>CM053586.1:97670179-97712232 GCA_028646515.1 Pseudochirops corinnae
AGTTCTCAAAAGTCCTGGGCAACTCCAGCTGGCCCTCAGCAGTCTTTCTCTCAGCAACTCAGGCTCCACAATACTGAATACTGCTCTCCCAAAGTCCTTCTGGCCTTCTCTAGGCTTAGGCCTCTCTCCCAATTCACAGCTCCTCCCAGTTCAGCCCTCTCTTTCCATGTCAACAAGTCCATACCACAAGTGGGACTCACAAGCTCTGGATTTTAATACTCAATCCAAAAACCAAACCAATACAGGGGCATCTCCAAATTCCATTACCAATACATGTTTCCATATCTATTTATTTTTTTCCATTTGTCATGGATTGTTTTTCTTTCTAAAACTTTCTAAAGATGATAATTCTCAAAGTTTTGTCTTTGACTCTTTTTTTCTTCTCTCTTTGTATTCTTTTTTTCCCATGATCTTATCTGCTCCCATATGTTTAAGTATTACTTCTATGAAGATGTAAAGTCAATCATGAGCAGCTCTCTTGAGGACTGCTACTATGAATAACTTCAAGGATCTAACCACATAGCATAGTGAACTCTATTTATTCAGCAATAAACTAAAGCAAAACATTCAAGAAACTAAAGCTCAACATTGACAAGTACATAACATAACAACTTACTACTAAAGTGGCCACAAATCATTCAGTAAGTCACAATCTCTACAATCAGTACAGAGTACCCATATCAAGTCTTCTTTAATTTTAACTCCAGGCTGTCTTCCAGTCATCCTTTAAGTCAATCATCCTTAAGGGATAATCATCCTTAAGCCAATCATCCTTAATGGGCAGTGAAAAGTACAAAGGCCATCCACCCCTAGGTCACAGTAAGTTACAATATCATCAGTCAGTACTGAGTACCCAAGTAAAGTTCTCTTTCATCTTGACTCAAGGCTGACTTCCAAACTCCCTGGCTCCTCTTGCATGCTCCCAGCTCTTGCCTGAATTCACCCAACTATTGCCTGGATTCACACATAGGCAGCTCTCCACTCCTGTTCCATATTGCAGCTCCCTGGGACTGCTCCACCCCAAGCTCTTTACAGTTTCTGTTTCTAGG
This sequence comes from Pseudochirops corinnae, assembly GCA_028646515.1. Classification (NCBI taxonomy): domain Eukaryota; kingdom Metazoa; phylum Chordata; class Mammalia; order Diprotodontia; family Pseudocheiridae; genus Pseudochirops; species Pseudochirops corinnae. The sequence goes on from CM053586.1 coordinate 97,671,229, forward strand.
AGAACAAAGCCCAACAGGGCTACAACAATATTTACACACATTGCTGGTGCTATCATCTCAATTCACTTTCTGTCTGAGAAATCAGCACAAATCAACAATGTGCTTCTGTCTATGAAAGTAATACTAATACTAATCAACAGAGTGCTTCTGTCTGACAAAGTAACAACTCAGCAGACAGAATGCTTCTGTCTGACCATGTAACACAAATACAGAACAACAGACAGAGTGCTGACATCACAAACATTCTCTCTCTTGGCTCTACTTGGTCCTAGCTCAAGCTCAAGCTTTTATCTGCTCTGCTCCTTCCTGTTCCACCCCTCCTGTTCTGCATTCCTGTTCTGTTCTTTTGGCAAGCTCCTCCCACCCTGGGTTCCATGTGATGACCTTAGGGTAGGAAAGGTCTCCAAACTCCCTTAGGCCTATTAAGGGCAACAATGTATACTGTTTCCAACAAAGACTTGATGCAATCAAAGATGAGGATCAAAGAAACTTGATTAACTGAAACAAGGCACAAAGTACTATTTTGCTTGCCATTACAGAAGATTATACCCAAATATAGATCTCTGACCTTGAAAATTCTTTACTGAACTACAATTCATTTCCCTAAGGATTGATTAGACATTTAAAATTATATACCCCACAACTGCATGCACAGTTAATAGGTCAAAAGATAAATTCATCATCTTTTCTTCTATAGTTATCTTTTCTTCTATACTAAGTACCTCACCCAAAATTTATAATGCCACTATGTTTTTCCAGTCATCTAAAATTCAAACCTCAATGATTCTTGAATCTGAACTATCTCACAGGTTGTTGTAAAAAACGTGTGTGATATACAAATATGTATAATCTATACATGTGTATTTATAATACATTTTTTACAACAACCTGTGTGTGATATACACTGATTTGTATATGTGTCTATATAATACCTATATTTATGTGTATATGAATATGCATATATCTATCTCATTTTGTAAACCTTAAAGCACTATATAGAGGGGCCCCAAAATCTTGGGCAGTTTTAAGCTATTAAAGTATTTCTTTTCATTCAAGGCCTAAATAGTTCGTTTTTCTATGGTGTCTCATTTATACATGGTACCATGGTGCAATTTAAATGGCACTAACACTTTTGGGACACTCAGTAGAAATGCTAGTTATTGCCTATGTGTTGAGTATGTGCAAAGAAAGGAACAGCTCAGTAATTGATCAGTCCTACTTTGGCTACATTGAAGCTCCACCAATTCCCAAGTTCTAAAGCCTTTAAAAATTGTATTCTCTTTCTCCAATATTCTAAGCCCACAGAACTTAAAGGCACAAAATAGATATTATCCCTATTTTTTCTGTTCCTTTTATCTTAATTTGTGATTTCTTTGGTAAGTTTCCGCTGGGGTGGGGAGAACCTTCTCATAAGGTAGATCAGCATTTGTTCCAAAACTTAGATTTGGCTAGTGCACATAGAGGGTAAGTGACTTGCTGAAACTCACATTATCATGCTGCCAGAGGCTAGAACTGAAATCAAGTCTCCATGACCTGAGATTATTCACTATCTACTTTGCCATCCATGGGCTCTCTCTTCTCTACTATCCACATCATCATAGGCAAAGAGATCCCAGAATAAGCTCCATACAAAGGGCTCTGGATCAGGTTCAATCTTGAAAGAAATTGACCTCAAAGAGAAGAGATTAAAATTTTTCTTGTACTTTCTGGTTTGCTTTATCTTGAACTTGGAGTTCTAGGGAAAAGCTCTATGGTCTTTGTAGGATTTCACCAAAAGAGATTACCAGAGTCATTATCAGAAAATGGCACCCAATGGACAAAATAGACATCAAGTATAAGAGAAAGATATTTTTTTGGCCACTACAAGAGAAATACTTGAATGCAAAATACCCATGATCTCACATTAACACATACTTAAAACATAAAACAATAAACCATCATATATGATCTCTCAGAAACCTAAACATATTTCTGGGACTACTGAATAGACATTTCACTTCCCATTCAGGATTTCATTGTCTACAATTGACTCAGGAGTTTCTCAGCCTATTGACCAGAGAGACATAGCTCATTAATCTTTTAATCTCAGCACAGTTCTGTCAGCAGTCATCTTCTCTTTGGAAAAGCTATGTGATTGCTGGAAGCAACTCCCCTGAGCAATTGGTATATACTCAGGAACTTTAGACACAATGATTTAGCTTCCAAGACTGGAAATGTCTCTCACACCAGCTATTTGGTGACCTGAAATTAAAGGAAGAAACACAAAACAGAAGAAGCAGCTGGGAATTTAAGGTCTAATCTCACATTCATGAAAGGAAATACATATTCTCCCTGCAATATGCACCAGTTGTAGAGGCCATTACTCTTAGAGGGACAGAAGGAAAATAAATTATTGTTTTTCCACACACCAGCCTTGGTGAAAATTGAAAGGAAAGTTGAGAGTCTTATGCAACACACTCAGAAGAGGAAAGAGTTATTCCTGGCTCAGTAACCAATCATCTTTGTAATCCTCCAGTCATGATTACCAGGGGACCAACTAGGAGTTTCTAGTCATACATGCACTATAAAAAAAGGTATACATCCCACTAGAAGAGACCAGAATAAATTCTTAGCTCTATGAAAAGTGTCCAAGTGTAGCAATTCAGGAAAGTTCTTCTGAGTGACTGAAGAAGAAACAGGAAAGAAAACTGAGGTTCATTCTGTCATTACAAGACCAAATAAGCTCAAATTTACTGATGACCAAATGTCCATATGCAGTTTCAATGGTGACTGAAATGTCCATTCTACTTATCCACATTTAGGTGATACATTATCTTTTAGTTAGTAAACAAATATGTAGATTTTTGCTTCTAATTTCTAGAAACCCTTTCTTCTACTCTTGTATGTTTCAGTTCATGAATAAAAAGAATCTATAATCCCATTGATGGGGCTACCCTTGTCAGTGATATAGAGGTCAACCCATCCATGTCTGTCCATCCTACATTACTGTTATTCATGTGCTCCTATAAATACATTACAGGGAGATATTTTGTGGATACCCATATGCATCCTATCCATTGCTAGATAAGCAATTATTAGATATATATTAGATAAATATATTCTTATCATATACTTCTTTTTTCCCACTGTGTAAGACTGAATATTTGAAAATTGCAAATAAATTATTGGTGTTATACTGTGTTAGCATATTTTCTAGTCTGATTTAAAAGTGAGAATTCCAATCCATTGCAACTCTGATATAGTGAGGTTTTTTCCAAACATCCCTTAAATTATGGATATGGACTCTGGTACATTCTGTATTACTTCGTTTGAATTCCTGACACACAAAAAAGAATAAGATTTGTTCAGTGTGTTCTCAGGGGGAAATCATTTAATTTCTTGCTTTTTCTGATCATGTAGTTTGATGTTGGTCTAAGTGAAATGATTTTTGAGAAAATGATGACCTTTCTTTTTGATGTGAGGTTTTTTAAAAAGAAAATAATCCCTGACTATTTCCTAGTAGTAGAGCTATTCTCATTTTATTGAGTAATAAAGTATAAAATAAAGATTAGGCTGATTGCTGAGAAAGATAAATCTGTGGTTTTCTTCATGTAAAAAAATGGAAATTCATATATCTATGTTTATTTATTTTAATTTTATTAAAAAAAATTTTTTTTATTTAAAAGGGAAAAAAAGACATCTTTATTGTAATTACCTGCCTATAACCTAGACTATGCCATAATGTTCCTCTTCCCCATGGAAAAAGTTCTGGTCAGTCAAATACCAATTATACTGAACATTTAAATATATAAAGACTTAATTAGCAAATATTATGCTTTATAAGAATTCTCTTTCTTCAGACTCAACAGATTAGCTGGTCCTATTAACCATTGGACAAGACAGGATTTAATTCAACTCAGCCAAAGTGTATTAAGGAACTACTATGTATAAGATATTATACTAGATCCTGGGATGATAATACAAATTTAGAGCTAGCATTAGAGGTTATCTAGTCCAACCCCTTCCTTATTTATATAAAAGAGGGAGTTTGCAAAGGTATGAAGTGACAGAGGTAGAGTTTGCGGCTGATTACAAATCTATTACCGCGTCTAGCAAACTTCCACCCCAACAAATGAGATATTACTTAGTCACTGTATGATCGAGGAGATCACTGTGTAATGTGGAATTGTGCCTAGGAGGGAGAGAATTTGCACACAAATCTCTGTGATACAAAAGAAGAGTACTTAGCAGTGTGTAGCACATAGTAGAATGCTTGTTGACTGACTTAGTGACAAATGCCAAGGAGAGGTTTATACAAAATGCTATGAGAAATTTAAGGATCACAGATCTAAAGCTGAAAGGACCTGATTGGAAATAAATTTCAGAAAAGCAAAATGACTTGCCTGATGTCACAAAGTCAGTAAATTGTAAAAGTATCTGTGTAGAGACAACAGTGACCTTGACCATTACAAGAAGAGGTAAGCAGGTTATCAGATAATGAAAACTCTTGGGAATCCTTGCAATTTTTTGTGGTTATACATACACATATGCAATTTTTTGTATAACCACAACAGAATCCCAGTCTCTAAGAATACTTCCTGGACAGAAAGCAGAGACTACATCTCTGCAGCAGTTTTCACAAAGCCAGCCAGAAGCTGTCCAGAGATTGCTTTCTACTCTTCTTGATCAGATGCAAAGGAGAGAACCAAGAGCTATACATCTTAATGTTCTCTGATAATTTATGAAAATTTTTTTAAAATTGCCACAAATGATATTATTTTATATTACTTTTATACCCCCCACTCCCTTAACCTATAGTGACACAGTAAATGCTTATTGATTTGTTGATTCATTGAATTGATCTGACAATATTCATATTCTCCATTGAAGTCCCATCCAGTGCTTTATCCTAATATGAGTTCACCCTGGGATTTGGAAAGCTATACCAGTAAAGCATAACCTCTACCAGGTCCCACCAAGATGGTAACATCTTTGGGATAGGTTCTGTAGAAGATCAGAGGTCAGATATTTAAAGAGAAGCATCACTGGGTTTACAAAGGCCTATCATCAAAGGGAAGGCCAGTAAGTGCTGAGGTTATTTCCAGTCTCAGTAATTTCCATCTCCTGAGGCACGTGGGAGCTATGATCTACATTTGAAAGAGGTTTCAAGAAGGATGAAATCATGTTGCTTGAAGTAATTGATACACCTAATTGTTAAATGACGGCAACTCAAAGTAAACTGTATTGGGAATCAGGAAACTTTGGTTTCATTCTCTACTATTCCAATTAGTCATGTCTCCATGGGGAACATTCATTCTCCAAGTTTCCATTGCTTCACCTCTAATATGAGATTGAAATCTATGTTCTGTTTTCTTCCATGTCTTATGTTCTCTGAGTTAATGATCCAAAGCCCTATTCAAATGTTTCTTGTTGTTTTCCCCTTACATGTCATTGCTAGACAATTAGTCTCTTTTGGTTATACAATTCACTGGATGTCAGCATTTTATTAATTCAATTCTGTTTTATATAACCACTTAGAATATTGTGATGTAAGCTTTAATTTCTAAGAAAAAAAATTCATCGATTTTTTTTCATAAATGTTATCCTCTTCATCCAACAGCTTCTTCTCCCAAATGACCGAGTCTCTTCCCTATTAAAGTACATTTACATAGTGACCTTCCCAGGCATCTAGTTATTATGGGACAATTAGTATCTTTGAATCAGCAAAAATAAGTCGGCATCAGAGTCATATTCAAAATAGCATTAAAAATTTGGTGTTTAGCAAAGAGAATAGAGGGAGTGACATGGAAGAAGAATACTATATTCTATTGTGAAATAATTGCATTCAACTTTAAATCACATTTGTACCCTTCCTTGAGAATTTAATATGCTTGCCAATATCAGAAAATATTAAAACACAAAAGTCAAAACAATTTACAAAATGCAACCTTAGGCTGATTGTGTGTGTTTGAGTTTTATTTCAAATTCAAAGCTAGGTATTTAGCCTATTCTTTTGTTTTAATTGTCTTAGGAAAAAGCAATCAGCCTTTAAATATAATAATTATGCTTGTAATTTCCTAAAGACCCCTTTGCCCCCTGGGCTCTAATTATTTGGTTCCTAAAAACTAAACTAGATAGAATCTGTCAATTAAAGTTCTAAGTATGCTAGAATATGATTAGATAAACCAAGGAAGACAGGACCAGCTGAGGTCATCTGCAAGACCTTCTTCATGCTGGATTTCTTCTGTACTTACTGACCCACTGGGAGAATACTTATCGACTCCTTTTCTACACTCCTCTCTTTTTCAGATGTACATCATTAGGTTGTGTTCAACAACACTCTTTAAAGTTGATGTCAAATAGTGTAATGTAGCCTGCAATTTTTTTAGCAATTTTAATAGCAACTGTTTACCTTTTTGGAAACAAGGAAAAAGAAAAACAAGATAAAAAACTTCATGAAATATTTTCCTTTGCTCATTTTCTCTAGAAGAGTTTGATGAAGTACCATCTTCAAAGGAAGCCAGAGGTGAGTGTGTTGCAGCCACTTTGCTTATAAGGCTGTTCTTAGTACAGTTTGTTGTTTTGATTTTTGCAGGGTGGGACAACATAAGTAGAAAAAACCTGACCTTGAGTTCAAGTTCTATCTCTGACCCTGATTGCTATGTGATGATAAGTAGGTCAGTTAGCATCTTAAAGCCCCCAGCCAATTCTCTAAGACTCTAAGTTAAAGATGAATTTTGTTTCTGCTTCAATGTAGAGTTGGGCGTTCCTCACACCAATGAAAACAAACATCTAGACCCCACTTACCCCCAATTGTTTATTTTATTATATCTTTTATTCTAGTCATGGGTTTGCATTAAGTATGTATTTTGCAGTGCAAGCTCCCTTTATTTAATAAAAAAATTATTTTCAAAAAGATTAAAAATACTAAATATTTACTTATTGAAATAAAGATTTTCTAATTTAAAAAGATAAAGGTGAAAAAGATATCTTTTGTCTTCACATTAGTTAAACTTACATTGTCTGTATCCTTCTGTCTCCCTCTTCCATGAGAGCTATCCTTTAAAATAGAGGGCATTTTTTTTTTTAAGAAAAAGAAAGAGAGGGGCGGCTAGGTGGCGCAGTGAGTAGAGCACCAGGCTTGGAGTCAGGAGGACCTGAGTTCAAATCCGACCTCAGACACTTGACACACTTACTAGCCATGTGACCTTGGGCAAGTTGCTTAACCCCAATTGCCCTCCAAAAAAAAGCAAAAAAAGAGAAAAAAGAGAAAAGAGAAAAAAAAATCAGCAAAACATATCAATACATAAAAAAAATCTGACAATATATGCAATGTTCCACCTTTGCAAATGAATGGAGTAAGATGTTTCTCATCTTCTCTTTGGCGTTATATGTGTTCTCTGTTGTGGACTTCCTTGAAGGAATTGTGTAGTAGCATTCATTTGGGCAGGATTTGAAGACAAATGTAGACAGCAAATCGTGTAGCATTCTGTCAGTCACTTACTTCAATGCAAATTAGTGTGGGAACCCTTTTGATGATTAGCAAGTTTTAAAACAGGAATGGAAAGGACTTTGGTTTCCAGGTTGATGAAGGTGTTAAATGATAGTAAGAACATCAGTCACCTACTTAGGACACAACTAGGTGTACAGTTGCCATTATTAGGAAGACAAGACATACTGATTAATTCCACTCTACTGGTATAATTACTGGCAAGATAGTGTAAAGACTGGGCAATTAGAATCAGGAAATTCGATCTAGCAACTAACTAGATCAGGGATGGAAAACCTTCTGCCTGGAGGCCACATGTGGCCTTCTAGGTCCTTGAGTGTGGCCTTTTGACTGAGTCCCAAGTTTTACAGAGCAAATCCTTTTATTACGGAAATTTGTTCCATGAAGTTTAGATTCATCCAAAGGGCCACACTTGACCTAGAAGGCCGCATGTGGCCTTGAGGCTGCAGGTTCCCCACCCCTGAACTAGATAAATAAGTAATTTAAGATCTCTGAACCTCAAGTTTCTTCATTTGTAAATTAAATCGACTGGACTATACCATTTCTAAGGTCCCTTTTACTTCCCAGTCTCTGTGATTATTCTCTGGGAAGCTTCCTGACTGCAGAACTACTAATTGGGTAAGAAATAGTTATTTTCCATTAAACTCATAAATTTACCTATCTTGAACATTAGCCAATAAATAATTAAAAGAGGGGTCTATCAATCAATCAGTAAACATTTATTTAGCACCTACTTTGAGCTAGGTCACATGCTAGATACTTAAAGACTAAAGAATGAAGATTACTTAACCTAGAGAAGATAAAACAGAAGAATGGTTATTCCTCTGGAATTCCGAGTTATTAGGAGTATCAGATATACTTCTAATGAGATAAAGCCACAGGACCAAGGTCACTCAGTGAGTAGCAAAACCAGGATGCAATCAGAAGTCCTCAGACTCAAAATACAGTGCTCCTAGTGCCATGATGTCTCTCAAATAGAATTTTTATGGTTGTTAAAGTACCTTAGAGGTCCCACTAGTACAACTTCTTTATTTTACACATGAAGAAACAAAGGCTGAAATAAAAAGACCTAGGTTACTTATCTAGCTAGCATTTAAAAGACAACAACTAAGTCAAGGCTAGACCCTGGTCCCCCAACTTCAAGCCTGGGAGTTTTTCACTAAAAGCCTCTTTGTACTACTTCCCCCTTTAGGTAGGTCTTCCAAATAAGATGTTTCCACATATTTGCTTTTAAAGGTTTAACAAAAGACTCCTTAGGGGATAAAACAAATAACTTCCTTGCTGAATATTTTGACTCTAGCTGAGTTAATATCTGTCATCACATATAGGAATGCTGCCATTCTCTTAGTCTCAACCTCCACACCCCCAGAAAGAAAGGAAAATCACAGAGTACACCCAAAATACCAACGTGCTTTCTTAGTAGGTATAGTCATTGAAAATCATCCAAATTTTAGAAAAAAAAAATCAGTCAAATAATGGTTAGGAGTTAGGGTCCATACTTTATTACTATTATCTTAAGATTCAAGAGCTCTCCAGAAAAACAATATACAATCAGTAGATACCTCAAATGGGAATCTTCCATGCCCATCCTTGTAAATCTATGCCAATTTCGTATCTTACTACTTTCCCCATAAAAAAATACAGGCCTCTTTTCTGGGTAACTTTTTTCCTTTCTCTGGTTTTCCTTTGATCTTTTTCATGCTGGTGTTCCGATATGAAGGCCTAATAAGAACCTTTTTGATGCAAGCATCTTTCCTTTATGCTTAGATTTGTGTTCAAATATGCTGGTGCATGATGTGTGTCTTTGTAGTCTATATATGAATGCCATGGTAGTATACTCATACAATATGTGCTTTTATATTTTTATATCCACCAGAGGAAACTGAAGACGTGACTTCTATGAAGAAAGAAAAAAGTGAGTTCATAGATGACTAACTTACAATTGTTTTATTCTCTTCATATTAAAAACAATGTATTTGAAACGAAGCTTGAAGATTTCTTCATGAAAAGCCAATAATCTATTCTTGGGAGAAAATTTTTAGTACAGACATCAAGCGTGCCTTTAAAGTAGGTCATTTTTTTCTCTCTCTCAAGGAAAAACTAGTCACTTTTTGCATCAGGCAAGAGACACTTAGTTGAAGAAATTACATGGTAATGACTAGCCCAGCACTTATGGCAAACATCCCTATAAAGCTCTTTTTCATAAGTACAACAACTGAATCTATGCCTGAGCCTGTCTATTACTGCAGGATCTAGAGTAGAACTGCTAACCCGATGTACTAAAACTTCCTTCCATCAGATAGAAAAGAAATAGAACTAGGCCACAGCAAATCAACTGTACAGAAACTAAATTCTTTCCCTAGTGCCACAGTTCTTTTTTTTTTTAGCTTTGTAATAGACTAATAATATTCACTTTCTCTGTGTGATCATTGATTCTAGTATGCAATCAATGTTCATATTCAGTTATAAAATTCAGTACTCTAGATAGCTCAATATCCCTGCACTAATAAATTTGACATTTTTCTTCAAGTGAAAAAGGAATATGCTTTGGTCCCTAGCTGTATAGCAGAAAGCAATTTCTGGACAGTTTGAATAAAGCACTCTTTGTAAAAGCCTTAATTTAAGTTTTTGTCATATAATTCTTACAAAATGCCAAAATTTCTGAAGCAGGGAACCTCAACCAAGGGGTCATGAAGTAGGTCATTAAGACATAAAGATACATATACACACATATATGTGTTATTCATGTAGATATGCATATGCATGTGTGCCTTTTCTGTGTATGTGTATACATATATACAATATATATACACACACATACGAATATACATACATACATACACACACATTTGTGTGTGTGTGTAATCTTTTGGACTTGAAGAGACAGAAGACTTGAATTAGAAACACAGCTCTTCCACTTATATGACTTGTGCAGCCTTGGAAGAAGATACTTCAATTTTCTGAACTGCCATTTCCTCATTAACTAAATAAGAAGGTTGCACTAGATGGCTTCCAAAATGGAAACATCTCAGCTATGATCCTAAGTTTCACATCTCTTCTCACTTCATCAGCAAATGCCTTCAATTCGGAATGTCTTCCAGAATTTGACATTATCACCATGGGGAGAATGTATGGAATAAGGATAGTGCCTATATTTTTCCATGATACCATTGGATGTTGGTGGAAAATTGGTTTTAAGTTAATTCTTAGATTTGTTAATAATAATAATAATTACAAAGTCATAATTGCATCTTTTCCTACCCCTAAATCTACCAATGAGAACATTTCATGGATGTGGAACAATAATGATCTAACTTGTAAATTTTAATATCCAGTTGTTATATAATATAAAATTTTATGTTGATTGTTAAGATATAACTATATCTTCTATTTCAAATGCATAAAATATGTACTTTGATGCCTGTGGTCTTTATTTATCTAAATAAAATTTTGTTTTGACATAATAAATTACATCATGGTACTATAGAGTATATTGCTCTAGAAATCAAGAAATCTGAGTTTCACTAAACTGTAAATTCCTTGAGGACAATGATCATTTCTTTTTCATATTTGTGCTCCTAGTGTCTCAAACAATCCAAAAGATTATACACATGTACACATACACATTAAAACAATGTTTTATATATAAAGCATTAATAAATGTTTACTGAATTTAAATGAAATAAATTAAATTGGATTGAGTCTGGGCACTGCTATGTATTGTTTCTATATTTCTGAGGTCATTTTATTTTTCTGAACTTCAGTTTCTTCATATGTAATATGGGGGTAATAATACTTGTATTATCTGCCTCAATGGTTTATGGTGAAGAAAACCATGTTGTATATTTCTAAGTGTTTTATAAAGGAGTTTTTGGCATTATTCTTTTAGAGCTACTTGACACTAGTACTCTATATTCATATGACTTATATAAATATTTAAAAAAGAATCCAGTATATAACATATTCATTAATATACTCGTTACATAGCCTCTCCTCAACAAAGCCTGTGTATTCAAGCTGTCTTGGGACAATATAAATTTTAGCACAGATTCCATTGTGAACCAAGTGGTGATAGTGCAGACAGCAATTTGCTAGAATGCCCTCCCCCGCAACCCCCTTAAAAATAATAAAAATGGAAAAAAAAAATGCCCAGAGGAGATTTAATCTAAATCATTATTGTTTGGGAGCAGAGTGAAGATGAAAATTCAGTTAGAGGTAGAGGAAAGGTTTGAAACTTAAGGGATCATGTTCTGTTGGCAATAGAATTGTAGGATGTTCAATTTGGAAGTTTTCAGAAGTCCTATTGTCTGGCTCATGCTTGAGGAGGAAAAAGCATTTCCAGGCATTTCTCATACAGTCTCTGATTGTTTTCAATGGATAGGAAATGCACTAGTCAATAAACATTTATTGAAGAGCCTACTGTGTGCCAGACACTTTGTTAAGTACTAGGAGCAGAAGTACAAGAAAAGAAAGAAAGATAATTCCTAACCTTGAGGAATTTACAATCTAATGGAATAATTTCATGTGCACTACCTTGTAAGGAAGCCAATTCTGATTTCAAACAAGTCTCAGTGCCAAGAAGTCCTTTGAAAGACGATGAAATCAGAAGCAGAACTAATACAAATTCTATCTCATTACTGTTCCAGCAAAATGGTGATTGGTAAGTCCAAAGGGAAAACACGATGGGTTATGTTTTTACAGCCTAGATCATCACAAGCTTCTGAGCTCTGAGAGAGTGAGAGACAGACAGACAGAGAGGAGAGACAGACAGACAGAGACAGAGAGAGAATCCAGCTGGGAAAGCTCATGTAGGTCCTTCCAACATGGGTCCTCGACTGGGGCCTGGATCTGTTCACCTGCAAAAAGTAAGAACAAAAGCAAGCTCACAGCTATACCCCTCAAACCTCAGAGCAGATTCAGTGAAATCTGACTGAGTCCTTTAGCTACATACCAAGGCAAGGAGCATAATTGTGGAATCAACGCAAACTGAAACTGGGGCCTGAAGCTCTGCATCAGGGAAGGGAATACAAATCAGAGGTGAGTTTTATTGCTCCAAACTTGAGCAAGACTAGAGCTGACAACTGATCAATTTTTAGGTCTGAGGCAGCTAGGTACACAGTGTATACAGCACCTTCCCTGGAGTTCAAATTCTGCCTCAGACACTTAACACACTAGTCATGTGACCTTGGGCAAGTGACTTAATCCCAATTGCCCTGCCTTACTCCCCTCCAAAAAGAAAAAAAAAAAGAAAGTTAGGTCCAAAGGTGACCCTACAGTTTTGTTACCCTGAACTTAGAGAGATACCCTGCTGAAACCAATAGCTGTCTATTGAAGCTCTAATCAGGGGCAAGTCTGCAGTTTAGTTACTAAGACTCAGCCTGGGATATGAAGCCTGAAAAATCTCAGATTAGGAGAGCAACAGTTAGACTATGCTCTACATCAGACCACTTAAAGTTGATGAAAGTTTGTAGGTTCTTGTACTAAACTGCCCTTAATCCCCTTAAAGAATTCAGCAGCTAATACCTAGAAAAAAGTAGGAGAAAGATAATATAAATCAGGACCAAATATGACCCCAAAATTTCTTCCAGAAGTATACAGAGCCTGGCCCTAACACAAAATCACAATTCAGAACTTAAAGATAAAAGAAGGAATAAACAAAAAAAGACACTGATGATAGAGAACCATTATGGAAACAGAGATTCGCAAGAAAGCAACCCAAAAGAAGAGAAGAATTCTACCACATCTAGAAGAAAAGTTTCAATGACAAACACAGTTTAACTATAAAGTCAGCTATAATTCCTAGGAAAAATAAAACAAGCATTTTAAAATGATGGGTTGTACCTATCTCACAGGGTCGATATGAGGATCAAATGAGATAAATGTATAGCACTTTGCAAACCTTACAGTACAGTCTAAATGCTAATATTTTTGTGAAATGAAATACAACCTCTAGAGGAAATAATTGGAAAGGAAATGAGAACTCTAAAGGAAAGACTTGGAAGGAGAATTAACAGCTTGAAACAAGATATGCAAAACCTTACCCAAATGAAAGGCTACTTGAAAATTAGAATGAATTAAGCAAGTTAATCACTCCATGAGACAGTAAGAATTTTTTTTAAAGTAAAAAGTTTGAAGAAAATAGAAGACAGCGTGAAATATTACATAGCAAATACACCAGGCACAGAATATGGGTTGAAGAGGAAAAAAAAATATTACAGATACCATATTTCAAGAAATCATGAATGAAAACTGCCCAACCCTATTAGAAAGAGCAGAGTTCTACCAGAGACTAAGGAAAGCAAAGTTCATCTCTCCTTAGGCACCACTGATTGCATCATTCAGATTATCTTCAGGCTCCTGGACTTAACTGATTGGCATGCCTTTCATCTATTCATTTGTACCATTAGGGACTCCTTAGGCTGCTAATTACCTGCTTCTCTTCCACATCAGAGAGAAGTTCTATGCATAAACATAGGCATTTCCTGCTTGTCTCATCTTCCTCAATCAAAACCATTTATTTAGTACGTACTATGTACTAGTCACTAGCTAAGCCAAATAGAAAGCTTTATTTTACTTTCTACCCTTCCTCAATCTCCTAGTATCTTATCCTTGTCATCATATTTCCTATCTCTTTCCTATCTTAGGCTCCAATGTTAGCCACCTCTCATGTGTTTTCCCATCTACTTCCCTTGACGGCCATTACATTTCTGTGATTTTCACGTTGGCATCTGGTTTGGAGCAAGAATGTTTCTACCTAGTCCGTAGGCTTTGTTGTGGGGAAAATACAACCCACTGCTCAGGATTAATGTAACTTTTCTCTACAGACACCTCTCCAACTGACAACAGAACTGAGTAGAGAAATTGCCACAGTAACATTACTGCTGTATGTACCTTATAATAATGGCTAACATTAATATAACATTTTGAAATGTGTAAAATGCTTTATCCGTACTGTCTCCTTTGAGCTTCATGCCCTGCATATGAGATAGACCCAGTGGATATTATCATCCCTTTTTTACAATGAAATATGTTCTCAGAAGATAAGTGACTAGTCAATGGTCACGCAACTGGTAAACAGCTGAGGGAGACTTTGATTACATCTTTCCTAGTCCATTCGGTCATTCAGTATAGCATCGATTCATTGATTCCCCTTTTTCTCATTGCCCAAATAAGACAGATGTGTCTGTGCTTGAAAACCCAGGGCCTGACACGTCTTGGATCCTCCCTCATTTTGGATCTTGTAACAACTCCCTCAGCTGATTACAGCATTTGAAACAGTTCATTTTCTCTCCACATTTGGTGCTGGCAAGCTTTGAAGTCTGATATTATATAAAAGTGTTCACTGAAAGCAAGAGATTTCTGTTCATTTCCATAAACCTTGTACTTTGGCTTTTACTTTAACTGTTCTTGTCTGTTATGGTCCAAATTAATAGCTGCACTTAACAAGCCTGGGTATTCTTTTCCACAGCTCCCATCAGTTTCTTCCAGTGTGTCTACTTGGATGGATACAATGGATATGGATTCCAATTTCCTGTTACAACAGCACACCAGCCTGGAAGCTCCAGTCACTCAAAATCACCAGGACAGAGACAACAAGGACAATAGGCATGCATGTATGGTCCTATAAGCTTGTAAGAGTCTGAGTGTTAGATCTTTCCTCATGATCCACCAGCATACTGTCCTTGTGACCCATTGAGTCATTTGTGTTAGCAAACATTTCATTTCCTTATCTGGTACTATGAAAGAATATGGATAAGGTGACTGAAAAACAAAGCAGGAATAGTGAAACACTTCATGTCAGGATTGGTGCTCAAAAGAGCTCCCGTTAAATTGTGTGTGTGTGTGGGGGGGGGGTGTTGTTGTCGTGTGTGCATTTAATTGCCTGTACAATTCCACTTTCTTTTTCTTTGAGTACAGCGTTTTCTGTAACATGGACAATTTTTCAATCCTGTGTAAATCTAAGCTTTGAGTCACTCAGTAAGGTAAAGCTAATTAGCTTAACCTTGTTTACATATGTTTATATTTAAATTGTGGCCACATAACCAAGACATCTTTACTTTGCCCTTTAAATTAAGATCCTCATGGGCCTCTTACAATGCTCAAAGAAAATGGTAAATATACCATATAATACAATCCAACACACGTTTCTTAAGCACCTACTATATGCTATAAGCACTTTGCTAGGTACTGAGGGTACGGTGACAAATATGAAACAGTCCTTACCCTCAAGGAGTTTACATTCTACTGATGACTAATAAATCTATCTACAGTTTATATTATGCCATATTCTCCAGCAGCACTGCACAATTCATTTGGACAGTACTGGTGGGTTTTTTGCTTACTATTTTTAAGCAAACACAATGTGACATCTCCAGACATCTCCAGACAGCATTATATAGCCAAAAAAAAAAATGCCGACTGGAAGAAACTTCACAGTAATCACTGAGAACAGGTAATATACGGGCAAACATATTTTCATTCACTCTGACGAATCCTTTCTGAAGAGTTTGTTCTCACAAAGTGGAAATACTTGAATGTCAACAAAGATGGAGGAAGGCACTTCAGATGGAAGTGCTGCTCCTAGAGCAGTTTATTTATTTTTTCTAGACAGTCAATCATCAGTGCTAGGGAAAGGGATAACATGACTTTGAACCTCATGAGAGTGTTTCACTGGAAATGGGATGTTGATGGTTATGTTCCCTTTTGGCCTCCCTAGAGCTGTAAATACCAATGTTTCTTGACCACATTTCTCCATGGACACTAAAATCCATATAGTTGTGACCATCATTACACTTAAGGTTTCTATCTGATTTATGACAAAGTAACTCAGAAAATAGAGTTATTCATCCTATAACTTCACTTCATTTCAAAGGTTTGAGACAGTCAGAATGAACACTAGTTTAAGTAAACCATTGACTTTCATCAGATACAAGTGATTACAGTCCTATAAGTCAGGAAACTAAAGATTATTTTAAAATCAAGTCATTAAGCAAATGTCTTATTCATTGCCATGAATATTATTTTATGAATAATTTGGTGGTCTTAAGCAAGATGATAAAACATATCCCAAATGTCACTATTGCAACTAATCAATATTGATTATGTTCCTTATAGTGGGACCCATATTAGGTCAATTCAAAATTAAATTGATTTTCTCATTAAAGCATAGTCAGTTTCTCCAAGGTAGAGTTGAAATATATGGATGGGACAGTGTTTGATGTTTACTTTCTAAACACTTGTGCCATACCTGTTTTGTGGATGAATAAAAGAATGTAAAGCTAATTTTATAGTACTTTGACCCCTGAGGCTTCAATAAGACATCATGAGCTAGTGGCTAAAAGTCTATACTGGATCCCAGGGGACTAAGGTCCTCTTTTCAATGATGCCTGAGAAAAAAAAATCACTCATTCTCCCTACCTCATTTCCCAATCTATAAAATGGGGAAATAAAATGTTACCTTGGTATTTCCCCAGAGAGATTACAGTGAATATGCTCAAATATTTGCAAAGCACTTTGACTATTTTAAAGGAGAACTGATTGTAATAAGAATTTAGAATGACTTTTTTTTTTTTTACTAAAATGGGTATTCTCCAACTATTTATCTATATTGCCCTTAGCTAGTCCTTTCATTCTTATTCTGGGAATTATTTGTATTTTTAAAAATGGGCTAACATATAGGTTCACATGACTAGAATCTTGATGAATAAATAGAAGAAAAAATTAGGAAGTGATCTGTATGTGTAAAGCACTGAGTTAAGGGCTGAGAATGCAAATAGAAAAATAAGATAGCTCCTGCTTTCAAGGAGCTCACATTCAAATGGGTCAGAGAAACACATGGGAGGTTTTGGCCTCAAGCTAGATAAAAAGATTGCATGGTCTTTGGAGTACATAGGCAAAGCAGATTTAGTGAAATAACTATACTGGACAAGTGGTTTATAGCGAATCAAAATTACTTCTACACACCATATTTAATTTTACCTGATTTGAGCTGTCATAATGAGATTGTTTTTGATAATATAAATTACAATGTCATCTGTTGGATAGGCTTTCTTCAAATGAATGCTTCATATCATCTTTTAATCACATTTACACAGTATAAGAAATTATAAGGAATAAATCAATGACTGCATCCTTAATAGTGCAATTGTAACATATCATTTTGACCTTCATGATGTAAAGGTTTGAAATTGAACTCCATCTCTGTAAGTATCCAAGTGATGTGTTTGACCTAATTATTCCCCAGAATAACCAACAAGTCTTAAAGAAATCCATGCTCCTCCCACCTTTAAGACTTTTGTTTTCCTTAAATTTCAAAAAATCAAGTTTATTTGCTAAAGCATTATTCAGTATTTCTTGACTTTGTTGAGATAATTCTATTCAAAAAATTTGGTCTATAGAATGTTAGAATATACAGAGATGTTAGGCTAGTAAACCTCATTTTGCAGATTGGAAACTTATGTCAAGATTGGTGAAATGACTTGTACCCCACTTATGTTGCTAATTAGTGACAAAATTAGAGCTAGGTGGTGCAGTGAATAGAGCACCAGCCCTGGAGTCAGGAGGACCTGGGTTCAAATTTGGCCTCAGGCACTTAACACAAAACTAGCCATGTGACCTTGGACAACTCACTTAACCCCAATTGCCTTACCTTCTCCCCCTCCAAAAAGCAAAAAAAAAAATTAGAACTGCAATCCAGGTTTTCTGACTCTCACTCCCATACTCTTTTGTCTATATTCATTCATTTATTCAACAGATGTTTAATTAAACATCTACATTGTAAAAGACACTTTGACACCCAGTTCATTATGAATTATGCCAATAGACATATTTTGTGTGTGTGTTATCAATGATAGAATTGAAATAATTTATTCTGAGAATTCTAACTGCAATGTTATATATAGTCTCATAATATGTTATAGCTAGAAGGAACCTTAGAGATTGTATAGGTTAATACCATCCTACTGAAAAGGAATCTAAGGGATGGAAAGGGAAGGAGGTTTGTTGAAGGTTGCATAGGTAGAAAGTGCTGAAATTAGAAGTCAAGAGAAGTGTTTTTCCTTTAATGCCATCCTATTATTTTGATATGATTTGCTGTTCCTTATTTCTTTTTTCCTCATGATTTCTAACCTTCATCACTCAGATTGTGTTCATAGATAACGGACTCAGAGAAATGCCTTCATTCCAACTTCCAGAGGTCCCCTGCTCTTGTTACACTACCTACTGGACAGGGTAGTATAATATATTTGTGAACTAACCATTTATGTCTTTTGAAAGATACTTTTATATAAACATTGAAAAGCAATGAACAAGATCTGCTCATCTATATAAAATTTTAACAGCATAAGTAGCATTAGCAAAGATAGACCCCATAATATTTATAGATCAAAAGAGAAGACAAACCCATTTTCATAACTACAGACATACCCAAGGCAGACCCAACCTAATATAATAATAAACAGAGAATGTAAATGATGGGCAAATAGCTTGGGCATTATTTGAATGCTAAGTGATAGTTAACAACATATTCTAACATATGTTACCAGGCACAACCTGTGCTTGTTTCTATAAAGCTAGTAGATTAACAAAGCATTCTCAAAGATGAAATGATGCCATGCCATGTTAAGCAATATGTATAGCTCATTCTTTCAGCAAATTTCATTTGAAAACCTGGTTTCATTTCCTTGGGTTTTGTTCTGCCAACACTAAACCATCGAACAACTCTTGTCATCAAGTTATAATGACAGCATTTAAAAGTAGCTGCATCATATTTGGTGATACACAAAACCTATGTACACAAATAAACACAAGCTGTTCTTGCCAAGTTCACATTTCTGAAGCAATGGTTTGGAACTGAAGAAGGGGAAAAGAGCTAAGTCATGAATATTACTTTCATGGTTTGTTACAAGCCCTCTCTTTATTCTACTAAAGAAAGAATGTGAGGCCAAGTGACTTTCCATGGTTCAGTCCTGATTCTAAATTTACTCAGTAGTTGTGATTTGGCTTCTGTTGACATAATATAAAGGGTCAACAGGAAGAGACAGGCAACTCATTTTAGAATCCAGCTTAACAACTGGGAATTTGCCACTACTGAAAATTCATACATTTTCACCAGGGGAAAAAAAAATGTGCTGGTGGTACACTTCTTATAGAAATGCAATAAATGAAAAGCAATAATACATCCATCAGACCAGTGAAACAGAACTCAGAATATAGCTTTGTAATACAGCTTTTTGAAAAGATAGCTGGATTTGAATGGGCATTTGAACCTCAATGGTTCAGCATGGCACTTTGAGATTCTTTGGAATGGCTGACAAACCAGTGCCCAGAAATTTCAGCTATACTTTAGTCCAATACCTGGCTATATCATTCAAACTATTCTGAGGTTTACTACTTCTTTTATGCAGATCACATGTCCTATTTCTCTCTTTTTAGTCAAACCAATAGAAGTTCCTTCCCCACCTTTTAAAAGTAACAGAAAGTATGTTTCTCCTAGAAAACTGTTACATGGACATAAGAGGGAGTTGAAAGAATATAAATGGAAGGAAGTAGACTTCATTGCAAAAATGTTGAATTGTCAAATACGTTCTATGTTCTCATGTCTAGTCATAGACATGTATTCACATATACCTGATGAAAACATAGTATATCCAAAATGTTCCTTTTGATACTGGAACAGAGCTATTAATCCTTTAACATCCTGGTTTCATTAATTCTTGAAAAACAACCAAGAGTAGTAACAAGAACTGGGACATAAGGATAAAATGCATAGTTCAATTGACAGTGTTAAAAATGACTGTCCAGATTGTTTGACTCCCTTGCTGAGTTTACTGAGTATACTAAACATAAATCTTTATTTTGGTTGTACATTTATGGGGTTCCATTTCCCCCCAGTCTTATATTTTTATATGCATAGGAGAATCTCTGGCATAGAAATTTCCTATACAGATTATCTGATCAAAGTTTTAGGGAGTTACTTGGGAGGACTGAGAGTTTAAGTTATTTGCCCATGATCATATAGCTAATGTGTATCTGAGGTAGGACTTGAACCCACTTCCATTCTCCTGACTTCACTCTGCCTTCCTAAAAATGAGCTATTGTACATTTAATCAACATTTTCATATAGATGTGGAGACTGCCAAAGCAGAGAAGGTGAAAGAAAAAATATGTTTCTAACATTTTAATTCCAGAAATGCAGGAAGAATGAATACTTTGACTTAGTAATTAGGCATTGGAATAATAGAAATTGGAGAACTATTTCAGACCTCAGGAAATAATGCCTACATTTAATCTCATCGTGGTGCTGCATGACAGAGTTTAAAGAAATCAAAGTGTCATGATTCATACCATTAACACCTCCAGCTTTCCAGCAGCACCTTTGATGTGCTATAACCTCATTTGAACAGAAGTGACAATAGTCTTAGCTCATCTTTGTTCAAAAGCATTTTTGACTAAGAGTGCTGAGAAATCCCATTCACGATCATTTTATTCAGGTTTGCTGGAGCCTGGATCTCCATGTCTACTGAGATGTACTTTTAGAATAGGGGTGCTTAATAGGATTTATAGTGTATAACTAGCTTAAAAGCTGTCCAAATAATACAAGCCCTAACAAAAGCTTATTGTGATTTATTTCAGGGGGTACTTTCTGCTCATCCTATTGAAAAATACTATTAAGAGTGTGATCTACAGCAAGCGGGTCATGAACTGCTACCTACCCCTTAGGTTATTTGATGGTTTGGAGTGGTTTTTGCCAGATTAGAGAAGTCTTAGTAAACTTAATATACCCAGATTCTCAAACAGTGTACAGATAAAGAAGAATTCATGTCTTTTTTTCAAAGATAAATTGTAGGAGTAATAAAAAGCATAGCTTCTATTCATTATGAAATGCAAAAAGAGGCTTAGGAGTCCATTCATACTCTTTCATTTACTAGGAATAATTTGTCCCAAAGCTCAGTGTATGATCCTTATCTTTTTAGTTTCTCTCCTGTTATTTTTCTGTCAGAACACTGTCCACCATTGAAATAAATAACAATTTCAAATCAAATTGATGTATTTCTTATTTTTTCAATTAGGATATTGGTCTCTATAGGTTTATTGATATTTCTAGTATTTCTAATAAGACATTAATCCTACATGTTTGGATATGTTTCTGTGTGTGCACACTCACACATATACAGTCAGAGAGAGCGAGAGAGAGAGAGAGAGAGAGAGAGAGAGAGAGAGACAGACAGACAGACAGACAGACAGAGAGACAGAGAGAGAGAGACAGAGAGAGACAGAGAGAGAGAATTTACTCTAAAATGGAGTCATGGAAATGAGACAAGCCATCTCACATACATTCTGAGAGATTGGTATCATTATATTTTGCCACTAAAATGGTTACATGAGCTCATCAATGTGGGTTCTTTCTCCATCTGTATAGATTGTAACCCATCCCTATACCTTTATCTGTGTAATTCTTGTCTCAGCACTCATTTCATGTCTTCCTGAGGAAAGTCTATGCAAAATTCTGGAGATATTCCTTTAAATCTTTCAATCTAATGGCCTCAGTATCAACAGAGTATGCATGCTCTTATCCAATATCCCTGCTTCTCACTATATAACCAGCTTGCTCTCTTTTACAGTCATTCATCACTCTGATGACATCTTTATACCTCTGCCCTCTATACTCCTTCACTTGGCAATCTTACCAGCTCCCAGGGATTCAATTATCATCTCTATGCTGATGATTCTCAAATCCTTTCATGAAGCCCTAACCTCTTTGTTGACCTCTTCTTGCATCTCCAACTGCTTTTTAGACATCCAATAGACTAAACAAACACATGTCCAAAACTGAATTCATTATCTTCCCCACCACCACCAAACCCTCTACATTTTCAAACTTCCTTTTACTATTAAGGAAACTGCTAACCTCCTAGTCACCCAGGCTCTCAACCCAAGGGTCATCCCTCACTCTATCTCATGACTATCTGATATCCAATGTCTTACCTTCATAAGATCTCTCAGATATTCCCTCTTCCCTGACACTGCCACCACTCTAGTACAGGCCCTCATCACCTCAAGCCTAGACAATTGCAGGGGCCTACTGTTTGGTCTTCCTGCCACAGATTTCTTTCCATATGTAGTTCATCTTCTATATAACTGTTAAAGTGATATTCCTAAAGTACAAGTCAGTCCATGTCACACACACCCTTCAATAAATTCCTGTGACTGTCTATCACTTCCAAGATTAAATATAAAATCTACGTGGCAATTAAAGACCTTTAGAACATTCCCCTCCCCCTAACCTTTCCAATCTTATTCCCTTATTTCCTCTAGTGATCTAGTGATGCTGCCCTCGTTTCTATTCCTCCAATAAGACATTCCATCTCCTGACTCTGGATAGTCTCACTGGCTGTCCTCCATACCTGGAATTCTCTCCCTCCTCTTTTCTGTCTCCTGGTTTCTTCCATGGCCCAGTTAACATCCTACCTTCTATAAGAAGCCTTTCCTGAACCGCTTTAATTCTAGTGCCTTCCCTCTGCTAATTATTTGCAATTTATCCTGTATGTTCCTTTTACATAGCTCGTCCAATCTTGTTTCCACTATTAGACTGTGAGTTCCTTGAGAGCAGATGGCTTTTTGCATTCCCAGTGCTAAGCATAGTGTCAATTACATGTAGCAGTTCCCCTTTATCCTTGGGGACACATAACAAGACCCTCAGTGGAGGTCTAAAACCAGGGATAGTACCTAATGCAAAGAGGGGAAACCTGCAGCCCAGAGGCCACATGATTTGTTCACTGAGTCCAAGTTTTACAGAATAAATCCTTTTATTAAAGGGATTTGTTCTTTGAAGTTTAGATTCAGTCAGATGGCTGCACTTGAGGACTTAGAGGGCCACATATGACCTTGAGGCCTCAGGTTCCATACACCTTTACAGGCAGTTTTTCTTTTACTTAAATTAACATTGACAATTTGACTTTACTTAAAAAATTCTGAATGAAATCAGTATTCCAAAAAAACACCTACGGTAACTTTGCAATATTGTGTTCTCCCTCCTCACCTCCCCCCATGTCCCTCAGCTAGGTGCTTCTTGGCCTCCCACCCCCTAATCAAAAACAAAAAAGCATAAAATCCTTTATGTGAAGGCAGAAGAACATATTCATGGAGAGACTGACATCTTCGTGGAGAGAAAGGAGACCTTTGCCCTGCTCTACCCACCCTCCTGTGTATTACCCCGCCCCCCAGTCTATCTTCTGTCACTGTGTCTGTCCCTGGCCACCAAGTATCCTTGAACTTTGAGATGGCCCTCTCTCTCTATGGGCATATGACCCCCTTCCTGCCTCTCCCATTCCCCTGGAATTCAGAATTGACCATGGTAACTGAAACCTTAGTGAAGCCAGGATAAGTACCATAGTAGGTGATTTAGTTGCCTGACTGAATGACTTCCCCGAATAATGTTTCATTGATAATATGTTGTAACCTACTTGTACATACTGTGGATCTCTCCATTACTCTTTGGACTTTTATACATGATTCTTTTATTTACAAGTTGTAATAATTTATTTTAATGATCAGAACATTTTTGTGTAAAGGTTACAGTTTTGCAATTGTAGAAACTTGAACAGAAAAAGAAAATCTTATGTTACTTACTCTAGTCACACAGTAAGTTGGTAGGAGAATCTGAAATAGAAATCAAACTATTTCTTCACTCTGTGCACACAGGCAAGGTTGCTTTCTCTGATAAAATATATCTGGGTAAATTTGGGAGATTAAGGAATACTTTTCAAGTTCCATAGCTATTTTCTAGGCCTAGCTCAAAAGGCCTTGCTGATACTTATAATGTGTAAGTGGCAACCAGGAGAGGAGGGAATTAAATGCACATCAAGGTCTCTAAAAGCAAATCAGATTCACAGAGAACACAGTCAATTTGGACATGGCCCTCTCTAACTTTTTTCAATTAAAATTGGTGCTTGTTTTCAGCCTAAGATTTGATTTCTACACTCCATGGACTCAGTCTAAGCAAAAAAAAAAAAAAATCAAACTACAGCTTTTATGTCCTTTAATAAATTATGCTATAAACTTATTCAGAATGTAGTCCACCAGCAAACTCAGTCCTCTATAACAATAGTGTTTCAAATAGAAATAGGAACCACTAAATCATACATAGAGATTCAGATGGGCAACACGTTGACATAGTATTAAAATTTATTATTATCCTGATTTCACTGTATTTCTATTCATATTGTTAAATACTTCCCAATTACATTTTAATCCGGTTTAGCTATACTCAGAAATGTTGTAGGAAGTATGCAGCCTGAGGGCCTCACATCTGACACATTTACTCTATATTGTAAATAACCCTGGATACAGAAGTAAAACAAATATGACTAAAATTCTTTAAAGTAGTCACATAATTCCTGATAAAGCTGTCACAAAGTCCATGCACTGTACTGTTCAGCCACTCACTCAGAGTCTTAGGCATGCTAATTAAATGAACAACAATAACGTTCTTGGTTATCTGGTTTCTCATCCCACAGAAAGTTAGCAAACAGAATGAGAGCTAAAGAGTACGATTAGAGATAGACGCTTGGTCAAGCAAATTGGAAGTCAGAACAAGCTAAAGTCAAAAGCTGGAATAATAGGATGAAGATTGGGGTCGATGCATCTCATTGATGCCAGCAAATTAGGTGGGTAGAACAGTCGCAGGTGCTATGGCAAAGTAACAAAAGAAATAGACATATTCAATGTAATCTTCAACTAGGTAAGAATTGGCAAGGGAGAGATAGGCCAAAATTGCAAGCTATAACCTGTCTCTTTCCCAGGAGGAAAAAAATTGAATCATTAGAGGAAACTTAAGACAGATTGTCTTAACTGAGGCCTAGGGAGTGTTGAAATGAGTGTCAACCTAGGAGTCAGATAGAGTCAACCTAGTCTCTACCTTAACTAAGTTTGTGACCATTGATAAACTACTTAAGCTTCTGGAGTCTTTGTTTCTTCATCTATAAAGTAGGAATAATAACTTCTGCATTACCTACCTCAAAGTGTCTGGCAGAAGTGATTTATAAATCATAAAAATGTGTGCTCTCTGTACTTTCTTCCCCCTAAATGCATATACTGATACTTCACTGTGGTATGGAGATGATCCTGAGTTTTCAAAGATTTTCACAAAGGAGGGACTAAAATTTTGTAAACTTCAAATATGGGCCTCATAATAGAATGTTTTCTATATTATCTAAATTTTATCCTAGCTATGTTTGGAAAAGGTCAACACCAGAAAGTTATGCCCTGTGATGATTTTGCTTTATAGGCCGTAGTAGTCTACTGAGACATAAAGGAAGGATTGACATTTGAATCAATAGTTGGAATCTATCAACACAGAAGGAAGACTGTTTGGATCCTCAAAATACTTCTATACTTTAATGACATTTACTATTTCATTAATTTTTTTTGTTCGATCATGTCTAAATCTTTGTGACACCATTTGGGGTTTTCTTGGCAAACATACTGGAGTGGTTTGCCATTTCCTTTCTGAGTTTATTTTACAGATGAGGAAATTGAGACAAAGAGAGTTAATTGACTTGCCCAAGAGTACACAGCTAGTAAGTGCCTGAGGCCAGATTTGGACTCAGGAAGATAAGTCTTCCTGACTCAGCACTCTATCTACTGTGCCCTATCTGCCCCAACAATACTGTTGATATGAGCACTCAATTTATTCAATTAATTTTAGTGAACATGTATTAAAGGCCTACAATGTTAAAGAAACTATGTGAGATGCTGGATACAAAGCCAAAAATGAAATAACCTCTATCCTCAAAAAGCTTATGTTCCATTTCATTTAATGGTGTAAATTATAATCTATTCATGATCTCTTGTCTTCTGCAACTTTCATATCTATTCTCATATAAATCCTTCACACAACTTTACTGAATGAGCCTTCTTTTAGGTTCCATGATACTGCCTGGATAACATTAAAGACCATGGGTCATCCATGATTTAAGTCTAGCTCTTGCTACATAACTAACTCGCCTTCCTTTCTGTTCATACACCTCTCTGAGGACAATATTCATGTAACTTTCCTAGGACGATTCCTAGGTAATAGTATGTTGCAACTAAGTCATGTCCACCATATTCCTCTGCAGTGTTCTTTGGATATACCAAAATTTTAAATCGGCAGAAACCAAAGTATTCTTTGATTCATAGCCATCCAGCATCACTGGTAGTATCTCGGTGCTTTAATTATGGTCTCTTTTTTCAGAAAGAAATCTAGAGCTTTTAAAAGCAGTGTACAATGTCATAAGAGCAATACAATCTGTACTCTTAATCTTTTGCAATTCTGGGCCCAGCTCATTGTCTAACGCTACCTATTCTATTCCATTTCTTTCTATTCCACTCTATTCTGTTGTCTGTCTATTGTCTATCATGCCTATCTACCTATTTATAAATATCTATAAATAGAAAGGTGTATACATACACATAAATGTATTATATATTCAAATGTTAATATGTAGATATATATGCATGTAGAGAGACATACGGTGAAGCTCTGTGGCTCTGTCCATGCAATTGGTTATTATAATCTTGATATTAACCTTTCTTTATCCACTATTTTTTCCTATGTGTTTGGTTCAGCCAACATGTTGTGATTGAGTAGTGTAATCAAGTTAAGGCAATCACAATGATTTCATCTGCAAACAGGAACCTATAAAAGACCTCTCACATTGTAGGAAATCCTTCATCCATTTGGACTCAGCACGTAGTATAAAGAATTATTGAATCATTGCACAAAGTAATCTCTGCTGCTATATGTTTTGAGAAATGTTGTAGCCTTTGGGTATATGTAGAGGGGACACTACTGAATCTAATAATTTTTATACTCCTCAAACAATAGTATAATCTTTAATGCTCTGTACCTGTTGACCAGTCCTGTAGCTAAGATAATGTGTTTTTTAGAAAATCGTTTTTGAAAGCCTACCTGCTCTCTTATCCCTTCAGGAAGAGAGCATCAAACTTGGAATTAGGAGAACATGAGTTCAAATCTGTCTTCAGACATTTACCAGCTGTTGTGACCTGGGAAAAGTCAATTAATCACTATTTGCTTCCATTTCTTCATCTGTAAAATGGAGATAATAACAGCATCGATCTGCAAGGGTTGTTTTGAGGAAAAAGCGAGATAATACTTATAAAGCTATTTGAAAACTTTAACATTTTATATAAAGGTTACCTAGGAGCAGTAGTAGCAGCATACCTTCATCCAGGATAACCTCAATGTATTAATCTCATAAAATAGTATAGAATTTTTTAATTATTTAAGAAAGTGGTGATTTAAGTAGGATCTCTCTTGGAAAATGGTCTCAGTTTTTTAGATGGAGTGGAATATAAGTTCTTTGAGTATAGTGGTCATTTCATTTTTGTTATTGTATAGCTAGCATCTTACATCACAAGTCTTTAAGAGGTGTTCAGTGAATTGAATGCAAGATTCTCAGCTTACTGGCAAATTCATTTGTATAACTATTCAATCCAATGGTGGAAAACTTTTAAGTGCAAGAATAGTGTAACTTATATTTTCCTGTATAGGAGTAAATACCAATAGCATCTACTCCTCCTAAAGGAGTCGGAATCAAAGTGGAAATTTTTGACAAAGTGACAGGATCAGATAACCTTGCATGCCAAATGTAAATTATTCTAATGAGGCTCTTGCTTTCTTTGTTCTTCCCCATTCTGACATCAGTTTTGGGTCCTACATATTGAACTTATCAGATTTGTTTCTTCTAGACTACAGGCCATTCGCCTACAGTTGGTAGCAAACAATGGGTACCCATGTCTACCCATCCTTCCTTGAATGCAGCCTATGCTCAGTTACAGTTAACCTCCCAGAGTTCCCTCAAAGCAGGGACAGCTTTACACCCCCTTGCCAGCAGGATGCAGTTTCAGAAGCCGAGATGTTCACCATTTACCCCAAAAGATTTTGGGTCACATTTGTTTGAGGGGCGAAATGATGGGGTGATGAGACCTGGACCCTCTAAAAGGAAAAGACCATGTTTCTGAAAGCAACCCAGTCCCTGAATTTTCCCATTCATTTCAGTAGCCTTGGTCACTGGGGTCTTGCCCAAGACAATCATGGGTGATCACTCTTGGCCCACCCCAGACTACTTAATACTCCTTTCACTATTGTACCTGGCCCACCCCAGGCTATTTACTACCCCATACAGATCTTTTCACTGTCCCTTTTTCTTCTTTGATATATAAGTATCTATCTCACCCCCATTAAGTTGCAGGTTCACTAGAAACCTGGCCTACTTCTATTGGCATTAGAGTAAACCTTGACTGAAAAAAAATGATTCTCAGCTACAAGTGTGGAGAGGTAGGGAGCCAAAGAAGGCTTGAGGAGAGATGAATAGATTTAGATATATGTTTAGTGAGACAGTGAATCAATCAGGAAGGTGTAAAATGGCTTGCCTTGCATTAGTGAGGGCTCATTTGAAATTACGTAACATAAAGATCCAGTGGATTCCAGTCAGGCTGGCCGTATGCAAATGAGCTGATGTTCCACAATGTCCTTTAGCCATCATCACCCCAGTCATTATTCTGTTTTTAAATAGATCCTCTCAGTATATTCACACGAAGAGCATTTTGCTATCTGATCTACAGAACTATCTGTGTCTCTTCTCAACAATGTTTATAAGGGACTGACTGTATTTTTCCATAGAGAATATTATCAATTTTGCTTACACTAAACCTCCTTTTATCAGCCAAACTCTTTTTTTTTCTTTTTGGAGGGCAATTGGGGTTAAGTGACTTGACCAAAGTCACACAGCTAGTAAATGTGTCAAGTGTCTGAGGCCAAATTTGAACTCAGATCCTCCTGACTCCAGGGCTGGTGCTCTATTCACTGTACCACCTAGCCACCCCCAAACTCTCC
This sequence comes from Pseudochirops corinnae, assembly GCA_028646515.1. Lineage (NCBI taxonomy): Eukaryota > Metazoa > Chordata > Mammalia > Diprotodontia > Pseudocheiridae > Pseudochirops > Pseudochirops corinnae. The sequence goes on from CM053586.1 coordinate 97,700,616, forward strand.
ATACGCAAAAGGAGTAGAATCTTACACGTGAATTACAAAAGTGTCAGTTTCCTTTATTTTTAATCACTAATTAAAAGTATCCTATATTATAGCAGGAAAACTTTTTCTAGTTTTTGCCTGGAAATCAAATTAATACTTATTGAATTAAATACATAGAGAATACTTTATAGACCTTAAAGTACTATATAAATGTTAGTTACACTTTTTGTTTTTCTAGAGTAAAAACATGTTCCAATGTCCAATTCATTTACAAATAAACCTTTGGAACATAACCTGCTCATAAGATAGACCCTATTTGTACAGTCTGGGAGTGAGTAAGATATTGTAGATAGATGTTAATATGTTGAAATGATAACACAGGGAACTTAACATATGTACAAAATAAGTACAAGATATCACAAAAGTCTTAGTTCAATTTTCTACTTTTAAAAGCTTAAGCTTTTGGGACACTCTTCTTATAGGTAAATGTATGTGCATATATATATATATATATATACACACACACACATATACACACATATATATGTATGTATGTATATCCATATGTACATATATGATTACTTGTGTTGCCTTTGTGATATATATATATGTGTACACATACTTATATATACACCCATGTGTATATGGTTATGTTATATATGTGTGTATGTATGTATGTGTGTATATATATGTTTATAAATGTGTGTGTGCTGACTCTATGCCCCTGAACAATTATTTAACATTTCAGTGTTCAGGGCAAGCGCCTAAACCTGAGTTGTAGATAATAGCATTGGAGGGAAGTTAGCCTCTTCACCAGGAGTTCCCCACAGTAACAAAATCTCTATGTGTGTATCTACATATGTGCCTCTGTGTGTATCTGTGTGTACCTGTGTTGGTATCCATGTGTGCATCCATGTAGATGTCTCTGTGTATTTGTGTTTTATTCATGGCAGCCTTAGTTGGATTGTGAAATAATTTCTTAAACAGACACCTATACTTCTTGCCCCACCATTGAGAAATGGCAACATTATAAAGGGACTCAGAAAAAATCTTTTATCAGAAAGAGTAGTACGGATAATCTTCTTTCTGTGCGTTCTATTTCAAACAGTCTATCAATAAACAAGGATTTCTTAAGCAGCTCATGTGAACCAACCCCTGTGTGAGTAGATGGGCACATGAAGACAAAAAAGAAATGATCCCATCCTCAAGGAATTACATACTACAGAGTGAGATAATACATACCACAGATAGAAGGTAATTTGTCAAATGTTAGGCATGGAAAGGGGTACTGGCAGCTGGATGATTAGGAAGCTCCCCATGAAGGAGGTGGTGTTTGGGCTGAGCTTTTGAAGAACGCTAAGGAAGATTCAGTGCCATCGCCCATTTCCTGATTCAATTCCCTGGCCAGGCATGGCTCAGACTTCAGAAAAGAGCTACTAACTTCTCTGCAAGTACAAAGAGTTGAACATGACAGCAGAATTTAATTTCAAGCATTTAGCAATTTTTTCAGATGATTGAAACCCAGGAATGGTTCATTGAAGTTACCTGAAGTATTCTGAGTTGTAAGTTTCCTACATGCCTTCAAACAAACATACCTGCAGAAAAAGGATAAAGCAGGATTTGACATTGTTATTGAAGGGCTTTTTTTTTTCTTTTTTGGCTCAAGAAGAACAATCAAATGATTGGACCTAGGTTCTATAATATAGATTCTAATTAACATGCCCCACAAACTGAGAATCTGTTCACCTCCATTTAAACTCCTTTTTGGTACATGCCATGTCCTTGCTAGGCATGAAACATCCACTGAATCCATTCTAAGAAAATACTTCTTAGCAAAGGGACTCAAAGGTGCTCCTTTTCTGTCCTTAAACAAGTTTAATGTCCATTTCCCCTTGGCACATTTCACATAAATTCTCAGTTCTCACTGTCCAATTCCTCTATTACTCTAATTTTCTTTGAACATTATGCTCCCTTTTCTCAATAACTGTCCTTATCCTCCTTCTCTGTAGTCAGTATAGTTCCTATTATAGGAAGAACTATTTCCTCCTCCCCTGCATCACACTACCTCCAATCTTGCCCTTCAAATACCTCTTATAAACACATTCCTTCCACTTGGCTTTTGTTATTGATTTTCATTCTAAGACTGCCTGCACTCATCATTGATTACAATCTTTTATCCTATATTTTGTACTTGTCAAAATCACATCTTATGTTCATTGGGAAAGGTACTTAATCTATTCACATTTAAGCTTTTCTTGTGGTAGGCCTTTCATGCTGAATCCAAGAAGAGATCTCCTCTTGTAATAAATGTATTATACTGACTTTCCAACAGCTGGGACAAGAATCTGAAAATACAATCCCCTGCCAAACATATTCTGGGAGCCAAAACCTTAGGCAAAATCGTAAGACAGACACAATCTGCCTCTGGTCTGGTATATGGCACTGCAACTTGTTCACTGTTAGATTTTGGGCTCACTTTCTACTGTCATCAGGGAAAGATAAAATAGAAAATGGTATCTTTCATCCAAGACTGTCCCCTTGAATCACAGATGTAGAGCTGGATGAGACCTTAGAGGACTACTGGTTCATTTAAAAATGAAGAAAATGAGGCCCAGTGAGATCAAGTGAATTTTCCAACATGACACAAATAGCAAATGACAGGGATGAATTTCAAGACGAAGTTTTCAAGGTCCAAATGACACTCTTTTCCCACTGATTCTGACCCCGATATTTCTTCTTTACTTTGGAGTATGGTTTTCTCCCAGAACTTGGGTGTAGGCAGTGATAGAAAGGGACAAACTGGGAACAGCTTTTTATACAATTCAACTGGTTGGGAAACATGAAAAAAAAAGGAAGGCAACTGGAGGAGATGGCAGAAGAAAGCAATAAAAAGAAATGCAGACAAGAGGTCAGTAAGTACAATGAGATCTAACAGCAGGCAACAGATGGATTTCCTGGCAGGAAAACTGAGTATGGTTTCAAAGGAGTCTGGCAACCTCCAAATAGGCAGAGGTCCAGGCAGTCAAGAATTGGCATTGGAGAGAATAGGCAGTACCCAGTCTTCTAGCTATGGGAACTGGAGTTCATGGGCAGGACTCCAGTCCTTGAGAAATTTGGAAGGGCAAAGCAGGATCCCAGATCTATAGAAACAGCCAAATACCAAGCATGAAGTCAAGGCAAGGATGCATCTACTAAAGGCAGGAAATAGTATAATATATCATATCATATCATATTATATGATGTGATGTGATATGGTATAATGTAATGTAATATAATGTGATATGACATGATGTGCTGTAATGTAGCATAACATAATATAGCATAATGTAATATAATAAATATAATTTTATATATATAATTAATATGACATAATACAAATAAGAACCTAATCAATAGAACTGATAAAAATCAGAGTGGGTCTTGCAGCAAAAATGACAAAGCCTGAAATCTCAGACATTTACTAGTTGAGTGACACTGGGAAAATCACTTATTCTCCTTTTGCCTCAGTTTCCTCACCTGTAAAATGGGGATAATAAAAGCACCTACCTCCAAAGGTTGTTGGGAGGATCAAATGAGAAGAAAATCATAAAATGTTTTAGCACAGTACTTGTCATGTAATAAGCACCATATAAATGTTATCTATTATCATTGTTGTTTTATCATTATTGTTATTATATTTCACCCTACTTAATGGCAAGATTGGATTCAGAGCCTAAAAGTGAGATGATTCATCCAGAAAACAGAGTTAATTTGATATGATAATGAAGATGATGATGATGGTGGTGGTAGTGATGATGGTGATGACATTTACATAATGCTTTAATGTTTGCAAAGCAATTTTCTTATGTTTTTCCTTTGTTCCTTACAACTCCAGGAAGTAGGCACTATTATTCCTATTTTACTGATGAAGAAACTAAGACTGAAAGAGATTAAGACACTTGCAGAGAGTAACAGCTAGAAAGTATCTAAAGGAAGATTTAAAATAGAAGTCTTCCTGACTCCTAGTCAAACATTGAACCATCTAGCTTCTTGCTACTCATTCTGCAGATTGGATGGATTTGTGGTTAGTAAAATAGGTCAGTTGCAAAAAGTCACCGAATCAGATCTTCATCCATGAAGAGGGACTTCTAAGGTTCAAATCCTTCCTTAGGAATGATTCTCATCTGAAAAAAAAAATGCTATCCACCTTCAAAGAAAGAAATGGTGACATCTGAATGCAGATGGAAGCATACTTTCTAATCTTTATTTTTCTTGGGATTTTTTTTTGAGGAGGGGATATGTTTTCTCTTTTGCAATATGGCTAATATGGAAATATATTTTGTGTGACAGCACATATATAATCAATATCAAAGTGATTGCTTTTCCAAGGAAAGGGGAGGCAAGGGAGGGAATTTGGAACTTGAAAAACATTTTTTTTAAAGTTAATTGTTTTTATATGTAATTTAGGAAAAATAAAGACTTAAAAAGTTGTAAAAATATTAAAGTACGTATATTTATAATTTTATCACAATATACCTGGCATATCATCATAAGACCTCCACTCAAAAATCTTCAGTAAGAGTAACTTCTCTACAAGTGCTTTTCAAGGTACCTACCCCCTTTTGCCCAGGTCTTATTGTTAGGAACAATTTCTTTGTGTTGAGCAAAATTCTATCTACCTGGGGGCAGTTAGGTGGAGCAGTGAATAGAGAATGGGCCCTGGAGTCAGGAGGACCTCAGTTCAAATCTGACCTCATACACTAAATACATACTAGTCATGTGACCTTGGACAAGTCAATTAACTCCAATTGCCCTGCCCTCCCCCCTCCAAAAAAAAAAAGCAAAAAAATAAAGAGTGATTGGGGTGGTTAGGTGGCACAGTGAATATAGCACTGGCCCTGGATTCAGGAGGACCTGAGTTCAAATCTGACCTCAGACACTTAACACAAAAACTAGCCCTGTGACCCTGGGCACTTAACCCCAATTGCCCTACCTTCTCCTCCCCAAAAAGCAAAAAAAAAAAAAAAAAATCTTTCTACCTGATTTTTCCCCATTATTAAGCAATAATGAGTCTAACATATCTAACTTTGACAACCACTTGAGTCCTTAAGAACATATTTCATCCCCTAGATCCCTCCAGTTCTCTTCTAAGGACCTTCAAGTGATTATCATCTAGAATGGTTTCAAGGCCCTTCACCATCAAAATTGCTCTTGTCCAGATTTGCTCCCATTTCTCAAGGTCCCTTTTGAAAAATGGCATCTTGGAATGGACAAAATACTCCAGGTAAGGTCTGCCCAGGATAATAGCATGACCATGATAGGATAGTTGCCTCTCCTGTTCTGCTCATTGTGCTTCCACTAAGATAGCCAAATGTATTTTGGTTGCCCTGACATATCCCGTCATACTATATCTTCCACATAGCTGCCAAAGTAAGTTTGCATGAATATGAGGGTTCAGTCAAAAGAAATAAAACAAGAATCCAATTATTAGAATCGGCAGAGTCAGAATAGATTCTGTAGTCCATGCCATTCTCCTGCTCAATAAACTCTATTGTCTCCTCAGTGATTCCTTATTGCGTTCAACATAAAATATAAACTCTATTTAGCTTTTAGAGTCCTTCATAACCTGGTCCCAATGTAGCTAGAGGCAGCTAGGTGGCCCAATGGGTAGACTTGGACTCAGGAAGACCTAAGTTCAAATCCTGCCTCAAACATTTATTAGCTGTATGATCCTAATGTGATCATTAGCAAAGGCCGGGGGTGAAACTCAAGAACAGGCCCTATGGCAATGCCACTTAATCCTCAGTAAATCATTTAACCTTTCTGATCCTCAATTTCTTTATCAATATGTAACATGATTGACTCTGGCCCTAGTTTCTCAGAGTTGGGCCATTTACATTCTATCCCTTCCCACAGAGTTCTTTAGTACCTTGATGGGACCAGGTCATTTCTTTTCTCTACCATCTGCTCAAGGCTCCATCATCAGTAAACCCCATTTGTGAGGGACCCAGTGACTAGCACTCCAGTTTCATGAAACCACTTAACATTGTATTATCTTCTACAAAGAGATAATTACTTCACAGACAGAGTGAGAACGAACGTGTAAATATTTCTTTAAAAACCTGGAGTATAAACCACTCTCTACCACCTCTGCCCCTTGGGGGAAAAGGGAGTTTAGTGTCACAATTTAGTGCAGTTACTACAAAACAACGTTCCACCAAGTTCAAGTCCAAAATTTCTATAGCAGTAATTCTATTGGACTATAGTCTGAGGACTCAGGCTCCTTAGAGTGTCACTGCTATGTTCAGATACAAAACCCAACCTGGATTTTTGAATTTCTACATCTCCCTGGCTCATACTCCCAGAATAGATCAGATATTCCATTCTCTACACCTAAAACAGAAAGGAATGGGTTAAAAACCCAAACATATAAGACTATCTTTTGGTATTATGAGGCTTCAGAGGGAAAAGTAGAAGGTCCTGGGGTCCTCCCCCCTAACCAATTGATGTGAGTAAAAGAATAACTTTCATCCTTAGACACAAATGCAAAAATCCGCATGTGCTGATTCAAGTCATTTTGAAGATACCAAAAAGTTTAGTTACTCAGCTAGGTGAAAATGAGGCTGCTAAAAATCACAGGTAGATCATGCAGAATGTTCACACATGTTCCTGTCTCCCAGAGGTAATTCTCTATTACAGTCCATGTGCATGATAATATCATAACAAACTGGTGATGTCTGCACACATGCCAGATCCCCTACAACATGCATAATAAAGACAGCTGGACTTGACAATCTCCCAGGTCCTGTTGAGGTTTAGGGGTACTGGGACACCAAAATACTGACATGCTGAGTCCTGTCCAAGTGAATTCAACACAAGCCTTCTTTCAGCCAAAGTAAATCCAAGTTTATTAAAAATCCACCACATTGGCCAGACTGTTAAGAAATCTCACCATTAGCTAGATTCTTAAGGAATCCAAGCATTTGTGATGCTTGTATTGACAATCAGGCTGAGTAGAATCTGAGCTAGATTGAATCTGAGCACCTTCGTGGAGGCAAGATGGATCTTATATACAAAAAGACTATGGAGGGAATCTAGGGGTGGCCAAGTAGTCTGGGGTGACTGGAGGAAGGGTCTAGGTAGGATCTTGATAGGAGTGGCCAGTAGACTGGGGTGACTGGAGGTCAGACTGCAGGAATCAAGAGAATGGAATTTTGATAGCATCAAGGGTGGGAAGTAACTGGAGACAATCTGGAGATTAACAGACAATGGAGGGCTAGGCTAGGTTAAGGGTGACAGAGATTTGTACATAGCAATAATGGAAAGATTTAAGGAGAGTTCAAGAGGGTTCCCAGAGCCTAGACTCCATCCGTTCCTTCTAGTTCTATATCTATAATCTTATTTTTATTTTTTAGCTAATTTTCTGTCCAATTTTATTTTCAATTTCAAATTCTCTTCCACATCTCTCTCAACTCCCCAACTCCTCCCTCCCCCAACACACACATTTAGAAGGGAAGAAAGTAAAACCCGTTACAAATATGTATAGCCAAACAAAACAAATTCCTATATTAACCATGTCCAAAAATAAACAAAGTAGATAAATAAATAAAGAATGAATAAATAAACATGTAAATGGCTGAATGAATCAATAAATAAAGGGTTTTTTTTTTAAGGGAAGGGAAGAAATGGGGTGGGAAGAGTGATTTAATCTGCACTTTGATTCCATCAACTCTATCTAAGAATGGATAAAATGCTTTATCATGAGTTCTTTCCAATTTCAGTTGGTCATTGCATTCCTTAGACTTCTTAAGTCTTTCAAAGCTATCTGTCTTTACAATATTGTTGTTGTATAAATTGTTCTCCTGGTTCAGCTCATTTCAATTTGCATCAGCTAATACAAGTCTTCTAAGATATTTTTCCCCCTGAAACCACCTCTTTCATTATCTTTTATAGCACAATAGTATTCATCACTTTCATATACTATAACTTCTTCATCCATTTCCCAAATGATGGGCACATCCTCAGTCTCTAATTCTTTGCCACCACAAAAAAGAGGTACAATAAATAATTTTGTACATATGGGTACTTATCCTCTTTCTCTCATCATTTTGGAGTAGAAAACTAATAGCAGTATTGCTGGGTTAAAGGGAATATTCAGTTAATAGTTGCACTATTTTTTCTCGGGAATGGCTAGATCAGTTTACAGCTTCTCCAACAGTATATTAAATTATCTGTTTTCCTGCAGACCTTCCAGCATTTGTCATTTTCCTTTTTTTTTCAGCTTTGCCAAAATGATGGGTGTGAGGTGATATCTCAGAGTTGTTTTAATGTGCATTTCTCTAATTATTAGTGATTTAGTATTTTGTAAAGCTATTGATGACTTGGACTTCTTTCTTTGAAAATTGTCTATGATATCCTTTGACCATATACATGATCTTATTTTTTCAGTCTCCATATATGTTACTCTCTCTCCTGCACTTGGCAGTCTAGTCAACCTGGCCTTTTCTCTGTTTCTTGCTGTACAGTTCATTCCTTTATCTTTGCTCTGATTATTCTACCCCTGCCTCCAACCTCTTCATGCCTGGAAGGGACTCCTTTTTCACCTCTGCCTTCCAGGGTCCCTCTCTTGCTTCTAGACACAGCTCAAGTACTGCATTCTCCACAAAAAGTTTTCTGATCTTCTCAGCTCCTAATGCCCTCCCATAACACCTTTTATTTAACTATCTTTCATTCATTATGTTTATATGTATTCTATATATATTTATATATACACTTTTTGTCTCCCTCATTATGATGTGAGCTTCTTGAAAGTAGGCATTGTTTCATTCTCTACAGTTGTATCCTCAACTCTAAGAACAGTGCTTGATACATAATATATAATTAACAAAAGCTTTTTCACTGATGACTCATTGTATACCATACAATATATACAACTGTTCCAGTGACTGTGAAATATCACTGCATTACTATCAGCTAGATAGACAGCAATTTTTAAGCCATGTGTAATCTAACCAAGGGCCTTCTGTCACCACTTCCTCTTTAGAACACTGACATCTTTATTGAACTTATGATTCTATTGACTAGCCCACCCTAATTCCTCACTCCAGTGTTCCACAACTATCTTTAGCCCTCTTTCCCTAGGCTTAGCTTCCATTTGTTTGTGTGTGGTGGGTTTTGGGGGGGGGGGAGGAAGGGGATTGCTTTGTGTGTGAGAAAGAATTAATGCCCTTTCATTTTGGGAAAAAAAAACTATTTTGCTTCTGGTTGTATTAATTTTTTGCCCACTTCCCTCACAAACTCAGTTATTATACCCCCCAAATACTCTAGAAAATCCGCACAATACTTGTTTAGGAACCGAGAGACATGGCATTGAGTCCTGGATCTATAATTAAATAGCTTTTTAATCTTGGAAAAGTCAGTTTACCTCTTGGCCTTTGCTTGTCTGTAAAATGAAGATTGTAGATTAGATCTCAAAGACCACTTCTGCTTCTGACTTGCACTAGTACTATGATTCTCTCTTCCCTCCCTGGCTCTCTTTTGGCTGTCCTTAACCTTTGCACTTTCCATTTGCCTGAGAAGCCCACTAATACAACCTATACCTGAAAAGAAATCCCATCCACAGGAACCTTACTTTGAAGATCTCCAGTGAAAGGGAGCACTTCTTAGTGCTTTCTAAGGCAGCCCTTTCCATTTTTCCACAGCTCTCATTCAGATTTTTTTTTAAATTTAAGTTTGCATTTTTGCATCTTCCATCTGTTGATCCTGGTTCTGCCCTTTGGGGCCAAGCAGAATAAATCAAATCCCTCTTCCATGTGACAGCCTTTCAAATAATTGAAGGCAGCTATCATGTCCCCATTGAGTCTCAAGAGAAGCATGTCTAGTTCCTTATATCTCTAATTATATGTCAGAATTTCACAGTTCTTCATCAGCCTGGTTGCCCTCTTCTTGAGCCTTTCTAGATTATCAAACTTCCTCTGAAATTTCTTTCCTTTCTCTATCAAATATTCTATCACTCATGCATCCTCTAACTCACTCCCCTTTGTCAAAAGAAAATGAACAAATCTTGACATTAAACTTATATATCTTAGTGCATTAGTTCAGGGTCAAGTGGATATAAGATTTAGGAGTCTTCTTGATCCACAAAATTGTATTAGGCAGAAAGACACTATTTCATTTGCTGGTGAGTCTGACCCTGTCTGGAGAGAAGAGAAATTGGAATCCAAAGGTAAAAAGTAGGATTCTACCAAGATGCGATATATAGGGACAAAGAAGCAATCAATGAATAAGTATTATTTTAAGTAACTTCTATGTGCTAGGCATTGTATTAAACAAGAGAGCAATAAGGCAAAAACAAAAACAATCCCTGCTGAGTTTATGTTCTAATAGGGGATTCAACACATATAATCAGTACATTAAAAAAATAAACACAAGTAGAAGGTAGATATAGAGAAGAAAGAGCTAGAAGGTAGGGGGACTGGGAATGGAATGCAGGAGATGACATTGAATTGGGTTTTAAAAGAAGCCAGAGAAACTAAGAGACAGAGGTGAGGAGGAAGAACATTCCAGGTATGGAGTCCAGCCAGTGTAAAGGCACAGAGATTGTACTGATGTGGTTTAAGGGATTCAGGTATTCAGAGTACTGGACAGGGTCATCTGGAATACATTAACAAACTCAAGCATTCTTGAAGTCAAGGTGGCAAAGTATTATTTTAATGCCAATATGGCAGACAGAGCTCTTTAAGGAACTTGAATTCTTTAAGGAACTTGCAACTTAACAGGAAAGCTTATAAAAGAAAAGTAGTAGATTATCTGGCAGATATGTTAATTGGGTGATAATTTACAACCTTGGTCACTGGTGTCATTCCCTACTGGAAACCAGGGGAAGAGGTTCTCAGGGGTGTAATTTTGGTCTTGTGCAGTGGCAACCATACTGGCATATCGAGGATGACTGCTAACACAAGTTCTTGGATTTGCTTTACTAAGAAAGATAGCTGTTTAAGGGGCCAACAATTTTTTTAAATTACATTCCCTGAACTTCAGAGAAAACACAAAGAAAATACAGAGAAAATACAAACAGAGAAATAAAGACCAACAGACAGGGCTTCTAATTAAGAAATTAGCACAGATCAACAGATAGATCCAACTGTCTGACCAAGGCAATACATACATAGTTACCAGAGAGAGAAGCACGAACACCTGGGTGGGGGGCTCTTTAATGGCTACCCAGAGTTTCATCTAGCCAAAATCACAACCCTTGTGACTCACTGCCTAATTAGAAATTAACAAAAGGTATGAAAGCCTTCCTACAAGCAAGTCTCCCCTAAGCAAGCTTACCTTAATGGGCTCTACCTGAGGCCTGTTAATTTGTAGGGAAGATCTTATATTCCTTTAACATTATAACTTGTTACATCTGTAGCAAGCTATCTTTGAGAGCTGATGTCTATAGCTTGACCTCTGGATTGATTGTGATAACTTTGGAAATCAATACATGATAATTTTGTTTTTACAAAAGACTTTCTTCATAGGTCAGCTTATTCTTGTGACAGGGAAAGATAGTTTGTCTTACTGGGGCCCACTCATGAGTTATTGCTAGGCATAGTGTCTTCAGGCTGGGGAGAAAACTGTCAGGGATAGTGTGTTGAAACTAGAGAGAAATGTA
>CM053586.1:97712732-97731983 GCA_028646515.1 Pseudochirops corinnae
TGATGACATTTGAGGTCACTTCCAACTCTAAAATTTGGTGATTCAGTGAATTTAATTATTCTAGTTGAGTTTTAGCTGCTTTGCACAAAATAAGGGTACATGTACTTGAATTGTCTACCTCATACACTTATGGTGAAGAAAGCTCCTTGTAAACATCAAAGCATAACATAAACGTATGTTGAGGCTTTTTTAGCACACAGTGAGCAGTTAATAAATGCTTACTGTTTGGTTGGTGATTATATTTTCCAAAATATCCTCTCTTGTTTTCCTCCTCGGTAAAATAGGAGCTTAGCTAGATCTTTAAAGTCACTCCAGTTTTCATATACTGATTTAATGCAAACTTCCCTGCACAATTTGTTATTCTGGGAATCATATTAGTCATTCAGAGAGGCCAAATGTTTGAAGCCTTCCTCAATATAGAATCAGAGACCAATTGAAGGAATGAAGGAAGCAGCTGGTCCAACTTCTTTCATTTACATATGAAAAAATTAGGCTTAAACAAGTGAAGAGATTTTTTTTTTTAACAAGGTCACATCAGTAGCAGATTTGAGACTAAAGTCTGGATTTTCTGACTCCCAAGTCAATACATTTTACACAATACCACACTGCAATCTCACAACTAAAATTAAATCCTCTTCTTAACAAATAAAATCTTATGAATTTCAAAACTGCCAGACCAAGTATCACAAATTGTTCTCTACTTTGTTCTTCTGAATGCTCAGGGAACATTTATTTCTTTTTAATCTTATATTGCCTTTTTAGACATATAGTTACTACCTCAGAGGACTTCAACATTCCCTGTGTGGAACCTTAAATCTATTGCTGAGTGTTTGTTTCCTTTTTCCTTTTTCTTTTTTAAGAAAAGGTAATTCAATCAGTTTTTAAAGTTTCCCCATCATTTAAAATCCATTGTCTCTCCTGTTATCTGCTAAAAATGCTAGCATCTTTCCTTTCAGGGAACCCCTCATTTAGTTCCATTCTTAGGGAGAGCTAAGAGAACTCCATTATGCTAATGATGAGGTGGATAAGTGGATTAGTTAAATTAAATGAACAAACACATCCAATTACTCTCCAACCATAGTGAATTTAACAAGAAAATCATTACCAGCAAAGAAAAGATTAAGCCTGCTCTTTCAGCCTCTTAAGAAAATCCTTATCTGAGCCAAAAAAATACCCATTGAAAGGATAAATGGTTGACTGGTTAAAGTCAGCTTCCCTAAATTGAAAGTTGGCATAAGAGACCCAGTGAGTCAGCTTTCTCTCAATTAGGAGGCTCTGAAGTGACAACCCAGCTGGCAGCTCTAGTTAGGAGAAAGATGTCCCCAGATAGCTTTAATGTCATTTTCAAAAAGCAAAACAGTCTCTTCCTTCAGAGAAGTACTGCTGCCCTTTGACTATATGTTTTGAAATAATCTTGAAAATAGAAAAATCAGGCACTAGAAATCATAACAGTGCCACCCTTTAGCCCATTTCTTTTTCTTATCTCCTGAATTTCTTTGGTTATTTTTCATTTTCCCAATGCACTGCTTTGATTATTATTTCCGTCCTCAAAAATCTTCATTAGTTCCTCTGCCTCTGGCAGAAAATATAACTCTTTACCCTTTATCAGATCTCTTCTTGATTTGACTCTTAGTCTACCTTTCTAGCTTTATTTGACCTAACTCCCTTTCACCTATATTCTAGTCAAAAACCCAAATCATTCTGGTTCACTTAGATTGGCCAACAATAGGTTCCAGGCCAAGCCCAACTTGGTCATTGTTTAGGCCTTGATTGGCTCAGAGTGAATACAAAGAAAAATTATTTCTGTTTTGATCAGAAACCCTGAGGATCTTTTCTTTCCAAATCAATTTTTTTAAAGCTAGGTAAAGAGTCCATTCTCTGACTCTTGTCTTGCCTAGCCTTAATCGCTGAATGAGGCATTGCTTCAATCAAACTGAGACCTGTTAGAAACCTTAGCTTAAAAAAGGCCAAGGTCTCCCATTGCATTCAGAGACATCTTCAGTCATCCTGATCTATATCTCAGCACTGGATCCAGATGGTTCCTGAGGAGAAAGTCAGGCTGATGACTTTGCACAGCTCCTCCTCACTTAAATCCAATTCACTTGCATGTCATGGCATCACCTTCCTGATGTCATGCTCCTCTGCAACAAATCAAATGAACTATTTCCCAGTCTCTTCCTGTACTCTTATTGTTCCTTGCCTTTGAGACACCTGAAAGAACCACCACCCAATCCACCCACACACAACTTTCTACCCATTAAAGTCCTTTCCTTTTCTCAGGATCTAATTCAGGAATGCAGAAACTTTTCCTGAAATGGGGCACCGCATTTTGCCTGGACCTTTCCTACATGCACTTACAGTTCATTGATAACATACATTTAGACTTGGAAGAGACAAGAGAGATCATTTAATCCAGCCCTCTTATTTTAGAGATGAAGATGAATAACCAAGTAACTTATCTGAAATCACACAGATATGTGTTTGATCAGAAATCTATACTCAAGATATTCTGACTCCAAATCTAATTATACCATATTCACTCCATATACAGCATTCCCTTCTCTCCAAATAGATCTGTGTTTGTATCGTCTCCATCTTTGTATATTCCTCAAGGCATAGCACAATGCTTTTGCCATGGTAGAACCACTTAATAAATGTTTGTGTGATTAATTAAATCAACTTAGAGAATATATAAAGAAATATCTCATATACTACATGGGTGCTTAGTTCAGTGGGATATAACATTATATTAATAGAATTTAAATCATAAGATCAATCTTGATAGTTCATTTTGCTATTCTCTGCTACAAAATCATACTTTACCCCTAACTCTGGTCTAACATCTTGCTAGTACAACCCAGGGAACCCTAGGAAATCTGAGCAAAAAAAAAAAAAAATGAATGATTCAAGTGATAACCGTACATTCCAGCAAAAAAAACAACAGAAAATAATGGGTCAAAAGTCATTACCGTTATACATGAATTATTGTTAGATATTTAATGGGGGAAAATGGTAATTTCATAATTTAGTAGAAATGCATACACACATATATGTACATATATACATATACATACACACATATATACATATGTGTGTATATACATAGATATATGCATATATATATACACACACACACACACCTCTCTCTCTCTCTCTCTCTCTCTCTCTCTTTCTTTCTCTCTCTCTCTCTCTCTCTCTCTCTCTCTCTATATATATATATATATTAAGAGAGACAGAGACAGAGACAGAGACAGAGAGAGACAGAGGGAGAGAGAGAGTTTATTTGAGATTATAGTTTCCACCAAATCAACTCAGTAAAATATAAACTCCCTGATGACAGGGATTGTTTAATTTTTTTTTGCCTGTTTGTTCCCAGTTCTTTAGCACACTGTTTTGCATATAGTTGATATCATATAGTAGATATTAATAAATACAATAGACATTTATTAACACCATTTATGTGGCTGAAACTATGTTCAGTGATTGGAATGCAATCTCTTTAAAAAAGAAAGACAATCCCTGCCATCAAGAAATTTATAATCTGATAGGGAAAGACAATACACAAAAGACAATACACTGAAGGGGAGGGGAGAAGACAACTGAGAGTAGTAAAACATTGAAGGGGCATGTTGATGATGGTGGAGTTCAAACCAAAGAGAACATCTGGTGGGAAATGAAGAGACAACTGAGATTTTGAGCTCTCTATAAAGAAAGGTTTCAGAATGAGTTTTTTTGCTCCACCTCCCAACTGAGGGGCAGAAGCAACTGAGGGCATTGATGAGGTATGGGTACAATCTCCATTATGTGAGATGACTTCTCTACAATGAGGAATTTCCTGGTGGTCAGCTTATCCTGGAGGTAATGGAGCATGATGACGATGGTGGAATCAAATCCAAGCAGAGATGCTGACTGTAAATGAATACCAACTGAGTGAATATTTGGTTAATTCAATTAGAAAACTTCATGATGATTCAACCCAACAAGTAAGTATTAAACATCCAATGGATATAATATGTATAAAACATTATGTTTGAGTTAAAGAGGAGCTATCCTGATGACAGAGAATGAATCTGTAAGAGAATTTTTTCTTGAAGCTTCATAGGACCGTAGGATTTCAAGCTAAATGGAACTCATAGATTATCTGACTCAAGATATTAATTTTATGGTTGAAGCTCAATAAGATTAAGTGACTTGCCTATAAGCACAACTAGCAAGCAGCAAAGAAATCACCAAGTTATAGATACTAAATGATTGAAGAAGCATGTGTGTTCAACTAGTAACCCTTCATTTTATAGATGAGGAATCTATGACGAAGAGAGATAGTGTATCTTGTTTATTGTCACGCAGTTGGCAGCCAGGAAACCAGGACTAGAAACTGAGGACTAATTGGAACAAGCAGCTAGATAGCATCACATATAGAGCACCAGATCTGGAAGGAAGGAAGATCTGAGTTCAAATCTTGCCTCAGATACTTACTAGCTATGTGAACTTGGACAAATCACTTAGCCCTGCTTGCCTCACTTTCCACAACTGTAAGATGAGATAGAGAAGGAAATGACAAACTTCTGGTATCTCTGCTAAAAAAAACCCCAAATGGAGTCACAAAGAGTCAGACATGACTAAACAACAACATTGATGATGACAGCAAGTTGGAATAAATGTAAAACATAGAGTTTGTGTTGATTTAATCCCAGATGCCATACCTATTATATAGTTGGGCAGTACTTGCTTTGCAGTATAGCAAGCAAGGAATGATCAGATTCAAATTAATATTACCACTTTGCACAGTTGAATAATTATTTATTGGTGTCTATAAAATTATATTTTTTAAGAAAAAACAAAATATTACCACTTTGCACAGTTGAATAATTATTTATTGGTGTCTATAAAATTATATTTTTTAAGAAAAAACAAACCAGAAATTAAAAACTTATGGTACCTACATCTTTTGCATTATCAATACCTAATATTCCAAATTTAATTATCTTTTCTCAGTCCTTATCCCTCTTGAGGCCTCTGCTGTATTTGATGTTGTTAGCTCTCTTCTTTTCATTAATATCCTCTTCTCTTTGGGTTTCCATGACACTATTCTCTCGTAGTTCTTCTGTCTGACCTCTCTTCAGGCTCTTTCCTGGCTGATCAACCATAGGATACTCCTTAGTCATACATATTCCCCAAAGATATGTCTAGGGTACCCCACTCTTTTTTCTATATACTTTCTCTCAATGACATCATCAACTATCATGGGTTTAATCATCATCTCTATGCAGAGGACTCACATATCTATATATTCAGTTCCTGGCTATCATCTGTCAATTCAGTATCTATAACTACCTGTCACTGATTTCAAATTAGATGGCCAAGGGACATTTCAGACTCAACAAGAATTTATGAACTTCCTCCAACCACCCCTCTTCTAAATTTATCTATTCCAGATGTCCAATGTTGAGCTCTGGTGTGCCCATCCCATCATGGAGGGAAGACACCAATTCATAAAAGTATTTTGAATTACTGTTTAAAATATCATTCAAATGAATTCATTTTGAGAAAGAGATAGAGGCTCATTCAGAAATAATATATTTTCTGGAGAACTCTTTTTCTAAGAATTTTTTTTTAATTGAAAGCTAGTATACTTACCTGTGAGCCTTTTAGTTGAGGAGACAATGCAATGGAATGGATTTTGTTGTTCAGTCATGTCCAACTCTTTGCAACCCCATTGGGGGTTTTCTTAGGAAAGATAATGACATGATTTTTTCCTTTTCTAGCTCATTTTACTGAGTTAAACAAGGTTAAGTGATTTGTCCAGGGTAACACAGTAAGTGTCTGAGGTCACATTTGAACTCAGATCTTCCTGACTCCATGCCCAGAGCTCTACCCACTGTCCTACTTACCTGCCCCAATTAAATGGATATTCAATGCCAATTACCCCTAAAAGAGAAGAAAGAAGAGTTGTTTTCTTCTCTTAAGTGGCAAGTTATCCCTTAATCTGTTCTAAGTTTACGTATGTATTATATCCACCTCATTGTTTTCTCTTGGCCTCATCTTCTCTTTTTTTTTTTTTTTTACATTTTACATCCCATTTCCATGGTTTTAATGAGCTTCTCCGCTTCTCCATACACGAGTCCAAAACCTATATCTAGAGTAGAGTGATTCCCTAGCACTTTAGTGTTAAAACTCTACCTTAGTGTCTTGCTGACAAATCACTCTACTGAACAGTCTAAAATTCAAACTAAACAAACACTAAAACAGAACTCATCACTTGTCTCTTCCCCCAGCCCTTACCCTCAAACCAGCCTATTTCTCTAACTTTCTTACATCTGTTGAAGGCACTACCATCCTTCTAATCACCCAGGGTTGAAGCCAGTTTCCTCATCTGTAAAATTTTTGAGAAAGTGGACCTGGGTTTAAATCCAGTCTCTGATATTTACTATCAGTGTGACTGTGGGCAAGTTGCTTAACCTCTCTGTGTCTTAGTTTTTTATTGTAAATGAGGTCTGGAGTGGATTAGATGGTCTTTGGCATTCCTCTTATCTCATATATTCCTGATCCTACTGTGTGAGATGAAAGAGTTCAGAGTCTGAATCTAAGTCAGAAAAGGTCTTTATTCTTTCTCATGAGAAAAGACTCTGCCCCTGCTGCCCAACATAGCATCTACAGGGAAAGAGTGACAGGTAGAAGGCAGCCCATGATTATATAATCTTCCAGTGCAGAAATCTAACCCCCCCAACTGGCCTTCAGTCTTATTGGTAGGGGGGCTGACCCACAACCTAAGCGCGGGAATCTGTCTGCGACAAAGGACCCAGAAACATGTGGATGTCCAATGAAAGCAGTCTTAACCTTATTTGGCATATCTTCTGCTGAGTTGGCTTTGGAGGAGGGTCTCCATTGCTTTAAGCCCCAGATTTCTTGAAGGTCAGGTGACCTAACTCTAGGTCTAGTGAATATCGAAGCCATTCTAGATTTGATTTTTCAGAATGGGGAAACCACTATAAATTATCCCTCACAAACCATAATTGAAGTCCTCATTAACTCTTAGCTAAATTATTATTTAAGTCAGTATTCTCCAATTTTTTTTTGTCATACTTCCTTATCCAAATAAAATATATGTATAACATGGACCATTGTGCTCATAATCATGTATATTATGAAATTACTAAAAGTATAAATAAAATAAATATGAAGTGATAATAAATAAATTTTAAAATATATAAAAATAAATAAGATTATACACACACAAATGTGTGTGTGTATGAAAATTCTTGGATTCCACAGGGAGCTGCTAGAGTTTATTGAGTAAGAAAGCAAAGTGATATGGAAATGACATGTGATTTAGAAGCATCACTTTCATAGCTATGTGGAGGATAGATAGGACAAAGGAGAAGCTTGAACTGGGAAAACCAATTAGGATATATTGCAAGATTATAGGAAAGGGGGTGATAGAGACCTAACCTAGAATGCTCACTGTGTGAATAGAGAAAAAGAGAAAAAGGGGCAGATGTGAAAAATGTTCTGAAGATAGAATCTGTGATTGCTTGGATAATAGGAGGGAGAGAGATAATGAAAATGAGAATAAATGGAATCAAGGATGACCAAGGTTTGGTGACTGGAAGAATGGTGCTGCCTTTGATAATAAGGAAATTTTGAAGAGAAAATTTGTGGTGGGAGGAAGGTTATATAATGAGATCTGAAATGTAGATTGTGACCCATCCTTACTCAACCCATACTATTTTCTCTTTCCCACTAAAATATGAGAGTATATCATGTCAACCTCTAGAAAAGGTTTGGTTAAAAGAGACAAACAAACAGTAGTATAAAGTTACAACATTTATTTGTTATTCCTCTAAGGCTAGCTTTACTACTTGTATATGGAGTGCAGGACTAGAGTCCTGACTGACAAACAAAAGAATTAGAGAGCTTAAGTACATTTTAGGACCATCCCAATACAGGGTGGCTGAGTTACACAAATTTATGATTTCCATAATGGTTTAATCATTGTATGAGAAAGGAATTTTCTTAATTGGATAAATGGTAAATACAAAAAACTAAGAGAGATGACAAAGTATCAATTGAAATTATGATCCAGAATATCTGTGTTTTCTTTACTGTTAACATTCCATAACATGGAATATGCCCAGAAAATATTAAGATAAGAAAAAGTCCCATTAGTCAAATTAATGCCATGAGTTGAGGGTCTCGTCCTGAAGGGCCATAAAGTAAGCCTCTTCTGGTTTGTTGACATAAGAAGAGTTATTCTCTGAGCTCACTCAGAGAACAAGACAAAGCTGGGTCTGTTTGGAATTTATGATCCTACTCCCAGCCTTATCTGGTCTCTGGAGTGGCTGAGATAGAGAGCTTTTTTTGTAAAATGAGGCAGAGCAATGTTTGATTAATTCAAACTTTAGCCAAAATATGATATTAAATGATTATCAATTTCCATGGGTTGGAATGGTGAGAGAGTGGATAGGAATTTTACCTATTCCCCCAGAATCCAGAATTTACATGCTAAAGGGTGCCTAAGCAGAATAGAGAAACAGAGTACTGGAATGCTGGAGGAGTGGGGAGGAAATTTTGCCTTTATAGCTACTATATGTCTGGGTCTTGCTGAGAATGTTCCCAGTCCTGAGGGAATGACTACTGATCCCAGTGGAAGGAGGTAGAGTGAAAGACTAACTTTAATGGGTGAAGAGGGTCCTCCAATTTTGTTGTATATAAGTCCCCTGACTAGGTAACAGGTCGAATGGAGTGAGATCTATCTTCTCCCTTCAGTGGTTTGATCACATGACCCTTAGGGTCAGACCATTGCCCTGCTTTAGAAACCACTAGTTTATGTGACAAACCTAGAAAAATAAATATCTCATACAACCTTTTTGCTGCTGTATTCAGCAGTTGGCAAGAATTTAGCAATAATCTAAAACAGTATAAATGAAGCTCTGATTCAGTGAACCCTCAACCAAGATTGAATACTCAGGTGACTTCAGGATGGAGATCCTAATTGACCATGATCATTCTGCTATTGATATTATCCCATAATGTGAGCAACTTACCAAAAAGCACATGAGGAGAGGATCTCCTCACCATTAGGTTTTTGCCCATCCAGACAATTACTAAAAGTAATCTCTCTAATGCACTAATCTAGTAACATCAATTGCCTATTCAAAAATTTTTAGTACCTCCTTATCAAATAAAAGATGAATGCCTAAGTTTAACATAATTTTCCAGCTTTTTTATACCCCACATCTTAAACATATTCTACATGCTAGCCAGATTGTTCTCCAGTTTCATCTGGATGCCTCCCACTCTTCTCCCACTCTTCTGTATTAGAGCTGTTCTTGTCTGGACCAGACCTCTTCCATATTTCTACCTATAAGTCATTCTCTTCCTTCAAAGAATAGATAGCCCAGGTGACTCATCCTCCATAAAACCTTCCTTTATTTTCTTTATCTAGAAGTTGTTGCTTCCAACCTAAGTCTCTCAAACCACTTCAACTTTTCACATTCAAATGTATAATTATTTGGGTGTGTGTCTTGTTTGACTGTTAGAATATGTGCTTCTTGAAGAAAGGGTTTCAATATTGCTTGAATCATTGGCACCTAGTAAATGCCACTTCTTGTCGGAGCAAATAATAGGAAGCAGAAGCTTGAAGAACAGATTGTTTGAAAAAGTAAACTAAAACTTCCCAGTGGTAAGCAAGAAGTAGCTATAAATAGGATTCCCAGTAGAGAAGTTACAATTTCTGGCAGAAGAGAGAAGCAGTACAAAAGATAAATGGATGACAGAATAATTTGAAGATCTAGAGCCATTTATAATCCCTATAAAGTTTTTCCTTTATTCTAAACCACAGGTTCTATATTGTTTTTATCTCATGGATTCCTTTGGCAGTCTAATGAAGTCTATTGTCTCCTTTACAGAATAGTTTTCAAGTGCATGAGATTACAAAGGAAATCAATTACACTGAAATACAGATATCAAACATATTTTTGAAAATGTGTGATAGTGTAATGTATTTCTTCATTGACTCATTATGTACCTAATAGGTTTTGAGGTCTTTGGAAGGTATGCTATGTTAGAATTACCTAATCTTCAATTTAATATTCAATTTCACAAAGATTTGTATTTTGTACTAAAATAGCCCATGAAGAATAATGTTTATAACTCAAGGAGTCTTCAATAGAGATTTTGTCAAAATATATGCCTTATATAAAAGAGCATAAAACCTGCTTTTACAATATCTAAAATTCAAATACAAAGTGAAGATATTTCAGCAAGCATCATACTTTCTTTGAACTTTAGTTCCAGAAAACGTTTTTTTCATTAATTTCTGATTATTAAGATAAAAAAATCAATGACCATGTATCTGTAATTTCAGTTTCTGTCCCTCCAGGGTGGGTTCTTTTACTCCCACTGTCTATAGTGCTGACTTGGATTATAATAATAGATAAAAATCAATTTAGTCTAAGTGCAACCAATGGGAAGCTTCTCAAAGACTCTAGTGAACAATATTAATTAAGAAACATTTTATCACAAGTTTTTAGGTTGTATTTTGTGGGAGGAGGTGGGGTTCAAGCTGGATTATGTGGAGAGCCTTCCTCCCTCCATTACCAGCCTAACATCTTTTCCAAGTAAATTTACAAGTGACAAAGTGTTTCACCATATTTTAAAAAATGGCACTGGAAGGTAAATGACAGGGCTAACTTACATCTGTAAGGGATTTCCAGAGAATTCCCATGGTGCCAAACTGGTAGACAATGTTTCCAGGGGCAGACAAACTGCTGCTAGCCCCTGAAACTCCCACTAAAGCACAAAAAGTCCGAGTTATATCACTGGCCACCAGACCAGGTTGTTTGATTTTCCTTTAAATAGTTCCCATTCTATTTGAAATACCATCTCCTATTTCTTCTTTGAGATAGAAATTCCCAGTCACAGTAAACACAAATGTGATTGGAGAGTTACTGAAAGTTTTTCTGACCAAAATTACCCCCCAATGTCTGTCATATTTTTCTTGTATTCCCACTATTTATTGTCAGTGTCTTTTCCACTAGTCCTCCTTAATCTTAATGCTTTCCTTTGGAGACCACCCTAATTTATCCTGTCTTTATCTTTTTTGTATATAACTGTTTGCCTGTTTTATCCCTCATCAGACTGTGAGTACCTTAAGAGCAGGAACCAGTTTGTTGTTGTTGTTCTTTGTCTGTTGTTTTTGCCTTTCTTTGTATCCTCAGTGTTTTGCACAGTGCCTAGCACAGAGTAGTCCTTAAAAATGCTAGTTGACTGACTTTTTCTTTAAAGGGTGATAGGATCTGGAGCTAGAAAACATTTTAGTGGTGAGAAATTTAAAGCTAAAATTTCTTTACAAGATTAGAGATTGTGACATGAATGAGACATAATCATGGAAATAATTATAACAGTGAAAAAGAAAGCAGAAATACCCAACATGACTGAGAGTCATAGAATGAATTGTAGGAGCATCTTAGTCTAGAGCATGGAGCACTAAACAGGAGCCTAATGAAGCAACACACTGAGAAGCAATGGGAGACCTATAATGAGGGAAGGTGCCAAAAGGCATGCTATAACCCCCCAAAGGGAGATGGAAAGGAGTTGAAATCAAGCTTTATTATATGTTAAACACTGCACAAAGTGCTAAGGATACAAATGCAAATTCAAAGATAATCCCTTCTCTCAAGCAGTGAATAGTCCAATCATGTATCAGCCATCTTTTTTCATCAATTAAAATTATCCCATTGATGTTTCAATTAAATTCAGTAAACATGCATTAATATCATTGTTTCACGTTATGTCCAGGAGCAGCTTCATATTTGAAGTCCTATCAAATATCTCCCTTAGCATGAATTGTTCTGTCTTACTCCTAAAGGAATCTTCTGGTGTCCTGGCCAACCTTGACCCACAAACCATTGGAGTCTCTAGTACCACAAATATTTAATGTCTTCTCACCTCCTACTCTGGTTTCACCCTTTTTTTCTTCCATTTTTACTTTACCTCTTTTCCCTCTGGTATCTCTTTAGTTGACACTTTCCAGTTATAATCACTTGAGGCTTTTACAAAAGTTATCTTCCTAGTCATAGAATAGTAACTTCACTTAAAATTTTTTACATTATATAGTACTTTGAAACTTGGTAGCACTATATATGTGTGTTTGTTCATTTGATCCCCACAATATTGTAGGTGTTATTATTATCTTCATTTTATGTATCCATATCCTTATCAGGAAACTGAGGCTTGAGAAGTTTAGTTATTTGCCCAGAGTCACACAGCTAGTAGAGATATGAGGCAAGATTCTAAACCAGGTCTTCTTGACTCCAAGTCAAGCATTCTATCATGTAACTCCTTTACAATTTATGTGATTTATTTGCACAATGTCATACTGAATTTGAATACAGACTTCTGTATTGGAGCTCTACCCAAATGCCTTATTTTAACAAAGAGTGACCCTAAAAATCCATGCTAGGGAACAGAAGATCTAGCAGGTTCTCATAAGCTCAAAAAGATTGTCTTGCTTGTAAATGGACTATGTGCCATGGAATAGTCCAGTTAAACTTAAAGAAGCTCATTCCAGAAGGTTGCCTCTACCTACCTGGGAAGGAGTGAGAGATTGGTTACAGTAACTCAAGAAGTCATGCATTATCAAATGTGTTGATGGATGGAGTGACTATAGTATTAGATTTATGGATGTTTGTATAGATAACCATTGCTCACCCCAAGATATGCATAACATGGACTATTTGTTCCCCACTGCCTAAAGACCAGGTATGTTACATTTCACTTCTTAAAGAGAGAGAGATCCTTAAGAGAATATTAATCTCTATGGGTATCTAATCTTTCTACCACTGCCTCTAGACTCAATCAGTTGGGTTCCTTCAATTTTAGGAATCCCCTGTATTCTAGTTCCATTTAACCACTTAGCAACGAGATTAGCTTTTACAAAGGAATATTTCATTTAACTCTATAAAAATAAACATATATGTATCATCTCCTTAATATATGGTGGATATAATCCCTTCCCTATACCACCTTAACCTCTGCAGAGGGGAGAGGAATTAGGTTCATAGCTTAATTTACCAAATTCAGTCCTGGGTATCCTGGCTTCTCAGGGCTTCCCTGCTGCTCTTACTACAACATTCAGCCTGGAATCCTGACTCTAAGATCACCACAGCTCCACACCAGGCCCAGAGACTCCACTGCCTGGGTCTAGAACTTCTCAATAAGTATAAGCAAATCAAAACTATTTTGTTTCTCTGGGCCAGGTGGACTACTAAGTAGAAAAGGTAGTCCTCAGTTAATATGGCCCATTGTGTGGGTGAACAATAACTGGTGGATGCCAACAGAAATAGAGTGAGAATGTCCCAGTCTGATAGTTTTGAAGATGGAATCTGTTCTGGCTCTGAAGCCAATAGAAAGAATATGTTTTCATTTATGTGGTAGTGAAACCCAGATTGTCTTCTCCCAAAAGTAGGTCACTGGCATCTCCCACATAGATACATACATGTTAGGTGGTTTCCTTATACACAGAGAAAAGTCACATTATAAATATAATATTCCTCAATTGAGGGAAAGAGGTGAACACTTCACTGTGTTGAAGTAGAAATAGTGTCAGATATGGATTCAAAGGATTTCATTAAAATCTTCACTCTGTCACTTAATAGCTGTGTGACCTTGGACAAATTACTTTACCTTCCATCTCCTCAATTATCTCATCTAAAAAATAATGAGGTTAGAACAGTAAACCTCAAAGTGCTTTTCCAGGTCTATATCTATGATGCTGTGATCCCATGAGTAATAATAGATCTACCTAGTATTCAGAAATGGACTAAAAATTGAAGGCCTATATTCTTCTCCATATAACAGCTCACTCTCTCTCTCTCTGTCTCTCTGTCTCTCTCTCTGTGTCTCTCTTTCTCTTTCTCTCTCTCTGTCTCTCTGTCTCTCTGTCTCTCTGTCTCTCTCTCTCTCTCTCTCTCTCTCTCTCTCTCTCTGTTAGCCCGTCACCTGCCAAAATTGTACTCATTCTTTTAGGGCACCTATAAACCATATAGTGCTTCATGCCTCAGTTTTCTTTTGTGGCATGTGAATAACCTAAAAAAGCAAATGCATTTCTGGTGGGTGCCTAGAACTCATAGACTGGGACTCTCACTTTAGGATGTCTAGCTTTGGAAAGTGGTTGGAAGCTTCTCTCGCAGTTCTCTTTTTGCTCCATTAGATGTCATAACATATGACAAATCCTTGGCCACAGGTGTACAAAAGCTGATCTCTAAAGCTTATGGGAAAAGAGAAAGAGGAAGATCTGCTCCTTATTAGTCAAATAAATGAAAGAGCTAGTTCTGCTGGATACTACACTGGTTTGATCTGAGAAAGAAAAGGCACTTGGTGTCCCAAATCATCCACTGAACTCCTTTTGCTACATGTGCCTGACATTGCAGGAGAGAAGTATGTATAAAGCATTATGAGCAGTTTTGTTCTCATACATCCAAATTAATTTGTAATTTCCAAATTCCCCCAAATTAAAACTCATTGTATATTTCTTTAGAAAGATCTTTTGTTTTTCTTATAAATGATCTATAGGGATATTACCTAAATGAATTGGAACAGACTTCAAATCAGCATTTCAGAAAGTTCAAAGAAACATGAAATCTCAAGTTTAAGGCTAGATGGGAGTTTAGAGGTCTAACACCTTTGTATTACAGATGGGAAAACTTAGTCCACAGAGGTTAAGTGACTTGCTCTAGGTAACACAAATAGTAAGTCAAAGAGCTAGGATTTGAATGCAGATCCTCTGATTTCAAATTCAGCTCTCCTTCCACTGTACCATTTAGCACCCAAGTAATTAACAACAGATGTACGGTCATACATCTCAGCATCTGAATTCTGCTACTTTCTACACTTGTGCCTTTGAAAATTAGTTGAGCCTTTTGGCCCTCAGTTTGCAGAGTACTGAAATTAGGAGCTTGGACAGGATGATTCCTAAGGTTTCTTCCAAATCTAAGCCCTCTCAGTCTGTGACCTTATAGCTCTTTTCTTGGATACAGAATGCTAATGAAAATATCAACATGTTAGATGGATCTTTATACCTAACAGAACATTCCAGCTTTAGATACATTTATTATTAGACTTTTTCCCTAGCTTAAAATCATTTTCTATTTAGCTCAAATTTCCTTCTATCGTATACCTGCCCACACAGGTCTCATCAAAAGTTGTATAAATATTAAAAGTTTAGAAGTGGTATCTCTACCAAACATCACTTTTTTGCCAAATGGAAAAAAAAATGTCAGAGAAAAATGTGAGAAAAGGACTTCAGTTTTGTGTTTTTATTCCATTCTTTGTGACTCTTGCCTTTGGGGTGTTAATGCTATTTGTGGAATTCATGTATCATAATGACATCTCCTGAAGTTTCTCAATATTACCTCAATCCTAGCCTCAAACTCAGTTTCCTATATAGCTATATCATATCCCAAATGTAATTCTCTCTTTCTTTGGGTTTATGAAGAAATGATTCTTTTGATGAGTAAGAGAGATTTTCTGTGCAGCCAAGGAATTGGCCTCCATCCTGCTGGATCTATGTTCAGTTTAATTCTTCTTCCTCAAAGCTAAGGGAATAAGCTAGAAATATTAATGCTTCTACCCTCAGCCCTTGAGTGTCTTGGTCTCTTGCCATGATATTCAGCTTATCTCTGAATAAAATCAACATGGTCTTTTTGTTGTGGTTTTTTTTTTCTTTGGTTGCTGGAAGTGATCCAGAGTTTATTGTGAAGGTGATAAATGATTAAGTATTTGGAGCTCTTGGAAGAACAAGCACTTGATAAACATAAAGTAATAACAGTAATAACAACACCAGAATAGGCTTTTTCACAGTATCTGGCTTTAGCAGCAATGCTTGGACAGCAAATATGTAATAATAACAATGATGATAATAACAACAGCTAACATCTGTATACAGTTTTAAAGTTTACAAAGTACTTTAGAAAGATTAGCTCATTCTATCCTCACAAGAACCATAGAGCACAGGCGATTTTATTACCTTTATTATATGAATGAAGAAACTGAGGCAACCAGAGGTTAAGTGACTGAGGTCATATTTGTCCTCAGGTCTTCCTGACTTCATGTACCGTACTCTTCCCATTATACCACCTAACTGCTGTTCAAACTGATGTAGCAAATACTTATGCCAACAATATGTATCATGTCCAGAAGATTTGTGGCCTGCCCAAAGGAAAATTGAGAGATCTATAATGGGTATAAATAGAGCACAATATATTGCCAGTTACATTCTGCTGTAACAAAGTAGCATAAAAAATACCTTTCAGAAAAGGTAGCATTAGAAATGAAGGTAGATTATTCATGTAACAAGAAGAAGGCAT
Organism: Pseudochirops corinnae; assembly: GCA_028646515.1. Taxonomy (NCBI): domain Eukaryota; kingdom Metazoa; phylum Chordata; class Mammalia; order Diprotodontia; family Pseudocheiridae; genus Pseudochirops; species Pseudochirops corinnae. The sequence continues at coordinate 97,729,100 of CM053586.1, forward strand.
GGACAGTCCAAATGCTGCACCAGACTTATGCTATATATAGACCTATGGTATATTTCTCAAATACTACATATAGACTTAGAGTATCTCTCCAGTATATGGGAGGAGTTATGAAAATTTATGGGAGGATATGGATAAGAACAGGCAGCTAGAGGGCCCAACGGAGAGAGTGTTGGGCATGAAATTAGGAAGACTCATCTTTGTGAGTTGAAATCTGTCCTTGGACACTTACTAACTGTGTGACCCTGGGCAGTTAACTCGCTTAACCCTGTTTGCCTCAGTTCCTCATCTATAAAATGAGTTGGAGAAGGAAATAGCAAATCATTCCAATATCTTTACCAAGGAATCCCCTCCATCAAAAATGGGGTCATGAAGAGTTGGACTCAACTGAAATGACTGAGCAACAACAAACAACAAATGAATAAAATCCCATAGAGGTATGAACTGGTTACTATGTCTACCTATGGAGGAATTACCTACGTCACCGAAGTTAGTCATCTATTCAAATATTGAGATTAAGAGCACTTTGCTAAGGGCTAAAAAAAAATTCAAAGTTCAATAATTCATGTGTCCTGCCCTGAAGGACTTTGTAATTTGGTACCTAGAATACACAAATAAGTAAAATGCAAAATAGAACAAGGTGATTGCATTAGAAACATGCAGACAATATGGCGTATATTGTTCAAGAGAGGAAAAGTCATCCTTGGTTCAGTTCAAACTGTGAGTTGAACATAATTCCAGTTCTTTTACTAACAGAGTGATCTTAAGTTATTTCATCTTTCTGAGCCTGTTTTCCTCATCTATAAAAAAGAGAGACTGGGACTAGATGTTTTCCAAGGTCCCATTCTACTCTACTGATCAGTCTTTGTTGTCATTGATACTGTTCTCATGTTTGTATCATAGCCAGAGATAGTAACTAGCAATTTTTGAATATAGGGCAAACAGAATGAAATATACCCTAAAATCAGCCTTTAAAGTCCAATTTACTTGGGAGAAAGAAAGACCCCAAGATATCTACAAGTCACTTCGGAGAAGGTAGTTTCCAAGTAGAATGAAGAGCGTTGTGGGACTAGGTCAGGGAGATAATCACCCACAGTAAAGTCACCAGGAATGGAGAGGTAAGTCATCTAGTAGTTTCCTACCTTAACTAATTATTTTTGCTAACTACATACTAAACTCAGTAGTTTATAAAGTAGTTTATTAAAGGAGTGCAAGTGAGATTAGATTCTTTTAAATTTTAGTGCCCAGGGCAAAAGCCCTGATTACCCCACCCAAGTTAGGGCTTTGATCAGAGATAATGTTCCCAGCTAATGATGGTGATTAAAAGGAAACTCCACACTAAGACCCAGCTTTGCTGAGCAGACAAGAAAAGATATGAAGCAGGTAAGTGAAGCAATAAAGGAAATGAGGTTAAATAAAGAGCAAACTTAGTCAAGTCCTCATTGAAGTGAATCCTTTCAGTGACTTGCTACTTATTTTTTTCTTTTTTTGTCATACTATAGACACCTGAGTGCAGCCATGTTATTCTCAGGAACATTTCTATAGTACACACCCACAGGACCCAAAATGAGAATATACCACTGCCCTTTTTAGAATACAAAGAGAAAGTTCCAGGAGATTCCAAAGATTAGCCTATAAGCATTATTGGCACTTTCCTGTCACCCTGAGCAAACATGAGGAGGCTATGTATGAGTGCATAGGATCAACTGACTATCCCACCCTCAAGATGCCCAATGAGTGTAAATTAATGTTTATTTGTCTGTAGATTGATTATGGGGGTTGAAAAGAAATCATATGACAATTTAGACAGTTTAAGGAATACAGGTATTCTACTGAAAGGATCAGCTGTTAGTACCTTTCCCTGTACCTCAATTTCTTTGTGTTCTAGCTCCATGTAATAGGAATCAATAAGATCTTAATTATCCTCATGTATTGCAAAACATACAAGTAAAAAGTCAAACAAGACAAAACAAATACCAGGCAACTGTCTGGATGTTTGCAAATAGCTAGATGATGTGCTAGACCTTTGACTGATTCACTAAAATTTTCAACCTTCATTTGGATCTTTTTTCTTGGCATGGAGACAGGCCTTTATTTCTCTGGGTTATTCTGAGTGGTGCAGGAACAACGTCTTACATACCATCAGTGTGGGTACCAGGACAGTTCCTATTTTATATATACATACATGCATACACACATATGTATGTATGTACACACACACACACACACCTATAATTTATTTATACCTTCTCATCCTGTGAAATTCTTGCCTATGCTATTTTATAGCCTACATGCTGGGATCCTGCCTCTAGTTCTTTTAATAAGGATGTCTGCCATACAAAGTTGTTTTATCACACCAACAATATTTTGAAATAAAGGAAGCTTTTCTTTGGCCTTTCCATTCCAGTTTGAATCATTCTCAGTGGATCTCACTTCTGTTCTATTCTGTTCTGTTCAGTCCACAATGCTCTCGTGCTGTTCATTTTGCCTCCTATCAAAAACTTAAGCCATACTTCTTTCACTCCAATGTGTAACTGACTGATAACATGTATCCTAAAATACAGTCAAAGTGATCTTCTTGTTATTCGTCATATGTGATAGCCCATTTCCCATTGCCATGTTTTTGCTCAAATGGTTCCCAAATCTTAGAATACATTCTCCCTTCTTCTCTAGTTTTAGAATTTTTAGTTTCCTTCAGAGATCAGATGAAGAGCTACCATTAACATGGTGGTCTTCAACATGGTCTTTCCTGGCCCTTCAGCTGCTATAGTGCCATCCCTGTTGGGCATTATCTTATATTTCCTCACATCAGTTTCATGTGTGAATATATATGTGAATGTATGTATGTACATATACACAAAATATCCGTATAGCTACATGTACATCT
>CM053586.1:97732483-97747723 GCA_028646515.1 Pseudochirops corinnae
TTCCACTTTGATATTGCAAAATGGGATTAACTGCTTCTAAATTCTCTGACTTGGTTTAATTCCTGAAAGCTTTACCCATTTTGTTGATTCATCCTTAGAATAGCTTTGCATCCACTTTCCATTACTTGTCTTCCCTTCCCCTTTTCTGTAATTAGCAAGACAATCTCATGGAGTATGTATGGAGATGGATGTGTACCTTCATTTATTCCACTGAGACATGATCTTGCCCCTTGTATGATTTTTAAGAGCTGAAGAACCTTGTGGCAGAGAAAGCCCACAATCCTTAACCGTGGGTTACATTTATAAGCCTTTAAAAATAGAAAATGGTTTGTGAGTTCCCAGTACATCCACATTAACCTAACAAGTCTTTCTTTTCCTCCTCATTGGATTTTTTTTTTATCTTCAGCATATCATTCTTAAGATACTTCCATTCTTTCTGGGCTAAATTCCTCTGTAGAATTCTGAGCCATGGGATCCTAGCTATGCTCTGAGTCTTTTGAAGTATATTCTATGTCAAGTGATCACATTGTCAAGTGATATCTGGCTATTTTTTCCTTTATTAAAATAAGTTATAATATGAAATGGGAATGTCTTTCCAAGTTTCACATAATTTCCTCCTCTGGTTGATAAGAATAAGATCCAAAATAGAAATTCTCATTATTGATACTTTCACAATGAAATTACTATCTTCTCTCCTTTTGGATAAAGAGGGTGCTCTAATTGATACCTAAATAACTGAAGACCTTCATCATTACTATGTTTTGCCCTTACACGAGGCTTATGAGTTATTTCCTCAACTCCTTAACTATGTTATGTCCTCTTTCTGCTCAGCTGGTCTGTTGTAGATACTGATAACAACATTGTCTTATTTTTAACTGAGTTGCTCTTTGCCCATATCCTTTCCATCATGCCCCTCCTCCCACTATATGTCCTGAATCTCCACATCTAAGGATATCTTCTTAATATGTTATACCATTCTGGATCCATCTTTTAAACTTTTCACATTCCTTTTGAATAAAGTATATCATTCAAGACTCATGTTGTAATGATGGTTTTCATCCCACTATGTCTCAATGATGAGTTCAAATTTGTTTCCTTGCATCAGAATTTCTAGTTCATCTTGCTTCTTACTGAAACGAGATAGCTTACATTTAACGCTCTGAAAAACTTAAAGTGCTACCTATATCATAGTATTATTGTTATTATTAATAGTAGTGTTATTATTTTCATTTCGTGCATTTGTATGAGGACATCTGAAGCCACATGTTTTATTGCAGATTTCTTTAGACTTCTTTTTATCTATTTGTGAATTTGATTGTCTTAAACCCCATTATTTGAGGCACAAAACAAATAGGTAAAGAAAGAAAATGAAACAATAACAAACCAAAACTACCCTCCAGCATGCACCTGATGGCATTTAACTTAGATTATGTGACAGCTGACACTGGCATATTATCTGTAAATGTTAAGGAGTTGTGACAGCCATACATTTTTACTCCAGAGAAATTACCTGGTTTCACCTCTGAAATGTAGCCCTACTATTTCTCCTCTATGGTCACTATGACAGAAAGGGGCATCTAAAAGCACCCTGGTCATCTTGATCATAGTTTGCCAGCAATTTTCAAAACAATCTAGTTTTGTTAGTGCTAAGCAAGCCTCTTTTAAAGTCATCTGGGCGACAGAAATTACATAAGAAATGACATCAGCCATCTTCTTTCCATCACTATTTTCTCTACTTCACTCATCCAACAACTGGTCAAATACTGAATATTTTCTTCCAATAAATTCATTTATCAGATTCTGGAACATTCCTTGGTCCCTTTGACAGTGCCAAGCAGCAAGATTTATGGTGACATTCAGCAGATTTGTTTGCCGATAGGACCATTTGGAATTATACTGGTGCTGTATGCATTTCAGTGAAGAATGACCAAACTGTGAATTCAGAAATGACATGACTATTATAGATGACCCCTAAGTGTCTGAAAAATTCAAGGGAAAGGTTATTAAATAAAAACAAATCCCCAAACAAGCCTGAAACTCCAAATAGTAAAAGGGGTCAGTGCTGAAACTTTTCATCCACACAAGGATTTCTCAACTGTGTAATCACTGTAAGTCATTGCAATTGCATTTTTATATTAATTGGCCAGGACCTAAATGTTTACCTATTGTTTTCTTGAGATAGCTTTTCATAGGCTTGAGTGAATATTAATGCTATTATTTATCTCGCACTTTCATAGCAGTGTCTAAAAATATATTACCCATTTTAGTGGCCATGAATACCTATTCTAAATGACAAATATAGAATGGTCCTTCTGCTACTATGCTAAGCATAAAACAGCTAAGAAATTATGCATCATCTAAACTAGGAATTCTTGACGTTTTTTTTGTTTCATACACTCCTTGGGCACTCTGGCGAAACCTATATACCCTTTCACAAAATACTGTTTTCAAACATATATAATAAAATACATAGAATTACAAAGCCAACCAATTCTATTGAAGCACCACTATGAAAATATTTTAAAAATAACAAATTCACAGATCTTGAAGTATACTCACCATTGCCATGGATTCTGTGGACCCAGGTTTAGAGCTACTATTCTTGATTTTAAAAAATGATATAAAACTTATATTTTGATTAACCCATAAACTTTTAGGTTTGGGTGTTCTGGTTCATGTCAATATCCATTTAATTGATATCTGGAAGTAGAATATAAGTTCTTTGAGGGCAGATTTGTTTTTGTTTTGTCTTTTTATCCCAAGTTCATAAAATAATGTATTGCACAAAATAGAATCTCACTAAATTACTAATGAGTTAGATACTAGAATGAGATTGGATTGAGGTGGCCATGGGAACCAGGACTACTTTTATCCATCTTATAGTGAATGAGTGTAGTCCAGGAACCTGGATAAGTTATTGATATACAATCACCTTAGTTCTAGCTAAATACATATAGCAGGGTGAGCAAAAGGACCTAGGAAGCCTCCAAACAGTGTAGAGTCTAATACCAGAAGGCCCCATGAAAAAAGAGTTCCAAATGTAGGAATTCCATGCAATGGGGTTCTAATGATCATGGCAGCTATATTTTTTCTGATATAAAGTAATCAATCAGTCAAAAGCTTCCTGATAAGAATCTAAAGGGGTAGCTCTGGAGCAGCTAGGTGACACAATGGATAGAAGATAGAGCATGGGGCCAGGAGTCATGGATTCATGAGTTCAAATCTAACCTCAGACACTTATTAACTGGATCTCTCTGAGCCAGCCAATTAATCTCTGTTTTCCTCAGTTTCCTCATCTGTAAAATGGGAATTAATAAAAGCACCTATTTTTCAGGGTTGTGAGGATTAAATGAAGTGATAATTGGGAAGCACTTTGCACAGGGCCTAGCACAAAGTAAACACTATCTATATAAATGTTAGCTGTGGTTATTATTATTATTATTAAATATAGTTGACCAGGTACACTGTTGAGCAGATAAATTATGTAGATATGGACCTAGAAAAGAAATCACATAGGTGATATGAAAATGCTTTGTACTTATTTAGTAAATTTAACTTAAAATGCTAGTAGGTGATAGGTTTAATACACGTATCAGATAAAGACCAGACATCAAATTTATTGCTTAAGGACCTTCTTATACTACAATTGTCAGCTAATCATGTCAAGGCTTTTTAAAAGTCTTTTCCCCTGATTTTTCTTATTGAGGAATAAAAATGTTTTATTATTCAAAAGCATGTTTAATGAAAACATGAACATAACAAGGAATCATTTTTTAAACAAGAACACTTCCAGAGTGAGTCTTTTGATCAGTACATAGTCGCCCTACTTTTCTATGCTTTCTACCTTACCATCTATAGCACAGGCCATCTCTGACAAAAAAAAAAAAAAAACACCTGATGTTTTTTAGTTATGAATAAACAAAAATGCTTTTAATTTCACAAATATGTCTGAATTTCACGTGGCATGTTGTATCATGGACTAAGGGTCCACTAATCTTTTCAGTTTGACCTTTATTATTAAGGATTCTTAAATTAGGATTAATTATAATCTTCCATACTGGGGTTAGAAAGGGAGTTCTAAATACTGAATTCACTCAGGGTTCTTCCTTTCTTCAATTATTTATATCTGTTGGATTTGGGGCTCTGACTGTACCCATTTTATTGGGAACTGATGAGACAATTACATAGGATATCTAGAATAGGCAAATTTACAAAGAATATCATGGAAATGGGAGAGCCAAACTCAAAGTGACAGGTGCCCTGCCCTTTGGTGGTAGTGTGTTTCAAAAATATCAGCAAAATAATATTAAGTTCAAATAAACTTTTGATAGATGTCAAGAAATGTGTGGTGAGGCAAGATAGCTACATTATGGGAAAGCTCATAAATAATACCTGGAACAAAGCTCATAATAAGAGGAATCAGAATGGAGCTTCACTGTGAAACTGAACCCTCAGGACTATAACAATTACATACAGAGATGGCAAAATGAAAAAAAAAAGAACTGTAATTGGGAGATTGCAAGCTTTAGCTTTGATAGAAGAACTCTGAGGAACCAGAGCAAGATTGATTTCATTTTAATTACACTGTCTCTAAAAACGATTTACGAACAGTAGCCTCAAGGATTTTAAACAATGTTTTCTTATCAATTTCTCACAGTTAATTCTTTTGTTTATTGACTTTTAGGGTCGCTGACATTTCTTCATTGCTCATTTTAAGCTTCCACTACAGCAAAATATGTCCCATATTCTTTTGTCAATTACTAATGATTAAATTAGTCACTATCTTTGCATTATTGATTCGTCTGCACATACATATTACTTTAAATATTACTTTCCTCCAAATTAAATATTTGCAATTTAGTCCTTTGTTGGAAACACTGTATTTTCCAACTTTGCCATTTTCTGAACTTTTTGTTTTGTTCCGTTTTGCCTATTTTGCCACAGACACCCTGAGTTTTATAGGAAATCAATCACCATTTTAGGAAATTATGGTAAGTGAAATATACCACTCAATGTTCCCTTAAGATGTAGAAACAAAGGATAATATGTAAAAGTTTGAAAGCAAGACAAAGGCTAGAAAAAGAAATGAGGACTCTAGATAATTCCTGTCCACTGAAGCCCCTTGAAAAAATTTGGTAGCATATATTATGGACTTGTATTGAACCTAAAAATTCTTAATTCCGTCTCTAAAATCAAAGACCCAAATATCTTTACTTTAATGTTTAGCTTTCTTTCTTCTGAAATGTATATGTGATCTAACTTTATAAAAGTAATAAGTACATGCAACATATTGAAAGCAGAATATAGTAAGACCAACTAGGTTAGCACAGTGAATGGAGCGCTGCACAAGGAATCAGGGAAATCTGAACTCACAGCCAGTCTCAGAAACTTACTAGCTGTGTGACCTTAGACAAATTACCTAATCACTGATTGCCTCAGTTTCCTCATCTGTGAAATGGGCATAATAATAGTGTCTACCTGACAAGGTAGTTATGAGGATCAAATGAGATCATAATTATAAAGCATTTAGCAGAGTGCTCAGAACATAATAAGCACTATATGGATATTGCCTATTATTAGCTATAATATTGTGTCATCAATAAGGCACACCAATTCAAATGTGCATGATCACTAAAAGTATTTTTGAAAAAGAAAATAAATATTCGTGATTATTCAGAAAAGAAAGCAATGAACTCTAGAAGTCAGAATAGGTCATTTAAGAATAAGTTATTCTGAGGTGGCTAGGAGGTGCAGTGAATAGAGTGCTGGCCCTGGAGTCAGGAGGACCTGAGTTCAAATCCGACCACAGACACAACACACACCAAAAAAACCCCAGAAAACCCCTAGCCATGTGACCTTGGGCAAGTCACTTAACCTCAATTGCCCTACCTTCCCGTCTAAAAAAAGCAAAGAATAAAAAAAATTTAAAAAAATAAGAATAAGTCATTCCAGACTAATTTTAATTTCTTCTTTTAAATAAATTGGTAGATACTAGAACTAGAAGAGATAAATGTCTCTTGATCTAATCAATGACTTTCATGAAGGTTTTCATTATATTCTAGTGGACAAGAGAGAGACAGTTTGTTGTGTTTGTAGCTCATTGAATGAGTAAACTCAAATAACATTAATTATTGGCTTAATTAATGTCTGCCTGGGGTAGAAACTTATAGGATTTTGTCTTCAGTCTTGTCTTGTTCAATATTTTGATCAGTACATTGGATAATGACATAGAAGTTGTGTTTAATAATTTTGCAGAACACATGCAATAAAGAGGGATATCTAACATGCTAGAATAACTAAGATTTAAAAAAATCTCATTAGGATATATTGATGAATTTTAAAAATATTATCAGTAAAGAATACAAATTTATGTTCAAAATTCAGATTCAATAATAATTTAGTTTTACGAAATATAATTATACAAATACACATTTGGAGGGATCTGACTTAATAGTAATACATCTATTTTTTTAAATGAGTGTTTTATTTGACTATAAGGCAAATGTCAGCTCAAAGTTAGGATGGTTCAAAGCTAATACTGAATTGATAGACATGAAATACCTGTTTGAAGAGAGATGTAATGATCAGATTGCATTCTATTCAATACTAGCTTTCAATATTGATGGGAATATTGGGGCTGTGCTTCCCATTGTATCATAGATGTGACCCTACTTTATTGAAGATTATGCCAGAGGAACATAAATTATTGCAAAGTTTCATGCTGAAAAAAGTTTCAGGTATGTTTCTAACAATATACTAAGTGTTTTCCAAGGAACAATCTAATCTAACTCTGAAAAGGTAAATCGCTAGGTAACAGGACACCTGGAAAGTAGATTTTTTTTGTTGTTGTTGCTATGATAATCCATGAAATAATGAAAAAAATGAAAATGACCTTCCATCTTATATTGTCCCTTTCTGCTTCAGCAATAATATTGTCAGAATAACGGGAAAGAAGCAGAGAGTAATTAGAATCACGCAGTTTTTAGATCATCAAAGCACTATTAGAACTCTAAATGTGAAGTTATTATAGACATCAACTCTAAGAATTTGATCTAAATGTTTATCCAATGTACATTAATCACACAATAAGTATACCAAAGGAGCTCTGAAAGTATACTAATCAGTAAGCTTCTGACTTATTTGCCAAAGAGAGATGGCTACCAGAGAAAATATCTGACTAGAATATAAGCTCATTGAAATATAATTGATCATCTCATGAAACACACCCAAAAAGCATTGGAGGACAAAACTAGTTTAAAGAGAGCTTATCAACATATCTAAGTAAGCAAAGTTATATGAAGGACATTCAAAGATGAAAACTGAAAGACAACAAATAGAATTAAAATAGAAAATATTGGTAGAATTCATGAAAATATACTTTTGGACCAGTAATAACAATTTCAATAAGTGATTATAGAGTAGACTAAAATGACACTTAGGCAAAAGTAGGAAAAATACTTATATTTAACCACCTGAATAAATAAGTTAACCGTGCTGGTGACAACATAATTGTGAAAGCATCGATGTATGTAAAAGGTACCTAAAAGAAGAAAGATACCAAAAACATAGAAGTAGACCTTATTAACAACAAAAAAGACAACTTAGAGAACACAATAACTATTGGTTTATATCCTTACTCTCTCATTTATGTGAAATTATTAAGAGAAAAATGTAAATTGGGGGTGGAACCAAGATGACAGAGTAAACACAGGGACTCACCTAAGTTCTCTCAAATTCCCCTCTAACTCTAAAATGATGCTTCAAAATGAATTCTGCAGCAGCAGAACCAATCAAAGGATGGAGTGAAACAATTTTCTAGCACAATACCACTTAGAAGGTTGACAAGAAAGGACTGTCTCACTGTGGTGAGAGTGAAGTGCAGTCCATCACAGGCTACACCCTGCAAGACAGTATCAGGCCTTGGAGGTGACTGAATTTGCACCAGCTGCAGTTTCTAGAGCTCTCAGCCCATATGGACTAAGGGGATCAGACAACTACTCAAAAACAGGTTGCAGGAGACCTGTTGCTAGCACTGGGTGCAGTGCATTGCCCATACACAATTCCTGGTCATAGTGTCAAGAGCAAAAGAAGCACTAGCACACTAGAGCCAGAGAAGAGTAGGGATCCTGGTCACAATTCCAGAGAAGAAAAGAGTGCTTGTGGCCACTCATTGATCAGAGCATAGGCCAAGAGAGAAGTAACCACGCATCTCCTCAGGTCATACCACCTTGGAAGAACTGAACACTTATAGACCTCCAGAACTAATCTTGAAAACAGTAACACACACAAAAAAATCTGAAGCTTGGGACAGTATCCTCTCTATGCCAGGAGTAGAACCCAACTTCAACATTATGTTAAAAGTCAAGAAATCCACTGAAAATTTAGCAGAACAACAACAACAACAAAATAATCTGATTATAGGAAGCTTCTATGGTGACAGGGAAGGTCAAAACACAAACTCAGAAGAAGACAACAAAGTCAAAGCATCTACATCCAAAGCTCCAAAGAATATAATTGGTCTCGTGCCCAAAATGAACACTGAAAGAAATTTAAAAAAAATGATTTTAAGAATCAAATAAGAGAGGTAGAAAAAAAAATGGGGAAAGAGGTGATAGTGACAAAAGAAATTCAGGAAAAAAGAGTCAACAGCTTGGTAAAAGGAGCACAAAAATGTCTTAAAAACAGAATAGGCCAAATGAAAAAAGATTTACTGAACAAAAATTCACTGAAAAAACAACTCTTTAAAAAAAAGAATTTGTCAAATGGAAAAGGAGATACAAAAGCTCTCTGAAGAAAATAATTCCTTAATCATTAGAAACAGGCAAGTGAAAGGCATTAACTCCATGAGACATCAAAAAACTATGAAACAAAATCCAAAGAAGAAAAAAAGGGAAGAAAATGTGAAATATCTTGTTGGAAAAACAACTGACCTGAAAAAATAGATTAAGGAGAGATAATTTAAGAATTGTTGATTACCTGAAATCCATGATCAAAAAAGAGTCTAAACATAATGTTTCAAGAAATTGCCAAGGAAATCTGCTCTAAAATCCTAGAACCAGAGGATAAAATAGAAACAGAAAGAATCTACCAATCACCTCCTGAAAGAGATCACAAAATGAAAATTTATAAGAATATTATAGCCAAATCCCAGAGCTCCCAGTTCATGGAGAAAATATGGTAAGTGACCAAAATTCAAATACTGTGGATCTCACAAGATTTAGCAGTGTCTACATTAAAGGATCAGAAGACTTAGTATATACTATTCTGAAGGGCAAAGGAGTTAGGATTACAACCAAGTAACAGCTATCCAGAAAAAAAAAAAAACAACTAAGTACAATCCTTCAGGGGAGAAATGGGTACTTAATGAAATACAGGACTTTTAAGCATTTCTGATTAAAAGACCAGAGCTGAATAGAAAATAGGACTTTGAAACACTCGACTCAAGAGAAGTATTAAAAGATAAACAGGAAAGAGAAACTGTAAGGGATTCAATAAGATTAACTTGTTTACATTCCTACATGGGAAGATGATACTTGTCACTTCTAATAACTTTCTCATTATTAGGACTGTTAGAAGTACAAAGGGCATGGATGTTAGTTGACTATTATGGTATAGGATAAAATTAAAAGAAGGGAGCACTGAGAGAAAGGGGAAGGGAGAAGTATAATGGGTAAATTATCTCACAGAAAAGAGGCCCAAAAGAGCATTTGCAGTGGAAGGGAAGATGGAGGTGTGGTGGGCAACACCTGAAGCTTGTTGTCATTGGAATTAGCTTGAAAAGGGAATAACATACACACCAAGTTTGGTATAGAAATCTATCTTACCCTACAGGAAAGTAGGAAGAGAGGAGTGTAAGAGAAGGGGAAGCAGATAGAAGGGAAGGTGGGTTGAAGGAGGTGATGGTAAAAAGGAAAACTATTTTGAGGACAGACAGGGAAAGAGCAGGATAAATAAGGGAAAAAAGGAGGGAGATAGAAAAAAATTTCAAAGCAAGTTTATCTGATAAAGGCCTCATTTCTCAAATATGTAGAAAACTGATTCAAATTTATAAAAATACAAGTCATTCCCCAAACGATAAATGCTCAAAGGATATAAACAGGCAATTTTCAAATAAAGAAATTAAAACTGACTATAGTCATATAAATCACTATTGATTAGAGAAATACTAATTAAAACAACTTGGATGTACACACACACACGCACACACACACACACACACACACACACACACACACACACACACCAGATTGGCTAATATGACCCAAAAAAGGAAAATGACAAATATTGGAGTGGATGTGGGAAAACTGAAATACTAAAGCATTATTGGTGGAGTAGTGAACTAATTTGACCACTGTGGAGAACAATTTGGAACTAAGTCCAAAGAGCTATAAAACTGTGCATACTCTTTGACCTAGTTTTGTTATTACTACTAGATCTGTATCTCAAAGAATTTTTTAAAAAGATACACACACACACACACACACACACGCAAAAATATTTATAGTTGCTCTTTTAGTAGTGGCAAAGAATTAGAAATTGAAGGGATTCCCATCAATTGGGGAATGGCTGATCAAGTTGTGATATATTTTTGTGATGGAATACTACTGGACTGTAAGAAATGATGAGCACCATACTTTTAGAAAACCCTAGAAAGACTTACAGGAGCTGATAAAAAGTGAAGTGAGCAGAATCAGAACAGTGTACACAATAACAGAAACATTATACGATGATCAACTCTGAATGACTGAGACATTCTCAGCAACTCAATGATCTGAGATAATTCTAAAGGATTTAAAATGAAAAATTTTAAAGAACAGAAAAAGAACAGATGGAGTTTGAATGCATATTGACATATACTTCTTTTAAATTTTATTTTCTTGTTATGTTTCTTGTTCTATTTTCTTTTTCAACATGGCTAATACGGAACTATGCTTTGCAAGACTAAATACGTATAGTCTATATCAAACCATTTGCCTTCTCAATGAGCAGAGGATGGGAGAGAGGAAGAGAATTTGGGACTCAAAATTTCAAAAATAAGTGTTAAAAATTTTAGATGTAATTAGAAAAAAAGAAAATATTTAAAAAAAAAAAAAGAAAACCATAAATCAGACACATTTTTGACGAGGGCATTAGGAGGGAGAAATCAGGCATCCACAAATGACATTCGCCAAAGTATCATATCTTTTCCACTTCACAATTAACTCTGAAAGATTTAGAGAATATTACATCCTATTTTTTATTATTACAAATAATTTTATTTGGTAGAACTAAACAGCACCTTACAAATTTTGGTGGTGGTGGTGGTGGTGGTGGGTTTGATTTTGTTTGTTTTTACAGCTAGCTGTCTCCTATTCACATATGTCAAAATCATTTAGGATTCTTTGAAAGATATAGCAACATAAATAATCCTGCTCAATGATCCTTTGATAATAAACATCAGATGATGTTACATGTAACAGGGAGAGGTATGCCCTCCTAAGGTGTTCACCATTATGATGTTAGAATTTATTATTCTCTAAATTGGCAGTCTTTTCTGTGGGGCTAAACAGAAAAATCATAGGCATATAAAAGAAAAGAGATAAAGAAAAAGATAGAGGGGAATTGTGCTGTACCCTAATCAAGTAAATGGTAAACTATGAAAGGAAAATAACTCCTGTACTCTTGAAGACAAGGTGGGTAAGGTAACAAAAAGGAAAGATTGAAACAGAAAAAAATAAAGGGAGAAATCTTGATTCAGTAACAGAAGAGCGTTTTCTGAAGGAACACTTCCATAGTGAGGAGAGAGATTCTGTCATAGGAGACTGAGAGCTTAAGTAGGTATAATCTACAGTTTGATGTGGGACTTAGAAAAGCATAACTGAGTTAATGTTATGCCTCCATGGACAGCATCCTAATTCAGAAAGGGAATCAGAGATCATTAGCATCCAGAAAAGTAGAAGCCCACGGACCCAATATTTCATTGAAAATGAGAAGAATATTATTATGGACCTAATGTGGGATGATAATGAATCACACAATCAGGCACAGGGGGGTGAACTGAAGTTCCTGCCACGCCTACCTCACACCCAGAGTTCTAGCAAAAGTCAATAAAGGTCAGAAGCAGAGCCCTCTCCTCCAACCAGCTTCCATGTTATCACCAGGGGTGGTAATTGAACAAGTTCCAAAGGGGTGAGATGGAGGTGGCACTTGAAGGATGCTCTCTACACTACACTTTATTCTCTCTTTCACATACTCTCCAATCCAGCCATACCAGCTTACTTGCTGGCCCTCACACACTATACTTCCTCTCCCACATCTATTCCATTGCTCTGGCTATACTTCTTGCCTAGATTGTCCCTCCACTTTACCTCTGCCTCCTAGAATCACACAACTTTAACATACAATTCAAATATCATCTTTGGTGAGAGGCCTTTTTTGTTCCCCCCAAGCTGCTAGTATCTTATCCTCTATGTTAACTTGTGTCTACTCTGTATGTCTTGTACATATGTGCTTATGTACATGTTGTCTCTACCATTAGAATGCAAGCTCCTTGAGGGCAGTTTCTGGTTTGGCTTTTTCCTTATATCTCCAATGCTTAGCATACTGCTTGGTATATAATAATTGCTTAATAAATGCTTGTTTTCATCAAAGGGTTTGGACCAGATAGCCTCTGAGGATCTTTCCAGCTCTACAATTTATAATCTTAGGCACTAAAGTTCTTATCAATGAACAAACAAGAAGGAATAATGAAATATGATCTTGGAAAGGTAGAATTTGGTAGTATACTAGTTCAAAAATATTGCAGAATTTCACTTAAAATTTTGTGAACACATGGCTAAAATTGTTGGATAATTAACCTCCATGAAGTTAAAAAAGGACTAGCTTGCTTGATGACAGAAAGATGGGTTATATCCGTGCTCCCTGTTGATCATAGAGGAAACCCAGCCAACCAGAAGCTAGAAAATGTAAAAGATTCACTTAGCCCTTTCTCTACACAAGACAGACCAGGGACCACCTGGGTATGTTTAATTAGCTTTAAAACCAATCAGTCCCCTGTCTTGGCCTATCTTATTTGAGTTTGGCTTTCAGTTTTGGCTCTGTTATATGAGCACAAAGCCAAATTTGAAGAAGGTAGGCATTTTTGACTTGTAGAAATATAGTTAACTGCTGGGCTTACTTTCTTTAAAAAAAGAATTATAGATAAGAAAGGATTATAGATAATGAGATCAACTCCTATAGAACTATCCAAAAGGGCATAGGTTCATAGATTGCTAGAAAGTTTCTTAGAACTCATTAAATTAAGTCCAACCCTCTCATTTTGCATAAAAGGAAACTAAGGCTTAAAGCGATGAACTGACTTGCCAGGTCAGGCAGGATTCAAAACTAGTTCTTTGTAAATTGAAGTCCAAGCCTCTATCCACTACTACACACATTGGTCTTTTGATCCATTCTATATTTTTCTTTGAAAATGATATATCTCCTGGTTTGTACATAGACCCTTCTCACTCCCATTCAACATGTAACATTAGCAGGGAAGAACAGAGTCCATTTTGTCCCTGGTATAAATGAAAGCACTACACACACACACATACACACACACACACACACACACACACACACAAGCTCAATGGATGGGAAAAATATGAAAAATTCAATGAGCCATAAAAATAATTTGAAATGATGTTGGCTTTTTTGTTTTAATTTTCTTAATGCCTTTATACAGTTAAAAAACTATCTCCTTGACAAGACAGTTCTGAGTTTGCCCTTGTGTGTCTGGATGGAAAGGAAGTAAGGGGGAGAAGAAGTAGTGCTTTCTGACTGATTGAGCTAGGCCAGCAGTAACAGACTAATGTATGCTTGAGTCAATGACTCAGACTGGTTTTGCTTCAGGATAATAATAACAATTACAAAAACTATAACAGTAATATAACAACTTGTATTTATATTTTGTATTAAGACTTTCAAGTCACTTTCTCCAGAATATTCCTATGAGAAAAATAATAACAATTCAAAATTTATATAACTCTTTTAGGTTTGCAAAATATTTTTCTCTGATCAGCCAAATGAAGTGGGTAAGACATTTACTATCTTACCCATTTTTACAAATCATAAAACTGATGATTAAATTAGAGAAACAGAGAAATAATACATTATTAAAACCAGAAGACATTTTTAAAATCATATGATCCAACCTTATCATTTTGCATGTCAGGATCTAGGGAGGTGGAGGGGGGCAGAGTCAAGATGATGGCATAGAAGCAGGAGAACTCTGCAGCTCTCCCCATAACTACCTCACACACCTATAAAATATGACTCTAAACAAATTTTAGAGTTCCAGAACCCACAAAAGTACAGAGAAACAAAATTCCTGCTGAAGGCAGCCCAACAGGCAGACAGGAAGGGCTCATCACAGCAGGCTGAGAGTTGAGACTGGCTTTAGCCCAAGGGTGGCCAGGACAAGCCATGGCTGGAGCATTCAGGAAAGCAAATCACTGGCAGCTGTGAAAGTTTCCAAAATTATCAACCCATAAGAGCCAATACAAAGTGAAAGGTCAGTGGAACTCAGCTAAATTTGGGGGAGAGAAGTGGATCCAGCTGCTGGCACCTAGGGCAGCTGAAGTGGTGGCCCTGCAGCCCTCCATGTAGCTACTTCAGAGCTAGTGGCCCACAGATTGCAGGGGTGGCAAACAATCATTCAGATTTTCAGATAAGTGCTCTTGCCTTAACCTGCCTGGATTGGGATAGTGGCCTTGGATGGTGGTCCTGAGGTGTGTGACCAGTGAGCCAAAGCTGGTGGGAGATGGTGGCCCCCTAATAGCTCTGGCAGCTGTGAAAACCCCAATGATTTGGGACAAAGCTCTCCCCCCAGAAGAAGAGATCTACTGTGGCTCAAAAATCAAATTAATTGACTGCCAACATGAGCAGACAAAGGAAGCAAACCAAGCTCAGCAATCCAACTTTAGATTCCTTTTTTGGGGACAAAAAGGTTCAAAGCATGGAACAGGAGTAAGACAACACAGTCAGAACTCCTGCACCAAAAGCTTCCAAGAAAAATGTAGATGAGTTATAGGCCATAGAGGAGCTTAAGGAGGATTTTGAAAACCAAATAAGAGAAGTGGAAGAAAAATTGGGGAGAGAAATGAAAATGATGCAAGAAAATCATGAAAAGAGAGTCAACAATCTGACTGAAGAAAATAACACCTAAAAAAATAGATGATCTCATATGACAAAAGAGGCCCAAAAAAGCCAATGAGGAGAAGA
>CM053586.1:97748223-97763790 GCA_028646515.1 Pseudochirops corinnae
GTACAGGAGAGTAGG
Source organism: Pseudochirops corinnae (assembly GCA_028646515.1). Classification (NCBI taxonomy): domain Eukaryota; kingdom Metazoa; phylum Chordata; class Mammalia; order Diprotodontia; family Pseudocheiridae; genus Pseudochirops; species Pseudochirops corinnae. The sequence goes on from CM053586.1 coordinate 97,748,239, forward strand.
GGGGAAGGAGATGGGGGGGAATGGATGGGAGGGTAGGTTGGGGGGAGGATTGTTAGAAGCACACACTTTTATAAAGGGACAGGGACAAAGTAGAGAATAGAACAAGTGGGGGGGATAGGATGGAGGGAAATATTGTCAATCTTTCACAAAATATCCACTATGAAATTGTTTTGCATAACTACACACAACCCATATTGAATTGCTTATCTTCCCAGTAAGGGTGGCAGATGAGAGAGGAAGGGAAAGAATCTGGAATTTAAAGTTTTAAATAAAATGTTTTTAAAATATTATTATTATTATTATTATTATTATTATTATTATTATTATTTACATGCAACTTGGAAATAAGATATACAGGCACTGGGGCATGGAGATCCATCTTGCCCTTCCAGAAGGTCACAGGGGATATGGGGGAGGATATAGAAGAGAACAGATTGGAGGAGGAGTATTCAGTGGGATCATTGTTTTGTGGTCGTGGGTAGGGGAAAGATGGGGAGAAAATTTGTAATTCAAAATCTTGTGGAAATGAATGATGTAAACTAAAAATAAACACTAAAGTTAATTTAAAAATAAAAGTCCTGGTTTGTCTATTTCCCAGGTGTAAATGTCAAAGCAGAAAATTTTTAAATTGATTCTAAAGAAGCAATCTGAGCTGGCTCTAACACTGTCATGTAACAAGTTGGCCACTTTGGTTGGAATTTAGAGTTCATGGATTGGAATAATATGCAGTTTTATAAAGAAGTAGGTTAGAATCAGATTTGTGGAGAGAATTAAAATTTAGGAAAAAGAAGTTCATACTTTTTCTTAGAGGCAATAGGGAACCACTAAAGATTTTTGGTACGGAGAGTCATATAGTCAGACTGTTATCAGTCTGATTGGGCAGATGATGGGGATACAATCAACTATCATAAAAAAGAATCTAAGTGTAATAGAATCTAAAATCCCAAGATAACCTTAATTCTCAGCTGTAGATAGGAAACCATATCCATGAGGCCTTGTTTAAGTTGAAAACCTAATCACAAAAGCCTAGAGGAGCATTTTAGTGAAGGGTTGAAGGAAGAGCAATCAAGCCTTCTAGAAAGACAAGGAGAGAGAAAATCTGACCATCATAATATAACTAATTTATCTGATTCAATGACCTTATTTCCCTGTAGGGCCCAAGATGTTAGACATTATCTCAGCCATTTGGGGGCTATGACATTTGGTGGCTAGCCAGCAGGGTTTCTTTCCTTTTGATTAGTTTTCTATGACATCTAATTATCATCAAATACATGTAATCGCCATTGTAACTGATAAGTCCTATAACAGCAACAGTACAAAATGTGATGTTTACTCAGCTCTCTGTATTCACACGTTCATTCCATTGCTATTCCATTCTGTTGCTATCATGATTGAACAGTGCAATTACATAGAGTGTTAATTGACTCCTAATAGGAGGAACAACGATAAAATTACATAGCTCATTCATGTAATAACACTCAAATTACTGTTTTAGATTCTTTCTCAATCCATAATCAAGTTCAGTGATGCCAATCCAATTTTTCACAAGCACATTAGCAAGCAGACAATATTACAAGAAAGCCTTGTATTCAAATTCTGTATTTAAAATGCAAGTGCAACTTGCCTTTGGGCAGACTTGGAAGGCAAGGTAATTTCAGTTTGATAATTAAAAATCTCCATTTTGTATAATTTTGCTAAGCAGCAAGCCCAGAATCTTATAAGCTACTTTTCCAACAAAAAACCAAAATGATAACAGTAACAAAAGATCAATCTATCCTCAACATCCAGCTAAACTCAAGTATCTTCAGAAGAAAATCTACAGAAGTTAGCAGTTATTAAAATTAATGCTTTCTTAGTTCTATCAACTCATCTACACTGAGCACATTGGTCTTGTTCTGCCTTATACTGTATGTTTTTGTTTATTTGGTCTTCATTTCAGCTCTCCACACACCCTCTCTCTCTTCTTTCAATGTCAAATCCCCAAAATCTTTCCCTAATGTCTTGTGATAGGGTCTATGAGTTGGCATTAAAGGAAAGGCAGACAATAATAAACTTAATCTTAGTCTGAGGGATTCTCCTCATATTTAATGGGACCTGGATGGGAATGATAGAGGCTCTTTTAACCCATTCTTATCAAAGATAGACTTATTTATCACATGGCCCTGCCATATGGTAGCAGAAAACAGATGGTCCTGAAGAAGGCGAAAAGCTAAAGCCCAGCAGATGGTCCCAAAGAAAAGCTCAGCCACCATGAGATCAGAGGAGACCCCAGCAGAGCTCACATAGCAGACCATAAAGAGGCAATGCCAAGCAAAGAACAAATGATACCCAGTAAAGAGTGGAAATGTGATGCAAAATATGATACACAACAAAACAGCAGAGGGAAGCATGATGATGCCACCAGAATTCACCTATGGTTCTGCAGCTTTAGGGGTGTGAGGTGACTGGCCACAAGTACATTCTGACTACTCTGGTTCTTATATGCTTGTCTGTCATGTGTGCCTCCTAGAGAAAGGGGCTCCTGGTTTGGGGGACCATCATGTATGTTCCCTGGGAGAATGCACCTAATCTCTAAGTGTAAGTCCTTCATGTACGTTCCCCATGCATGTATTCTCTATAGATGTATTCTTTCTCTACTGTTGGCACAGTACGTACAGAAGATTGTACCCAATACAGCAATTTTTCTTGTCACTTAGTTTTCTGCGGTTTGAAATTAAATGTCTTTGATCTAATATGTCCTATGACTTTATTGTAGAAAACACATTAGTAGAGGCTTTTGAGTTATGACTTTCAGTGGATGATGACCCAGAAGGACTCACAGGGGAAAAGTGTTACATACGCAACACATATATTTAATTGTCACTTGGATAGTCTAACAGTTCTGATTCTTTTGGCATTATGATATTTCACAATGTATAGCCATTATTGGGAGAATATTCATGTCAAAAAGATAGGCATTTATAGCACTGTTTGTATCATCAAAAGAACTGAACAATTTCTCAACTATTATGAGATCTGATCTCCTCCTACTCAAATCCATTTCCCCATGACAACCCTTCAAAAACTTTAAGACATCTATTATATTCTTTCTAAATTTTCTCTTCTGCAGATTAATCATCCCCAATTCCTTCAGTTGATCTTCCAGTGGCATAATTCCTAGACCTTTCATTATTTTGCTTTCATCCTTTGGTTCTTCTTCAGCTTAATGTCTTTGCTAAAATGTAACACCCAAAATTGAAAAAATTCTTCAGCTATACTAGGATTAAGGAAGAGTACAACAGAATAAGTTTTGCCCCCCTGCCCTTGTTCTGCATACTATACCTTATCTATTGCATTAACTTTAGAGGTCAGCTATATCACACTGTTGTTTTCCATTCAGTTTACAATCCAGATATTTTTCAGTTAAGCTTCTTTCTGGTCATATCTTCCACTTGTGCAGTTTGTGACTTAGTTATGCCTTCTTCATATTCTGTATGTTTATGTCTCTTATTAATAGATCCTTCAAGGAGATTGTTGTTAGTAGGAGATAAGATGAGATGAGACGACATTTAAAAACCTTAAAGTACTATAGCTAGTCCTTTGAGGTTTTTCCAAACTCTTTACACATTATCATTCTTGATATTAACAACAGACCTGTGAGGCAAGTACTTCGATGGTTCCCATTTTACAAATGACAAAACTGAGAATGAGAAAGATTAAGTAACTTGCCTAGGATCACGCAGCTAGTAGTAAGTGCCTGAGGCAGGATTCAAACTCAGATCATTCTGACTAAAACTTCAGTACTTTATACATTACACCACCTAGCTACCCCACAGATGATAGCTATTGCTATTAGTGAGGTTGGATTTGTGGAAGCCTGGTAATATTCTAGGGGCTTCATGAAATTAGCACAATTCAATATGCAAATAGGAGAAAGGGTATTGTTTAGTTGTTTCAGTCCTGTCTGACTCTTCATGACCCCATTTGGCATTTTTTTGGCAAAGATACTGGAGTAATTTGGCATTTTCTTCTCCAACTCATTTTGCAGATGAGGAACTGAGGCAAACAAGGTCAAATGACTTGTCCAGGATCACATAGTCAGTAAGCGTCTGAGCGTCATATTTGAACTCACAAACAGGAGTGACTTTCTGACTCCAGATCCAGCACTCTATCTACTATGCCATCCAGCTATCAGAAGGGGGCCACCTCCAGTCATCCTGACCTATGTATTGCCACTGGACTGTAATGACTGGAGGAAAGAATGAAGCTGAGGACTTTGCACAACCATGCCTCACTTAAATCCAATTCACTTACAAGTCAAAACATCACCCCTCCTGATTTCATTTGTCCTTCTGAGAATGAAGGATGAACAAAAACCAACTGTCAGGAGCAAGAGTGCTATGGGAATTTTACAATTTCCTTTTATTGTTTGGGACTCAGGGCCATTCCTCCCGCAATTTTTGGTTGACTAAAAATCTGTTTTAATATTAATCTCACCTGAACAAAAGTTGTCTCATTGGATTTATTCATTTTACTTAAGGGCTTTAAAGATTCCTTAGATAAGAAGCCAGAGGAAGAATTTCAACTGTCCTGACTCCTTAGCAACATTTAAATCCTCTTCCACAATCAGTTTAATTGTGAATCCTTTAAATGTATTTTAATCTATAACCTGATTTAATTTACCTATAGAGTTTTTTTAAATGAAGTTTGCTTCTTTGGGGGATGTGTGAGATTATGACTCTTTATTTTTTTTCACCTTTTGTGACATTGTAAGAATTATGGGTTTATCTTCTCTTTATGGCCTAAGAGGAAAGTACAAGATTACAATATGTAAAGGAATTATTTCTCTGTCACTCTAATGTAATTGTGCTTGTAAGAAGCCTTATCAGAATCCTCATGATTATTTAGGTTTTCTCTGAGCCCTTGAGCATAATAATAAAACCTAGGTTTTTACCTCCATAATTTTTGTGTTGTGGTAAATATATATATACATATACATATACATACATACATATATATACATATGTTTATTTATTTATTTTGGCAGTAGTTACCCACCGCATGACCTCAGAGAGGAGATATTTCTCCTCTGACAAGAATAGATAATGCTCACATTGGTCCTAGGATATAAAATCTGATATAGGATAGTTTGACTTTAGAAATGGTGAGTGATTGTAAGTTCAGGATATAGGATTGGTTTGACTTATGACACAGAGTGAGTCCTACCATATGGCAATCATTCCATTTGTAATTGTATCTTATGTGATTTGATTCTCCTCCATGAAAAACTATAAAGAAAAAAGTGAGGTTAAAATAAGATCTACAAAAGTAATAATGTACAAAAGAGAGGAGGAAGTCAAAGTTGACACTTCAGAAGCTCTACTTGAGCAGAGAATATGAAAGAATACAGAAGAAAAGGGAAGAATATATCCCTTAAATTTGAAAATTGGATTCAGAATCATTTAGAGGGGGAAATAAAGGAGGAAAAAACAAAGGAGAATTTCTTGGAATAGGGAATTCCAAAAATTGTACTTAAAATAAGAGGTTGAGGGGGTGGGAAAGAGATTTGTATCACATATAGCTAGGTGGGAAAAGAGAAGATAAGTAAGAGACATTTATTAAGAGTCCACTAAATGCTAGGCACTGTGTTAGATGCTGGAGACACAAATACAAAACCCAAACCCAAACCAGAAAATAACAAAAAACCTGAGCTCCCTCTGAAGTAGTTTATATACAAAATTCATATATGCATGCATATGTAAAAGCAAAATTTTGTGTAAACATATAAGTATATAAGAATAAATACAAAATACATAGAAGGTAATTTGGGAAGGAGGGCACTAGAATTTGAAATGATCAGGGAAAGTTTTCATTTAGAAGGTGGTACTTGAGCTGATTCTTGAAGGGAACAAAGGCTTCTAAAGGGCACAGGTGAGAAGGCAGTACATTCTAGGAACAGAGGACAGTCAGGACAGAGGCACAAGTAGTTATGGTAATTATCTAGTACTGGTTAAAAGATAGTGGAACAGACTTAACAAGCTAGATTCAGAAACAATCAAATTGATAACTCAATGTTCAAAAATCCAAGAACATAAACTATTTGTGGAAGAAGTGACAAGAACAGCCAGGGATACTGGATGAAAAAATAAAGCTTTAGACCATGTACCAAAATAAGCTCCAGATGGATACTTGAAAAAAATATACCATTCAAAAATGCAATAAAGTCACATCATTTTTAAAAAGGAAGTAAGAAATTTGAGGGTGCCTTCCAGAAGGAGATAAGAAAAAGATTATATAAACAACTTTGATTAAGTGAAATTTAAAAGCTTTTACATGGTTGCAGAAATCAGTGCATCCAGAATGAGAAAGAGGATTAAGAAAAAAATTTTGTGTCAAATATCTCTGCTCATTATCGGAAAACCAAGTTATTCAGAGAATTAACACAGATAGATAAGATCAAGAGCCACTTTTTGTATGGATAAATGGTTCCAGGTAATGAACACAGAATTTTCATAAAAAGAATTTCAAATTATTAACAACTATTTGTAAGATTGTTCCATATTAAAAATAAGATAAATGTTAATCAAAACAACTTCAAGTTTTCACTTCGCACTTAACAAATTGGCAAAGATGACAGAAGATAGAATTAATTAATTAATCAGTGTTGAAGGAACTTCAAGAAGACAATCACACCATTATACTGCTGTTGGATCTAAGAATGAGTCCAATAATTTTGCAAAGTTATATGAAATTTTCCTCTCCTTTCTCTCTCTTTCAGTTGTTCTCTCTTTCATTCAAGTACCTGGGCAAAATCAGTGTGATGGCCCTGAAGATGAGAGATGATGGGCTTGAGGCTGATTCACTTCCATTAGAGAGAGGATTAGTGGGGGACTTACCATAGCTGAACTGTGGTAATGCTTTCATTGCTTGAATCTAGTAAAATAATAAAACATAGCTACAATCCTCCATCCAGTCAAGTCAGTGACTGTAAAGATGTAGTATGTATGTTAAAGAAAATTATTTTCAAAGGACTACCTGTTTAATTTCCATATTTTCATCAAGGATATCCTTAACATATGTAAAGCTATTCTCATGCACATTTTATAGAGATGAGGTTGTAGGCCTGTGGAGTGATAGGGATCAATGTTCTTTTTAACACTGGTTTTGTTTATTAATATCCATTTTTATTTTTTTCTATTCTTTTGATATCCTCCCCCTCCTTCAAGCCCTGGACAACTTATAAAATAATCCCTTAAAGCTTTCAAAATTGTTTCAGCTTTTACATAGATTTCCCAATTACGTATTTGGTCTATGCCAGTTATTCTGACTAGTCTTCTTCTTCTTTTTTTTTTTTTACCAATATATTTCTAGGTCTCTTTTTTTTTTTTTTGGAGGGGGTAGGCAGGGCAATTAAGGTTAAGTGACTCGCCCAAGGTCACATGACTAGTAAGTGTTAAATGTATGAGGCCGTATTTGAACTCAGGTCATCCTGACTCCAGGGCTGCCAGTATTCTTTTCGTAAGTGTTTTTCTATTCACTCATTTAGAATTCCTGAAACTATTGTTTATAGAAATGAATACAAATCTCTTTTATTTTTTTCTATGAATTCTTCTGTCAGTTTAATATATGCATATTCTTAGAATGATTTGGCCTAGTTGGAAATTATGCCAAACTTTCTTTGGACTTCATTTTACTGCTTTTACTTTTCACTATTTCATGAGGAAATATAGCTTGTAATGGTTGTCACTCTGTCAGTCAATAAGCATTTTTTAAGCTTCTACTGTATACCAAACTCTGCACTAAGTCCTCTGGATAAAAAAACAACAACAACAACAACAACAAAACCAAGGCAAGAGATGGTCCCTGTCTTCAAGGAGCTTATGATCTAATGTCTCATCATCTTTATCTGAAGAATTTTACAAATGAGTTTGTGTCCTAAATCAACTTTCCTTTGCTTGCCATTTTTCTGCTTGGCAAAGAAATGAAGACTTTGTGGCTTAAGGTAGTTTGGCCTGCTTAGCATGGTTACTGCTTTGTATCAGTTGAGCCTTTGCTACTCATTGTTATAATCAAAATAATTTTCTTTAGCTTTCTACATTTTTCTTAATTTTCTTTTGCGTGCATCAGTGTCTTATTTGAACAGGCCAAGTTGAAGCTATTACAATTGTATATAGTATCTTTTCAGATGTAGCATGGTATACTGGGTAACAAACTGACTTAAGAGTCCTAAGAATCAGAAAGATCTGAATACAAGTCCTACTTCCAGCACATACTGACTATGTAATCTTGGGTAAACCATTTAATCTCTGAATGCCTCAGGCAATCCTCTGAGACTAAGTGTCCATCCCTAGGATGTGCTTCTTGCTCACCTCAGACTTCTAGAATTCTTAGTTTCTTTCAAGACCCAGGTCAAGTAATGCCTTTAATATGAAGCCTTTCCTGATGCCCCCACATGCTAATACTGGCCTCTGCCCAATACCTTGTCTGCTTTACCCATCTCTATGTATGCACATTTTCTCCCCCAATAGAATAGAGATCTTTGGGAGTAAAGGTAATTTTCCTTTGTCCTTTGTATCCCTGTGACCTAGCACAATGCCTGACATGTAGCAAGTACTTAATCAGTTTGTTGATTAGTTGATTAGTAATAGAAAGAAGAAAATAATACGTGGTAAATTCCAGGTCCCTTCCTCATTTAGAAATGAAAACTTGGAAATCATAAGCCTAACAAATTCAGCTGAGGTTATCTGTCCAGACTTCAAAAGACAGTTCCACTATATTGAATGTCCAGATTTAATCACACACATTTATCACTCTAATCACAGTTGGGTTTCCAGTAAACCAGACTCTTTTCCTTCTGCCATTACCTTTTAATTTTCTAAGATAATAGAAGCGTAATATTTAGAGCTGGAAGGGACATAAAATGTCAGCTAATTATAAAGCATTTATTAAGTATCTACCATGTGCCCAGCATTGTCTTTGGCATTTGGAATGCAACTGCAAAAGTGAGATAATCCCTGTACTCAAGGGGTATACAGGTTGGTTTTAAAAAAAATTTTTTTCTGGTGGAAGAGGGAGAATACATATTCTTTTGTTGCTAAATGTTCACAAAAAAATAAATATAGTTTATATACAAGTAAATAAAAATAATTGGGGGATCACTAATAAGTGAATGAATTAGCTCAAATAAGGAGTAGAACTTGATATGAATATTGAAGGGCCTCAGGGGTTCAAAGGTTGGAAATGAAAAGAAAGCAGAGTAGATATAATGCATAGCCTCTCAAAAAGGATTGATATAGAAAACAGAGTGTAGTGTATAGACTTAAGAATAGCAAGTGGTCAGTCCAAGTGGGATACCATTGAGTTAACCCTCTTATTTTACAAATTAGAAGAATGGGCTTCAGTAAAGGAGGATAAGTATTCTAAGGAGACACATTAATTAGTAAGAGACAATAAAACATCTTATTTTGAGAGAAGGTTCAAAACAGCCTGGATCTATTTAATAAAATGTATTCCTGTCACTGTATAAAGACTCGGTCAAATATTTGAGGAGAATAAAACTCAAACTGCAATTGACAAAATTTTATGGAAGCTTGTGGATGAATTTTATGAAACTTATCCATTTTCCAGATACTCTTGAGAATATGAGTGCCAAATGAATGAATGAACAAATGAATGAATGAAAAATGGTCAAGGCCTTATTCTGTACTATATGGAAAGACTCAAGAATTACACATTCAAAACAGAAACTAGTGATAGAACTACTATAGTTATAGGTTAATATATAGAAGCACCTAATAAATTGGTGTTCCCAATAAAGATTCATTGTAATTGGTGAAAAAAGTCAAGAAATATCTCTACATACATGAGTTAGGAAAGCACATATTTAGTATTCACCAATAAGGTCAAATACTGTGATATAATGATAGCTATAAAGCTTCTACCAGCACTTAGTATATTGTGAGGTCTCTAATAGCAATTAAATCAACATCACATACACTTTGTGTTCAATTAAGCAACAGTATACTTAATAACACATAACTACAAGTACTGGCGATTAACAGAAATCAATACCACTGTAGGGGAAAACATATTGATGGTCCCAATGCACAGTGCATTTGGAATCCTATGGGACATGCTTAGTTGGCCAGAAGAAATAGAATCCTAGTAGGGGGAAAACCACATCAAATCCTAATATGGCAAGAAAATAATTCTAGTAAAGAAAAGAAGAAAGGAATGGAAGAAAACTTTCAAAAACAAAAGAAATGGGAAAGAAAACATCCCAATAATTAGAGAGAGCTCAGTCTCTACCTTAAAAAATAAGTTCTTCCAATCTATAGGCTTCTATCTTCTTTCTCACTCTATTTGGTCTAGACCCCCTGATATGATGAAGTACTATAGCTCAAAGATTTGCATTGCCTTAAAGATGTCTATAGCTTGGGCACAACACATATCTGCTATCACAGCAATTGTTATGCTCATATACTTGACCAAGAAGGAATTTAAAGAAATAAAAGAAAATGCAAAAGAAATGTCATATTATATAATGAGATGTTCATAGAAAAAAATTCCCCAATAGATGGGAGAGATTGATAATATAAAAAGTTCAGTTAGGGTCTTTGACAAGTTCAGAAACAACTAACATTATATAAAATGGGGAATATACAATAAGCTTTTTTAAGAAATATAATAGTAAAACAAAGATGTTCCCTTTCCACTGTCATATGACACACTAGTAATAACAGTTAATAGTGTTTTAAAGTTTGCAAGTGCTTTACAGATATCTCACTTTACTTTCCCAATAACCCTGGAAGGGAAGTACTATAATTATCTGAATTTTTCAGACAAGGAAATTGAGGCAGGTAGAGCTTAAGTGACTTGTCCAGGATCAAACAGCTAGTAAGAAGTTGAGTCTGAAATTCAAATCTTCATGACTCTAGGTCCAAATAGCCTATACACTGTGTCACCTAGCTGCCTCTAGAAATACTAGCAGTGGGAATAAAACAAGAGAGATAAAAGACACAAATATAGACATAGATGACAGAAAACTATCATTATTTGTGACAACATTATTGTTTACTTAGAAGATCTTAAAGAATCAGCAAAGGAACTGAGACAAACAATTAGCTTTAAAAAAGTACCAAAAATGAACAGAATTTCTCTATAGTAATAACAAATCCAGGAACAGGCAACAGAAACATATAAATTCCAAAGTTATATATCCAAATGGGATAATAAATGGACATTAGGCTCATCAGGTCATATCTCTGATCTTTTGAAGTTCGTGTTGAATAACTATACCCTGTTGCAAAATTCCCCTTAATGTCACTGTCAGAAACAGAATCTTGGTTGAATAGACCATGGCTCACATCTGGTACCATAGCAAATCTTATGTCCTCATATTTTGCCTTGTACAACTTTTTGCCAAGACAAACCTAGAATGACTATAATACCAGCTTAACTGTCTCAGACCTTACCTGCATGTGGAAAATTGATTGAGTTTCATTCATTGTGACTTAAGAATTTTCTGCCTGGTATTTTACAATGCAGGTGAATATATAAACGTGAAATAGAACAGCAAATAGGAAAGTTTTGAATGTGTGAATATGTCAGGGTCTGTATTTCATATTTAAACTACCAGGTCATTAGTGTGCCCCAAATTTCCACTGTGGGAAAATTGAAGGCACTCAGAGGAAACCAACTTCTAAATTTATAATCTGAACTGGAAGGAATGGTTTCTAAAACCATCTAATCTAATTGCCTCATTTTGCAGGAAATAGTACTTTGTACATAGTAAGTATAAATGTTAATAGAGCAAATAAGTATAAATAATAAATATTTCATCTTTCCATCCATCCATCTATCTGTTCTATTGAGGTCCAGAGAGGTTGGAGCTTCTAATAGTTGGTTTAATGATTCTAGTCTTAATACTTGCTTGCAACCTCTGAGTGTCAGAATTTTTTCCTGGGCTTATATTCATTCTAGTCATATCTCAGGGTCTGAGGTTTATAACTCTTGCATTAGGAAGCTCATTAATGAAGTCAGCATAAAAAAATGAACACAGAAGAAGGAGAGCAAAGTAAGAGAGACAGAATAATGAAAAATTAAAGTCCCCAACCTTTTATTGCCTGAGGGCATGAGAGCTTAAATGTGCCAAATGTAAACCAGCTGCCAAGTTTAACTATATTTTGCTGCAATGCAAACCATATATCATCTTATAAATATTCGATGTTTTCTTCTACACTCTTTTAAAAATATCCAACGAATTATTAGCTGATGCAGTTTGTCACACCATAGAAACTAATCTCTTCACTCATTTGCTATAATAGTAATTTGCATTTCTATGTATTAAAATTCTGCTTTAGAGCTCACTTTTATAAAATACCATTGTGAGGTCAGTAGTACAAGTACTTTTATATCTATTTTACAGACGAGGAAATAAAGAATCTGATAGGTTCTAGAAGTTTCATAGAATTTAGAACTAGAAGGGACCTGAGAGATCATAGTCTAATCCTCTCCTTTTATGGACAAGAAAATAATCTCAGAGAGGTTAATTGATTTGCCTGAGATCAAACAGTAACAAGTAACAGACTTAAGTTCAGATGTACTAACTTCAGAAACAGTACACTACTTGTTATTCAAGGTCACACATCTAGTACATGTTGGCACCTTAATCATGGAGTCTGAATTTGAGAATTTGAGTCACCCCAGTTTCAAATAGTGTTCTTTCCACTATGCAATACCAATATCAGATCTAATATCTGATCCACACTCTCAGGTGCTGGATAGAAGGAGAGTAACATAGAGCTGGCATATGAGATTGATTAAAATCAAATCCAGAGGACCAGAAGGTAAGAAAAAGGAGACCATGCTAAAAGCTAAAAGCTATAGCCCCAGAATGAGTAAACTAGAGGCTGGGCTGGGTCAAGCACCAAGCCTATAGGGAACACAAAATCATATGGCGATGTTGGAACTGATAGACAAGAGGAAGAAACAGAATCAGAAGCATCTATTAAAGGCAGAATTGACATTGAGTCCAAGAGAAAACATTACAAAGTGGAAACATTAAGTTCCTTGCTAGACATTGTTCTCTTATGTCATAGACCTGCACCCTCCTTGATCTATCACTTTCAAAGAATGACCATTCATCTTCACCACACTCCTTCCTTGATTCTCTATGTGAATGTTCTCATGAGCCCAGATTCCATTTTTTCTTGTGGAATGTCTCCTTAGAACATAAGGCCATGGCTTGGCAGAACAGCATTGATGCTGGCGGCAGGAGGTTAGTGGTGTGAGTGCTTTCCCAGTGTCAAGGACTGACTGTAATCTCATGTTGGACACTCTGTCTTCTCCATAGATTCATGACATTGCCAGTCACAATAGAATCAGACCTATTGTTTCTATGAAACTGGGATCTTTGACCTATGTATCCCTCATGTTCATTAAAAAAAAATAGCAAGTGTAACCAAGGATTCAATGCATACAGTTCAAGATCAAGATGAATCCATTACAAAAAAAAAAAAAGGTACTGATGAAATAGAAGTTAGATGAATGATAGAAACGGCAAGTCTAGCCTGGAAATAACAGTATTCACCACCTAAATGATGAAGTAGTCTATTACCTTTGACTTCCAGTTATTTTAAATGTCTATTGTTACAGAACTTACTGTAGAATAACCAGTATTTCATTACCTAAACAAAAAAGATCCACAGAGGAGTGATTGCAATCAGTTTTCTAAAAGATTAACACTTTGGTTACTTCTTAGTGTGAATAAACTCATCTGAGGAGCTTCGTAGTCTTCCATTTTGTCTCTAAGCACAGGGAGTACAGTGTGGAGGGTGAATTCAGGGAAGAAATCAAGTCAATAAACATTTATTAAGTGCTTACTATGTGCCAGGCACTATACTCAGTGGTGGGGACAAATACAAGCAAAAGAAAGAAGGTCCCTGCTCTCAACGTGCTTACCTTCTAATGGAGAGAGACAAACAACACATAAAGATATCTGAAAAGGAGAAGGTACCCACGAGAGGAAGGTGCCTATACCAGAGCATGATGACAAAATCCAGAGAATGAAAAACACCTGCCTGTGCCCTTGTTCAAAATAAAAGTTCTGGGAGGAACTTAATAATAGAAGACAGATGATGAGGAAGAAGGAAAAGGCAATTGAAAAATGGTGGCAAATTTTTTTACAGAGTAAAAAAGAAGGCATAGTGCACAAAAAATGTCAAGTTTAAATTATAAAAGCATTCTGGGTAGTTGGTTGGAATAACTTGTCATTGTGATAATGCATCACTTTTCCAAACTTTTCTATAGCTTCATTCTCTTTTATGTGTTATTTTCTCCCATTAGAATGTGAGGTCTTTAAGAAAAGAGATTGTCTCACTTTTCCATTTATATATGCAACGCTCAACATATCTGGCATGCAGCCAGTGCTTAATAAACACCTTTTCATTCACTCAGAGATGTAGCAACTGGGATAATCAAAGGTTCAAATCACACATTTTGTTTCCACATTGGACCAAAGATATGAAGGGTTATTATAGAACTGAAAAGTGAAAGATTGCTAGGGCATAAAATGAAAGCCTCAGAACTTCTGGGAACCCTATTTAGTTAAGGCATCTCCCATAATCCCTGTAATAGAGAAAGGGCTTATAATGAAATCTATTCTTACTTAGTTTATTATTCATAATGACTTATTTGTTATATCTATATATAGCTACATGTGCTATATCAATCTAATACAAAGATAACTCACTGAGGGTAGGGACTTTTTTTTTTTTCTCGGTGCTTACTTAGCATGAGTAGAAAACAAATGTTGGTTGGACTGACTTCAATTAAAGGGATTTGGTAGGTATGGGAATGCAATTTGACTTCCTCCTTGGCCTGGATGCATACCTCTGAGTGTGCTGACTGATATAGTGTTACCTTTGTGGTCACTTAAAATTCTGGTCATGGGCAGCTGGGTGGGGCAGTGGAGAGAGTGCTGGACCTAGAATCAGGAAGACTCATCTTCCTGAGTTCAAATCTGGCTTCAGACACTTATAAACTGTAATCCTGGGCTATTCATTTAATCTTATTTATCTCAGTTTCCTCATCTGTAAAATGAACTGGAGAAGGAAATGGCAAACCACTCCAGTGTCTTTCCTAAGAAAACTCCAAATGGGGTCATGAAGAATCAGAAAAGATTGAACAACAGCAAAGTTCTGGTCAACCATGTATGAAGTTTTGAAAAGACTAATGAAGCCAAAAGTCAGATTGTCATGGAGCATGCAGAACAATGGCCATGAAATCACACACGAAAGAACTTAAAGAATAAAGTGGAAAGGTAGGAGTTCATCTGAAATTAATTTTGTTCAAGCACAATTCCACGTGGACAGCTGGGTCTGGATATAGGTGTCATGTGAATGGCACTGATGAGTCATATTGAGTTGGTGTAATAGTAATCAGTTTAGCAGGATACTTAGCACTTACCTAAGTGCTAAGTGTGGAAGGTGCAAATGCTGTCCCACTGTTAAGAAGGCATGAACTCCCCTGTTGATGTGGAAGAAGGGGATTGGCTGAGCCCCTGTTGATGTG
>CM053586.1:97764290-97785921 GCA_028646515.1 Pseudochirops corinnae
TTGTGCTATAAGAAATGGGAAGGAGATGGACTTCATATTTACCTGGAGAGGCTTATACAAATTGATGCTAAGTGAGAAGAGCAGAACCAGGAAAAACTTGCACACAATCACAGACACATCATATGTGTGATGACCAACCTTGATAAATTGAACTCTTCTCAGCAATGCACAGCTATAAGACAACTTTACAAGTCTCAGGATGGAAGGAGATACCTACATTTAGAGAAAGATCTAGAAAGAACAGAGTTTAAATGAGACTGAAGCAATCTACATGCTATAGCTCTTTTCCATGTTTGGTTTTGTTTCTTCTTTCCCATTGTTCACTCCATTGGTTACAACCTTTCCATATAACCAGACTAATGTCCAATGTGAAAGTATTTACAGATTCTATACTTGATTGCATGCCACCATGGAGGGAGGGGGAGAGGGAGCGGAGAAAACTTGAAACTCAAGAGACTCTGGAACTGAATCTTGTAAACTAAAAGTAAATAAAGATGCCCTTTAAAAATATATATATTTATAAGCTCCATGACAACAGGGAGCTATGTCACTTTTCCATTTATATCACCTAGAATAATCCTGGTCACTTAAAAAGTGCATAACAAATACTTGATGATTAAGTCAATGTTCGCTTAAATGGACCATGATGCCCATTTTTCCCGTCTAAGTCTTTGCCCAGGCTGTCTGCTATCTCTAAGAAGTGCTCTTTCCTCATCTCTACCTCTTAAAACCCCTAGCTTCCTTCAAATTGCCCTCAAGAGCCGTCTCCCACATGAGCCTTTCCTAAGTCTCTCTGTTCTAATTGTTCTCCCTCTCCCTAATGTTACTTTGCAGTTACTTTAGATATGTTTTATATATAAGTATCTCCTCACAAATTGTTTAATCCCAGCTGAATGTAAATTTCCCGAAAGCAGGGATTGTTTGTGTTCTTGTCTTTGTATCCATAGTGACCAGTCAAAGAGTTAGACTCTTAAGAAATGAAAGTAACAAATATTCTCCATGATAATCAGGATACTGAACAGCTATTCCTCCATCTATTTCCCTTTGTCTTCTAGAAGGGAGACTAATGTACACTTTATACAGAAATAATAGTACTAAGCATTCATTGGTAATTGTACAGAGCACAATCTCTGCAAGACACTATGATATTGACCTTGATCTCCACATTTATTGAAAGTGAAATTATCTTTAAATGGTCATTCCTGATAATGGGCACAACAGCTAATTAACAAACTACTTATTGACCTACCTGGGATTCTTGAAGAAGACTTTCTCACATTTTTTTTTTTTTTTGCTTTTCTGAAAGGTGAACTTGGCCACCTACCATGGTAATTTGCAACATCTTCAGATCTTCCCAGAGATCCCTTTTTAGAAAATTCCTCCCATTTATTAAATTCCCTGTTCTTCCATGCCTATGTTCTATATACATTTTATAATACAATTCACTTTAAGGATTTTCAGAACTTATTAATTAAAGGAAGTATATAATAAGCTCTAATGCTATTGGCGTATTACTCATTGTAATTTGTGCAGGCTATTATTTCAGCAGCGTAATGATATTGCCACTGAGAACACTATATAAATGCATTAAATAGCAATCCCCAATCCATTGAGAATGAAGTCTTTTGGATGCATGAATTGTCTAGAAATCTCAAAATTTTGTGATGAATTAAAATTTTATCATTCTTTTAATGAATGTATTTTGAACTTTTCAATTTATTTCAACAAATATTTATTAAGCCCCTATTGTATGCAACACATTGTGCCATGCATTGAGTATACAAAGCTAAATGTGGCACAGTTCCTATTCTCAAGGACCTTATTTATCATAGAATCAAAAAATTTAGTCATGGTCATCTAGACCAACTCATACAGGAAGGAATCCCTACCATAACATAACTGAGAAATGATAAGCCAGTCTCTGTTTGAAGACTTCTGAGGAGTTCCAAATCGCATCTCTAGGCAAACCAGTCTATTTTAGGCTGAATCTAATTATTAGGAAGTTTTGACTGTCCTCAAGCCTAAATTGGGATTTTGCAATTTCCATCCATTGTTCCTGGTTGTGCTCTATGAAGCCAAACAGAATAAAGCTAATTCCTCCTCCACATGACAACCCCTCAAATATTTAAAGTCCTCCATCACTCCCTTTCCAACAATCTTCTTTTTTCCAAGGTAAAGACATCACATCCATTTAACCAATGATCACATCATGACCTCAAGATCATTCACACTCCTGGTTGCCTTCCTCTGGACACACACCAACTTAACACCAACTTAATCCTTCTTGAAATTTTATGCCAAGAACTGAACATATACTCCAGATGAGACCTGACAAGGGTTATTCAGTAGAATTATCATCAACCTGTTCATGCAGCTAGCTATATCTCTCCTCATGCAATCCAAAACTGCATTAGCTTTTCTGGCTGCCACATCACACTGCTGACACATGCAAAATTTTCCTGCTATCACACCACACCAGAGTCAAATACAGATCCCCAGAGTGCTCCAGTGGAGACTTTCTGCTATGATGACAGCAAATCATTAACAATCACACTCTGAGTTCAGTTTTTTAAGTAATTCTGAATCTGATTATATTATCATCTAATCCATATCTCTCCATCTTATCCATAAGATTAGAATGAGGTCATTTATCAAAAGTTTCATTAAAATCCAAGTAAATTATTTTAATAGAATTCTCATCTTTTAGTTTAATGATTTTTTTCTGAAAAAGAAAGTGGATTATTTGTTTAATAGGTAGAGAAAGAAAATGTATACAAACATAATTATGACCAAATAGAAAGTGTGAGAACACAAAGACCTTTTATAAAGCACTGTCAAAGCCAGAGGAAGAAATCAGTGAAGTGTTAGGATGAAGTTTTCAGGTGAATGTGGCCATGAAAATGTATAACAAAAAGAAAACAGAACTACACAACTTTTATTTTGTTACTGTTTTTACTACCAAAAGAAAGACAATGACAATGGCTATGATAATATTGTTAATAAATAAAGGAATTGGGCATGTAACTTTTAAAATTTAGAATACCAACACTTTAAAAAAAAAACACAAAACCTCAACATCTCCAATGGAGAAGGAAGGTAATAAACCATATTCTTCTCCATTTGATTGTAGAAATCACTCATTTGAGTCAAGAGAAACTGACAATTTTTATTTCATTTCCCTGGAAATTTTATTATGTGTTACAGCCTTTTCCCCATCCTGCAGTGGTCCTTCCTATTTGAAATATCATGATGCCTCTTCAATATATATATATACATTCAATATCAATCTGCTTAGTGAAGTTCTATTGATCTTTATTCTATGTCTCTGCAATTGTAATTGGATCACATTATCTTTTGGGGGGAGGGGAAGGCCATAGAAAGCCATAGGCTCAAAGGATAAATATTTCATACATGCCCAGCATTCTGGTTACCTGGCCAGTACTATACATAGCGTATTATGGCAAATACATAATAATACAATATACTAATTATTTGCATCTTTAAAAAAAATTGATTCAAATACATTCTAATCTGTAGCATAGATAAGTTGGCCAAGTTAAAAAATATGGTTTTGCTCCTAGAAGTCACTTTCCTTAAGACCCATCAAGGTTAAAAGAGACTAGCTTTCAATTTATCTTGATGTTCTCCAGCAAAATAGAGTGACTTTATATTCAGCCCTTGATAGATCAGTTGGGATATATTAAAATGAAGTAATAAAGTCTTTGTTCTTCTGAAATTATTTCTTATGACACTCAGGGGGTTAACTACTCTACTAGGTTTCACTTATCTCTTTGACTTCTCAAGTGTTCTTTGGGTTCCTGGAAGACTATAGCCAAATTTAAGTTGATGAAAATGAAAAAATTCCTAAATCAGAAATCTATTGGATTAGGGAATAATCTCCTTACTGAAAAAATATATAGACCCTGTCTATTAGAATATTTCTATGTAAAACTACTATAATTTCCATAGAAAATAAACATAATTTAAGGAGGAAATTTTATGTTTCTATAATAGAGGAAATCTATAACAAAAGTCAAGAAATATATTACATTAGCTTCTGACTCTCACAGAAGATTCCAGACTATGGAAATAATATTTGCCATGTGTGTTTCTGTACATCTCCATATGTTATCATGTTCAAATCAAAATGTGCTAATTTAAAAAAAAAAGGTTTACCATCTTGCTTCACATACTCAACAGCAGCCAAAGAAATTTGTAATGGGAGTGTAACAACAGGGAAAATTCTAGAGATGATAGATTTAGGGATTGAAGGGAACTATGAGATTATCAAGTCCATTTGACAGTTGAGGAAACTAAGATCCAGAGACATTAAGTGATTTACCCAAAATCACACAAGGAGTAATCAGTCAGCCCACACGCATTTAAGGGCCAATTATGTTCCAGGCATTGTGCAAAGTTCTGGAGATACAAAGAAATGTAAAAAGACAGTCCCTGCCTTTGAGGAGTGAGTTTACAATCTAATGTAGAAGAGTCAGGGCCAGCCTTTGAACATAGGCCCTCTATTTCCAAATCTAGAACTCTGTTTCCATTGCTCTATGATATTAATATTAGCTATAGAGTGGCATTTACTTCCTTGAGAATACTTTTCTTTTTATTTTGTACTTAACACTGGATTCCATATGTGTTTCTGAGATGTGAGAAATTGCCATGAAACAGGTTATTGCAGTAGAGCTGAGAACCCCCTGGTGTCTGACTCTGTTTCTGGCACTTACTTGCTATAGGACACGGATAATTTAGGTAACCTCTCCTAACCTCAGTTTCCTCATTGTAATATGAAAGCTAATACCTACAGTAAGAGAGGCAGTTTGGTGTAATAGACATAGAACTGACTTCTAAAACCAGGAGGATGTGAGTTCAAATCCTGCTTCTGACACATATGGGAAATGTCATTTAACTTTTAGTTGCTCTAGATCATTTCCTGAATTGCAGAGTTGTCAGCTTATCCACATTTATTAAGCGCCTATTCTATGCCAGGCACTGTACTAAATGCTGGGGATACAAAAGAAGCAGAAGATAGCCCCTGCTCTTAAGTAGCACAATCTAATTGGGGAGAGAAAATGAAAACAACTAAGTATAAACAAGCTAGGTACAGGATCAGCAGAGGGAAGGCTCTATCATTGTGGGAGATCAGGAAAGGTTTCATGTAGAGTAGAAAATGGGATTTTAATTGGGATTTGAAGAAAGCCAAGAAAACCCAGAAAAATAGCCAAAGACCTGAGTTGGGAACTGGAGTGTCTTGTGTAAAGAACAGCAAGGAAGTCCATGTCACCATATAGCAGTATATGTTGGAGGAGATGGAGTATAAAGTGAAAGAAGACTGGAAAGGTGGGAGAGAAGACAGGTTATGAAGAGCTTTGATCACCAAACAGAAGATTATAGGTTTGATCCTGGAGGTGGTAGGAAACCACTGGAGTTTAGTGTATAGGCAAGTGTGAAGTGGTGAAAACTCGGCTTTAGAAAAATCACTTTGACAGCTGAGTTGGAAAGATAGACTAAGTCAGTTCACTGGGAAAGGGAGCTTCTTCATTAGGTATGCTCTGTACTGAAGTAATTACAAAATCAGTCCAAAAGAAAAATGACCTGTAATACTTACCTCACCAAATTGTATGAAGATCAAATGAGAAAATGTGTAGGCTATTATGGAATCATCCACTTGTATTATTGTGTGCTTTGTTTAAAGGACTGTCTCTCACAAAGATTACAATACTAATAACTAATGACACAAGTGCAATAACTCACACAAAAGTCTGCATAGCACTCTTCTCCCAGTAACACCAGGTACTGCAAGCTCTGAGACATGAAATAATTTTCCTGTGGCCCTACACCAAGTGAAGGTTCAGAGCCAGAATATAAACTTGGGTCCAAGTCCTGGGGTCTCACTCTTACATGTACTAATCCTCAATGGCACTAGATAGATCAAATTTCTTTGCTAAGAAAATGCCCTCTCAATTCCACACACTAACCTGAGACAGTATGTTCAAATATCTTCTCTAATTGTTCCATTCTCAAGAGTCCAACCTTCCCATCAAAATTTTCCCCCAAAATCACAAACTCCTTGATGTGAGATACTATGCATTCAACTTCCTTTCTTTTCTTCAGAATGCCCAGTACAGAGTGGGACAAAGAATAGATGATCAGTAGTGACATTTTAATTATGGAACAATTGATAATGAATTCTCTTGGCAACATGGTTCAAGTGTCCATATTCATTGCTTTAGTTTGTTGCCTTATCTTCTGGCCCTTTAGAAAGAATATAATGTATCAAATGGTCTAATGTAGTGAGAAATACTCAACAGAAAGATCTCAATTCTCCATTCACATTCTATTTTTCCCACTTCCTTATTAGGACAATCTTAGACAAGTTGTTTTGTTCCTTCATTTCTCACACAAACATTTCATTTAGAAAAATAGCACAGTATTTGTCATGACTTGAAGAAGCACTAACATTTATGTTTGTAGTTGCTTTGTGATTTGTTCCATCCAGATCTAATACCCTTTCTAGCTCTGAGTAGCAATTATTTAAGAGTTCTAAGTCATGCTTCCTCATTTCCCAAAGAGCTCAGCATCATGCTCACAGGCTTCCACTCTACTCTAAGCCCTGAACTTTTACTTGAGAACTTCAACATGCATGGTGGTATCCCCTCAAGCACCCTAGCTTTCCATTTCAATGATCTCTACCACTCTCATGATCATATCTTCATTCAATCTCATTATTACATGGGGTGACCAAACCCTTTCATCTTATCATCATCCATCCATTGCTTCACTTCATCAAGGTACTAAATAAATTTTATCTTTTGAATTCTATTTATTGATAAATTTTATCTTTCAATCTCTCTCTGTGTCTCAGTTCTCCTAAACCCATTTTTCATTCTCACAATGACTTCTAGGCTTTCCCTTCCTCATTACTCTCCTAGATTATCAACTCTACCTTTACTTTGCTTTCCTCTTTTTCCACCATTGACCCTATAATTTACCCATCCATCTACACAAGAGTTTCTGGCTCACTTATCTTGTTGCCACTTATGTCTTTACAAATTTTAACCCTCCATTACCCTGACCAACCACCTTCTTTATTTTTACTCCCCATACTGTTGAGTATTAAAGGGTAAAGGTACATAACATTGCCAAATGGGTCCACTACAAATCCCTGTTATCCAATCTCGGCTTGGCCCTCACTGGAGCAAGGCAATGCTTTCATTTGACCTTATGATGATTGCACACAATACACAAGATGATCCAAACATGTTCTTCAAAGTCCCAGAACCACATCTTGTTCCTTCCTCTCAGCAAAGAAATCTGACCATTCTTTAACTGGAAAATTGAGTTGATTTTCTGAATACCCTCTTTTTCACCATTGTACCTCTCAAAATCCCATGACATCACACTCCATTCTTTCCTCATTTGCTCTGCTATCTATAGAGATAGCTGTTTTCTCTACCAAGGATGTCCCTCTACTAATAACTATGTTCCCACAACCTACTTTATGCCCCGGCAACTTCTTTTCATAGAAATCTCCATATTTTCATATAATCTTCAACCTCTTCTTTTCTACTAGACATTTACCTTATTTCTACAAATATACCCACTTCTTCCTCAATTTTAAAATAACTTTCCCATGGTCTTACCATCCCCTCAAACTATTTTCTTAGACAGATAGATATGAAGACAGAGATAGGCAATCAGAGTTAAGTGACTTGTTCAGGGTCATACAGGTAATGTCTGAGACTAAATTTTAATTCAGATCCTCTTTACTCCAGGTCTAGTGCGCTAACTGCTTTACCATCTCACTGCCCCTTATCCTATATTTTTTATTCCTTTCACAGACAAATTCCTCAAAAAAAAATGTTTTTTACTCTTTTTGCCTCTACTTCCTTTCCTCTCACTAGCTTCTTAGCCCTTGTAATTTTGCTTTTATTGTCATCACTTAACTCTGTCAAGATATTAGGAGACACCCTGTTTTCCAGAGCTAAGACCCGACAAGCAACCTGTGCCCTGAGTTTGGCATCACAACAATCCTTTGTGTTCATCTTTTGGAAGATCTAGCTCCCTAGCAAAATCATATAGTTATTGTATTGCTTTGACCAGAACCAGGCATTCTCCGAGCTTAGATAACCACCTGCTATATCCATATTCTGGTCATAAAGCCCTACTATGAATGAAATTTATCTCATTGCTGCTGTTACCCCTCACAGTCAGGGCTACAGTTCACTGAATAGCCATTAGTATAAGTATTGAGATCTCCTCATACTGTCTTGTGCACCCCCCCCCACTAGGGGCAGGACCCCAGCACAAGTGCCTAGATCCCCTTCTTGTTTGCAGGCCATTTCCCTCACTTTGAAAGTAAACTTCTGCCTGATTCCTGACTCTCCTTCCTCTAGTCTATTCTGTTTATCTCTGGCTATCCATAGGTTAGAGCAGCAGTTCTCAACCTGTGGGTCATGACCCCTTTGGGTGTTGAACGACCCTTTCACAGAGGTCACCTAAGACCATCAGAAAACACATACTTCCAATGGTCGTAGGAACCGAGACACGACTCCTCTATCTGTCTCCAGGCAGGTCCACCCACACGCAGATAGGCCCACATACAAGTATTAAAGGGTAGCGGCATTAGGAAGGTTGAGAACCACTGGATTAGAGGCTGGTTTGGTCCAGTTGACATTACTTGGTGTTAGCAGTGGGATTGAACACAGGGAGGGGCCATTGGACTCTCCAGTACCAGTGGGAAACACTACTGGAGATTTATTTCTTTGGAGTCTGACCCCTCATCTGATGAGTTTTGGACTATAATAGGATGCAAATATGATACTATTTTAACCTATATTTCTGGTCAAATGGTAACATAGGGATAATACCCTCCTAAGGGGGAAGTGATTAAGTAATAAAACAAAGATACAATTTAAAGTTTTCTAATTGAATGGAACAGTAAATTTTAAGAAACCAATGGGATTAGACTGTTTTCTCTAGGAAACGTGTGTGTGTGTGTGTGTGTGTGTGTGTGTGTGTGTGATTGGCTTTGAAATGTATCTATCATGGAAATTCAAGCTTTGAGTATGTTGTAGTAATAAGTTCTTAAAATTGGATTAATATTTTATACATGAATTGTATGGATAATGGTAAAGAAAGTAAAATTATTTTCCTATCATTAAAGTATCTGTCTGATAATTTTAAAAAGCCAAAGAGCTCATTTTATGATTGGTCCCTCATAATTTGTTTGTTTGTTTTTATTTATTTGTTTTTAGTTTTCAATAATCACTTCCAAAAGATTTTGAGTTCTAAATTTTCTCCCTCTCCCTCCCACTTTCCCCAGGACAGCATGCAATCTGATATAGGCTCTACATATACATTCATATTAAACATATTTTCACATTATTTGTGTTGTAAAGAAGAATTAGGACCAATAAGAGGAATCATGAGAAAGAAGAAACAACAAAAAAGGAACAAATAATATTCTTTGATTCACATTCAGACTCCATAGTTCTTTTTCTGGATGCAGATAGCATTTTGCATCATGAGTCTTTTGGAGTTGTCTTAGATCCTTGCATTGCTGAGAAGAGCAAAGCCTATCAAAGTTAGTCATTGCACAATGTTGCTGTTCCTCTGTACAATGTTCTCCTGATCAGTTCATGTAAGTCTTTCCAGGTTTTTCTGAGAACTCACAATTTCTTATGGAACAATAGTATTCTATTACATCCATATACCACAACTTGTTCAGTTATTCCACAATTGATGGGCATCACCTCAATTTCCAATTCTTGGCCATCACAAAAGGGCTGCTGTAAACATTTTTGCATATGTGGATCATCATAAATTTTTAAAAGATTCTTATGTCAGGTAAAGGATTTAGGTAAGAATAGAAACAACAAATGACATATGAACTGAAATTCTTTGAAGTTCTAAAATTAGAAAACCAAATTTATTTTTAAAATTTATTTACTCTTAGTTTACACATTCAGTTCCACAAGTTTTTGAATTCCAAATTTTCTCCCTCCCCCACCGCTTCCCACCTTCCCCCCCCCAGAATCAAATTTAAAGGATATTAATTGCTGAATTATCTAAGAATCTCTAGATTTGGAACCAGAGAAGCAGATCCCCTTTAGAACTGTCCTGAGAATAAAGCCTATTGTCCAAGAAAAGATATCTAGGAAACAGATAACTACATGAGACACTGGAGACTCAAAATGTTCTGATTATGGGTATTGAGAATGGGTTACTAGGATACAAAAAGATTTGATGTTAGTTAACATTAGTGATAATTATTGTTTTGTTTGCATGGTTTATGTTTAGGTTTTCTTGGTTACCTTGGTGACATGTAAATCTCCTTTCTCAGAACTAATCCATTGTGAGACCTCTAAGTAGTTTGATCTGTACCTGACTTGATGTAATTAGGCTACCATGGGAAATGTGAGAAAATTTTGTTGCGTTGTTTGAACCTAGCCCTGAACATTTGCAAAACTGGATCATCTCTATGTGCTGTTTAGAGATTCTTAACCAAGGACCTATGTTATACTGACCAGACACTCAAATCTAAAGATTGATAAGAGGAGTTTTCTCACAGTTGTTAACCTTGTATCTTCTAAGGGCCCCAAGCAGATCTTTCTGACTACCCCCGCAGCTGTCAAACTTGTGCATGTATATTCCTGGATCATTTGAAGAAGGCCTCTGCTCCTGAATAGAGGATAGAACCCTCCAGGGACCTCAAGGTTCAACTAGTATGGACCCAGAATCAGTCAACATCAAGATGATACAACTGTCCCAAGATTCTAGATGAGATATTCACAGTCCCAGTTTTTTTTCCTCTTCCCTTTTGTTATGTTTCCAACCACCAAGGTCCTGATTCAAGCACGTGCTGGCATTCTATCCCTGTATATTTTTCATTCTCCTCTCTTTCTGCTTACAAGCAAATAATGGCTAGCAATGATACCTGGGACCCACTTCACCAACAGGTCACCTCAAGAACTAAAGTCCTGGGCAACATCTAATCCTGGTCTAACTAACCTATCATGACATCTTGGCTTACATCTGCCTCTCCTTTATTGGTCGGATGGGTAAGGGTTCTTTCAGAGCCCCTCCCTTTGGCCAAAAGAGGGAAATATCAAGATTTTAGGAGATACCCTGTTTTCCAGAACTAAGGCCCAGCAGGCAAACTGTGCCCTGAGTTTGGCATCACAACAATCCTTTGTGCTCATCCTCTGGATGAATTCACCCTCTAGCAAAATCATATAATTATTATATTGTTTTAAGCAGCATCAGGTATTCTCTGAGCCTAAACAGACATCTGTTAAATCCATGTTCTGGTCATGAAGCCCTGCCACGAATCAAACTTGTCTCATTGCTGCTGTTACCCCTCATTGTTAGGGCTACCATTCACTGAACAGCCATTAGTATAGGTGTTGAGATCTCCCCACACTGCCTCAGGCATCCCCACTAGGAGGAGGACCCCAGCGTATGTGTCTAGATCCCCTCCTTTCTTACAAGCCATTTCCTTCACTTCTGTTTGATTCCTGATGCTCTTGTCTCTACCCTGCTCTGTTCAGTTCTGGTCATCCACAATTGAAACTGCTCTCACCAAGGTTATCAATACTATTTTAATTGCTAAAGTCTTTGTCTTTTTGAATGGTCTACAGTGTTGAATGATGTTGACCACACTCTCCTCCTAAGATACTGTCTCTGCCTAGAGTTGTGAGGTTTCTCTTTCTTGATTCTCTAGTCTACCAGGTTATTACTTTTGAATCTCCTCAGTTGGATATCCAGCCATATCCCACCAACTATAAGTGGATGTACCCTACAGCTTTGTCCTGGACCTACTTCTCTAATCTCTCTTCATTCTTTCCATTAAAGATCTCATTTGTTCCCAAGGGTTCGATTATACTTTCTATGCAGATGGCTCAAAGATCTATATAATTAGACTTAATCTCTCCAGATCTCTAGTTCTACATCAGCAACCACCTTCTGGACATTTGCATCTAGATGGCATACAGGCATCCCAAAGGCAACATGTCCAAATCAGAACACATCATCCTTGCTCCCAAATCTTTCTTTTCTCCTGTATATTATTTTCTGTTGATGACACCTTCACCCTTCCAGCCATAGAGGTTGGCAACCTTAGGAACTTCCCTGAGACTTTCTCTTCTTTGCCTTCCAATATCCAATCAGTTACTATGACTTCTCAATTTTACCTCCACAACATCTCTTGCATCCATCATCTTCTCTCTATCTACCTTATTACACTCTAGTTCAGGCCCTCATCACCTCTCACCTAGATTACTGCAGTTGGCTCCTAATTAGTCTCCCTGCCACATCTTTTTTTCTCTCTAATTCTATCTCTGCACAGTTGCTAAATTGATAAAATGTGGAATTTATCTAACTATTTCACTCCTCTTGTCAAGAAATACCAGGATCTCCCTCTTGCCTCTAGTATAAAATCAGGCTACAGTTATTCCTTTCACACGGAGAGGGGAAGAGGTTAGGGGAGTGGTGACCCAGCAATCTGGAAAATCCACAAAAAGAATTTTGACCCTCCCTTCTTACCAGAGAAGTCTAAATTATTATGCCATTAAAAGATAAAATATGTTGATATTATGAAATACTACACATATGTTTTATTCATTTCTGAGTTTCTAAATTTTTTTCCTGTTCTCTGCTGGCCTTCACATATTGTCTGTGGCTTCTACAAAACTCCCATAAATTTTCCATTTAATTCCTTATGCCAACCAGGAATATGTCAAAACTGCAGTGGAGAACATCTCAATATGGAAGGGATAACTGTATTCTGTGTAGCATTTAAATTCATTCATATTCTGCTCCAAATAACATCTCAGGCTTATTACACCTTACAACATAGTGGAAGTTCCTTGTGGACAGGCACTTTTTAAGGATCTTTGTATCCACAGCACCTGAGTGCTTAAGAGGCAATTAGGGGGCACAAGGAACTGGACTTGGAACTAGGAAGACCTGAGTTCAGAATAGCCTCAGACATTTACTAGCTATGTGAACTTGGGCAAAACACTTTAACCTCCGTTTATCTCAGTTTCTTCAAGTATGAAATATCAAAAATTATAGTTGGGAAGATCAAAGGATATAATATATGTAAAGAATTTCTACGTAGTAGGTGCTATATAAGTGCTAATTTTGTTATTAGCACCTTGTACTGTTTCTAGCACTCTGTAAATACTGAGCCAATTGAAGAACACTCTCTCAATTTCTCTATATGATGACTTACTAGTTCTGAATTTCTCCTGGTGCACAAACAGGCCTGGAAGTCAGACTCTACTTAGGTGCATTACCCTGTGAATTTCTCTGAAATGGTCTTTGCCATGGGTCAGCATAATAAAGTACTAAAGTTGAACTTAAAAGAGTTTGGGTTTGAAATGCTGCCTCCAACACCTACTAGATCAGAGGAAATTTCTTAGCCTCTCTGAAGTTATTTTCCCATATGCCCGTGGGACTTACGTCTCAGGGTTTGTGAAGCTCAAAAAAAATAATATGCATAAAATGCTTCATCAATCTTAAAAGGGCTACTAAGATAGGTCTTTTAATATAAATTTTAAGCTATTCCTATTTTGAAGTAATTTTGTTTTGTAAGGGTCTCTCTGGTCTCTGTTCAGCCAATGCATAGGTCTTTAGCTACCAATAATAAATGATGACAGTACAGAATTAACACATTTCTTTTCAGTGGACATAACAATAAGCATCTATCACCACTAACCCCAGAGTAAAATACGCAGAAAAAGTTTGTTGAAAAGGCCTATAAATAAGAATCTATCTTTGAGGTCTTGCCTAGTTGAATGGCTCATTACAACCATATTATAGAAAGCTGCTATATTCAATTATATTGGTAATAGATCATGTTAATAGTTGAATCCTAAAATGTCTTTTTTTTAAGTTCCTTTGCCAGATATATTATATTTCTGCAGTGAAGCATCTCATTCCTATTAGGCTATTTGAAAGCAGTGGCTGTATCATATTTTTGTATCTTCCCTGACACCTAGCCCAGTGCCTTGAACACAGTAAGAGTGACTAAAAGTTTATTGAATTGAATTACATTACTAGTTAATATTCTTATTAAGATCTTATTTTCAAATCCTCCTTAGGATAAATTACTGTGGAGGGGCAGAGTCAAGATGGTGGAGTAGAAGCAGGAGAACTACACAGCTCCCCCCATAACCACCTCAAATAACCTATAAAATATGACTCTAAACAAATTTTAGAGCTCCAGAACTCATTAAATGACAGAGAAACAAAGCTCCCACTGAAGGCAGCCCAGAAGGTGGGACAGGTAGGACTCATTGCAGCACAGAGCTTTGGGAGTCAAAATCAGCCCAATCTGAAACCATTGATTTAGCCTGAGGGTGGCTAGGACAAGCCCTGGCCAGAGCTTTCAGGAGAATGGATCACTGGCAGCTGTGCTGTGGCAGTTTCCTGAATTATCAACCCATAAGAGCCAAGGACAAAGTGAAAGGTCAGTGGAACTCAGCTAAATTTGGGAGAGAAAAGCGTGTCTGGCTATCTGCCCCCAGGGCAAGAAAGCAGTAGAAGGAGCAGCCCTGCAGCTGCCTCCACATGGCTGCTTCAGAGCTCATGGCCTGCAGATTGCAAAGGGGGCCAAGTGATCATTCAGAGGCTAAGTGTTTTTGCCTTAAGCTGCCTGGATCAGGATGATGGTCTTGGGTGGTGGTCCTGAGGTGCATGAGGAGTGAGCCAAAGTTAGTAGGGCCTGCAGAGACAGCAGCCTCCTAATAGGCACAGCAGCTATGAAAACCCCAGAGATTTGGGACAAAGCTCTCCCCTCTGGAAGCAGAGTTCTACTGTGGCAAAGAGCTCAAAAGTCAAGTAATTGACTGGCAACATGAGCAGGCAAAGGAAGCAAAGTAAACACAGCAACCCAACTTTAGATTTATTTTTGGGGGATAAAAAGGATCAAAGCATGGATCAAGAAGAAGACAACACAGTCATAACTCCTGCACCAAAAGCTTCCAAGTAAAATATAAACTGGTTATGAGCCATGGAAGAGTTCAAGAAGGATTTTGAAAATCAAGTAAGAGAAGTGTAGGAAAAATTGGAAAGAGAAATGAGAATGATGCAAGAAAATCATGAAAAGAGAGTCAACAACCTGACTGAAGAAAATAACACCTTAAAAAATAGACTAACTCAAATGGCAAAAGATACCCAAAAAGCCAATGAGAAGAAGAATGTCTTAAAAAGCTGAATTACCATACAGAAAAGGAATTTCAAAAGCTCACTGAATAAAATAATTCCTTCAAAATTAGATTGGAAGAAATGGAAGCTAATGGCTTTATGATAAATCAAGATACTATAAAACAAATCCAAATGAATTCAGTAATTCCTTAATTCAATCATCCTTGAAGAGTCAAGCCTCCTTAATTCACACAAAGTACAAAAGCCAAAGTCCTCCACCCCTAGGTCACATTGTCTTAATCTCTTCAATCAAAAAGTCCTCTTTCTTCTTAATTGGAGAAGTCCTTAACTCAATCCTCTAAATATAAAGGTCAGAGTTCTCACCTCCTAGGCCACAGTGAGTCATGATTTTCTCAGTTTGCATTAAATACCCAAGGAGAGATCTTTTCATCTTGACTTGAGGCAGGCTCTCAGCTTCCATGGTTCCTCTTCCCTGGTTCCAGCTCCTGCCCAAGTCTATCCAACTGACACCTGCGTTCAAAGGCAGACAGCTCTCAGTTCTTTGTCCAGCTTCCTGTGTAGTTCCTGTCCCATATTGAAGCTCACAGTGTCTGCTCCACCTCAAGTCCTTCACAGTTTCTGTTCCTGGGAAAACAAAGCTTAACAAAGCCACAATAACATTCATAAATATTGCCAGCATCCTCATCAATTCACTTTCTGCCTGTGAAATCAACATAGACCCAACAACAAGGTGTGAGGAATCAACACAAATTATCATACAGTCCCTGGACCTCTGAAATTGTCAGCAAGACCGTCCTCCAGGATTTCTGTAAACATACAAAAAGAAAATCCTCTTTCAGGGCTTCTGAACCAGCAGCAAGGTCCCAGGGCTTCCTCTATTAGCAGATGAATCTGACAAAGTAACATCAAAATAGATAAAGTACTGACACCACAGCCATGTCTCCTCCCAGTCCTCCTCTCTTCTCATTTCTCAGTTCTTCTCAATTCTTAGTTCAGTTCTCAGTTCTCATTTCTCTTCTCAGTTCTTCTCATTTCTCAGTTCAGTTCCCAGTTTTCTTTTCTCTCTGGAGTAGTAGAAGCCCAGCCTCCAGATGCCTGCTACCAAAAGTTCTGGCCTCTCTTAGCTTGGGCTTTTGGGTCTTAATACTTGACACAATTATGAACTTGAAACTAAGTGCTAAGTACCTATTAGCTTGCCAATATAAGGGGCAGGAAAGATCTTCAAATTCCCATTACCATTACAACTTACTAACTATGTGACCCTGGGCAAGTCCCTTAACCCCGTTGTCCTCAGTTTCCTCCTGTAAAATGAGCTGGAGGAAGAAATGGCAAGCACTGAAGCATCTTTTCCAAGAAAACCCCAAATGGGTTGCAAAGAGTTGGATATAACTGAAAATGACTGAACAACAAGAACACTGCATGTCAGGTGCCATACTAGGGCCTAGGACAAAAATCCAAAAAACGAAATTATTCCTGACCTCAAGGAGCTTACATTATAATAGGAAGACACAGCACACATATAGGACTGAAATATTCAAGGAAAGAAACTTTGATTAATCAGTCTCTGTAATGGTAATTAATGTAAATTTGAAGACCCCTTTTTGTTTTGTCAAGTAAGCAGGTACTTAGCCCTTAGTAACTAATCAAACCTCTGTGAAAGAAACAGAAGGTGTGAACTCCTGTCTCCTGTTGCTGACATAACAGGAAGGGGCTGGCTGAAACAGGAAGCCAACACTGTGTGTGTATAAGAAAAGCCTCAGAGAGGCACAGTCAGAATTTCTTGAGACCAGAATCTGATGAAGGCTGAAGAAGAAAGCTTCCCCTACTGCCCAGGCTGGAGAAAACGATTTTGATTTTGAAAACCTTGGATGAGTGATTTTGATTCCAGGAGCCAGCTTAGATTTCTTCTGTGTCCTAGGGCCAGCCAAACTGCTGGAAGACTGAGGAAGCATGACCAAGATGCTGAGACTTTGTTTGTTTGTGGCTTGGTTGAGCCTTGAATTCTCAGGAACAGAAATTGTGAAGGATTTGAAATGGATTGGACCTTGTGAACTCCAGTGAGGAGTAAGACCTACCCAGAGAGCATGGCAAGGAACTGGGAGCTGTCTGCCGTTGAACTCAGGTGAATCCAGTTTAGTGAATCCAGGTAGAATCTGGGACCATGGAAGGGAATCCAAAGTATCTGAGAACTGGCCCCAAGTCAAGATGAAGAAAAGACCTCTCCTTGGGTATTGAATGCTGTGATGATAATGTGGTTTACTAGTGACCTAGGGGTGGGGGTGGGGGGTTGTGTATTTTCTAATTATTGTATTTAGTGATTAATGATACTTAATAAATGATTGTTAAATAAATGACTGATTGAGTTAGCCTAGTTACACCATGAGTAGAAGACTGACTATTATACTCTGAGATGACTGAATGACTGAGTAAGTAGGCAAACTTCCTTAGAGAAACCATATGATTGTTCTTTGTTCTAAATATTGCGAACATTTTGGTGAAAACTATGTGGCCATTTTAATGATAAGCTGTTGAGAATACTATATTGTGATTTTCTGTGATAAGTTGTAATATTGTGAGTGCTGTACCTGGATTTTTTGTGAATGTTTCGCTCTGATTTGTTATGGAATAAATAGAGTGTTCACTATACTGTGTAAACAGAACCTTAAAAGCTGTTCACAGCAGCATTCTTTTGGAAAGCTGTTGATGCATGGCACTACAGTCTCAGAGATGACCTATTAGAGGAATATATGAATGCAATGGTTCTTGGATCTTCCCTGAGCTTCCTTGATTCAAATCAATTTCACCATCAATATATTTCAGAAGGAAAAAAATAGTATTGATGCTTATAAACAAAACAGTAGCCAATGTCATTTTAGAGTGATGATCAATGTTAAACTCACTTTTTTCCTAGTAAAAATAATATATTTTAAACACTTTCTGGATGTTTTTCCTTTTTATTTTTGAACCAGACTTATTATTTTATTAAATTAGGGAGCTCCTGGTGAGGAAATTCTTGTACCAAAGCAAATCATCATCTTCTTGATATCTTATAATCTTAGTTTCCTGAGATGCTAAGAGATTGAGTGACTTGCAAGCAAAATGTGTGTCAGAGGGAGGATTTAAACCCAGGTCTTTTTGATTTGAAGCCATATCATATCTTTGGTTAATTTGATCATAAACCCATCTCAGTCTTTCACATTTTACAAGTTCTATGTGGATAAAAAAAAAAAAAGAATTATTCACAAGTCTCACAGGACACACATTAGGGTAGCAAAGTATCAGATAGATGCAACAAATATCAATGATTTGATTTTCTTTTTGAGTAATCACACTCAATATATTTTGTTATTAGGAATTTAGTATTAAAATGTTATCTCCCATTTATTCTACTTCCCCCACCAGGAAAATCACATAAAGTGATAGTAGTATCTCAAAAGACTTATATAGTCTTCATTTGATGGCTAAAATTTTTTAGTCTTTTCCAAGTTTTATTTTAATTACTTTAACACTTTGACAGAAATTTTGTTCCTACCTTCAGCAATATTACCTGGGTCCACCACTTTCCTAAAAGAGCATGTTTGGTAAAGAAGAATCTGTTTTTCAAATAATGGAATCTTACTCATTTGTTATTACAACCAAATTGAATTGTAATGGATCAAATTAGGTCTTAGCTATTAGATTAAAGGAAGAATTTGATGAGGTATGCACTTGCAGAAAAATAAAGTGGTATTTTTTCACTCCCAAATATGTCAGTGAATATGAGACTTTCTTTATAACAAATCACATTTTATTTAAACTGGTTCCTGTGTAAAAGTCTCTCTCTAACAGCTCACAAGCCCTTATCAGATACTGACTTCATACAGAGCACTGTATGAGGTGCTACAAGATAGGTTTAAAAAAAATGCTAGGGAAAGCTGCCCTTGAGTAGCTTACACCTTGTAGTTGACCTAGATAGGATTACTTTGACAAGATTTCTCATAATAATCATGCTTGAGCATTGAAAATGCACATATTCCACTGGGCTAGAATAGAAAAATGTATTGAGCTGCTAAATCTATTTTTTTTTCCAATCTTATTGTAAGAACTTTTTAATCTCATCTACATTCAGTGGATTTTGATATGTGACTCCATTAGTTCTCAAGGGAGGTGTGCAGATGTCCTTCCTAATTGCTATCTTAGTGACATTTCCAGCCTATTTCACAATCAATAATTCTCAATTGTGAACTCACTCTCTCTCTCTCTTCCTCCTGAAATCAGGAGGCATATTTTCCCAGGGAAGAGATGTAACATCTGAACAATATGGCAGAAATGAAAAGAAGCAGGAACTAGGGAGGGTGATATAATGCATGTGAATGAGACTTTTAAAAATGCTGCCTGAGTAAAGAGTAGAACTCATTAGATTCATTATGAAGTTTCAAAATATCAACTCCATATCACACAAGCACTTCTCAGGATTCTATATAGTCTGTACACTATGTCCTTTCGAAAAGAAAATTGAGGTCATTGCATCCTCACATATTTTCAAGCCATCATTTAAAAAAAATAAACATAGGAAAATGAAAAAAAAAACCTTATTAATCTCAGAGTGTGACAGAGGGATGGACATTATTAAGGCCATACCTTTTCCCCTCCATGGAAAATTAAATAAAATTTTATCTGATTTGAAAATGAGTTTTCTGAAATGTTTTGGGCAACATAACCTAAACTGAAGCACCTTTTAAATGTAGAGAAAAGACAAAAGTGGTAATGCATTGTCTTGTTCAGTAAATAACCAGGTTGTTTGCTTGAACAAGTGCATTTAAATATGTTTCCCCTCAGGAAAAAATAAGTATACAAATGTTAGGAGTAGTCTAGGATACTCAAAAACTATTCTAGCACTAATGTAATTTGTTTATTCACCAATATGCTAATATGGGTAACACAGACTCCCCTCACACATTTCATAAAAATACCCTTCCTCTTATAGTAATTGACACTTGAATAGTGCTTTTAGTGGTTTATCCTTATCGCAACTGTATAAAGTATTGCTGCAGGTAATGTTATCTCCACTTTATAAATGACAAAACTGAGTCTTAAGGAAGTTAAGCAAATTAAGTTAAGCAAAAGTAGGAAGTTGCTACAATAGTCCAAGAAAGGAGTAATGAGGGCCTAAATGAAGAAGGGAGCCAAACTAGTGAAGAGAAAGGGAGAGCTGTCAAAGATATTATGAATGCATAATCAATAAAATGTGAGAACTTGATTGAATATTAGGAAGAGAGGATTGGAAGGAGAGTTATGAATCAAAGGTGACTAGAAGATTGTGAACCTGAGTAAATAAAAAGTGATGGCACCTTCCACATAAATAACAAAATTAGGAAGTATAAATTTAGAGATAGAAATAACCCCAGAGGCCATCTTGTTCAATACCTTCATATTACAGATAAGGAAAATGACGTCCAGGAAGGGTACATGGACTTACCCAAGGTCACACTATCATTGGAAACAAAAAGGATAATTTAAAAAAATATAATGAGTTAATTAATCCTAGAGATATTAAACTTACATTGCAATTATGTAATGAGTTGGCAATGTCCAATAGGCAATTGGTGATACCAGATTTCAAATCAAGTGAGATACTAGGACTGGGTATGTAATATGGAAATAGGTCATATGAAGTTATCAGATCATTAAATATACATGTGTATGCATAAGTGTGTGTGTGTGTGTGTGTGTGCGCATGCATGTATCAGAAGGGTAATATCATTGATTTAGTGAGCTTCTGAGGAGTTTCATTTTACCTAGTCAGACTTGCACCTTCCATGCAACTGATAGTCTTAGAGAGTTTGGGAGGGGATACTAAGAGGTTATATGACTTACCCAAGGTCACACAGCCAATGTGCATCAGAGATGGGACTTGTACCTGGGCCTTCTGACTCCAAGGTTAAATCTCTGTCCACTACAGCACACAGTCTTTCATGTATCTTTTAAAAAAATATATATATATATATATATATATATATATATATATATATATATAATATATATATAGTGTGTGTATATTGTATATATACACACTAAATTTTAAAGAATCAGCCTAGGGGGGCGGAGCCAAGATGGCGGCGTAGCAGCAGCAACTTATCGCAGCTGTCATATAGCCACCCCCAAATACCCATGGAATAGGACTCTGGACCAACTCTAGGACTTCAAAACGCACACAAAGATACTTCCCACTAAAGTCAGCTCGGCTACGAGGAACCATATCAGCACTGTGATCCGAAACCAACCTGGCCTGAAGCCCTGGCTGTGCCCTGGGGGCGGCTGGGCGGGAGGTGCACAAAAGCCTCTGAGGTGAGCCAGATTAGCAACAGCTGCGAGTGGGGATTGTGAAAGGGGGAGATAAGCGGAGTGGGGATTGTGAAAGGGGGAGATAAGCGTCCAGCCAAAAGGTCTCCAGAGCAGAAAAGAGACAGGC
>CM053586.1:97786421-97810088 GCA_028646515.1 Pseudochirops corinnae
AAGTAAATATTTATTTTTTTAAACCACCAATAAACAGATCTTGAATAGAAAAAAGGCATTCAAAACAAAATATACATTTGCAAAAAATGTGTAATTTTATTTAATCAGTTTTTATATTCTAGATCCTTGAGGTATAGAACATCACTCCGATCCTGTGTTCAATGGCCTTGGCAGAAGATTACTTCTGAATTTGGCTCAAATCATTCTGCTGTTTCCATGAGCCTGTGTAACTTTTCCCCAGATAACTCTTGTTCTGTTTGGTTTCCCACCAGGAGTCACTGTGTTGTTTTTGGCTTTGTATACATAAGCACATCTCTTGCCCAAATAGAATTCAGTTTCATCCCACACATAGACACCTTCAGTTTTCAGAAGAGCTGTACGTTCCCTCTGGTTTCATAGGCCTCATTTGTTAACTAGCAAAAATGGCCTTGGACCACAGTCTTCCAGACATTTTGCTATTCTAGAAATCCTGTTTCCAGCAGGCCTCCCCAACTCCAAGATGGAGGGAAAAGGAAGTACCTGTAAAAATAGTTTTGAGAACACCAGCCTAGGGCCTTGAGAATTCAAGTGACTTCCCCGTGGTCACATAGCTAGTATGTGTCAGGGGCTGGCCTATTCAAAGCCAAATTGCCTGTCAACATCTCCTTACAATGAACTAAAATATGCTTCATTGGAGATTATGCACACTGCTTTTAACCCCCTCCTCCAAAGCAAGAGAGATTTTTTAAAAATGATTTTACATCCGAATTTAGCATTTCTGAAGGTTTCAAAGACTAAGATGTTTTGTCTAAGTGGTGCACTGGAATGAAAGCTAGACTTGGACTAGAGTTGGAGTCAGAAAGACCCAAGTTCACCTTCCAACTCAGGCACTCACTTGGCTGTGGTATATGAAGAAAGTCACATTTTGTATTTTTGTTTTGGGGAGGGGTTGCTTTTTTTTTTAGAGGAGGGAAGGCAGGGCAATTGGGGTTATATGACTTGCCCAAGGTCACATGGCTAGTAAATGGTAAGTATCTGAGGCTGAATTGAACTCAGGTCCTCCTGACTCCAGGGCCAGTGCTCTATTCACTGTGCCACCTAGCCACCCCCATTTATATTTTGTTATCTTGAGTTTCCTCACATGTAAAATGGGGGTAATAACAACATGTAAAGTCCTTTGCTAATTCAAGATCTGATGCCACCAATGATTCCTGAATGAGCTGAACTTCTAGTGGCTCTACTCCAACACTGTTACTACTGCATTCACACCATCTTTTCATCACATAATCCAGGACAACTGACCTGTTTAATTTACATATATTCAGACAGTCCCATACAAATAAGGTAACATTATTTGGTTGTGTAAGTCATTCACAATTATTTTGTTTTATTCTTCATATTTTATATTTGTCTTAATAATTTTTGTGCCTATGATAAGAGGAACACTTCTAAGCTCCAGATCTCATAAGGCACAGGGTCCCACTTCCCTAGACTAAGAGTAGTTTTATTGTTATTCCTCCTTTGTTCTCAAAAATGACCAATGATATCATGAAGGTGATGCATTGACCTTCAAGTGAATTGGATTTAAGTGAGGCACTGCTGCTCAAATTAATCAGCCTCACCCTCTCTACCAGAATCATCAGAGTCCAGTGGCAAGACAATAGCCAAGATGACTGGTGACGGCACAGGACACAGTGGGTGATCTAGGACTTTTTAAATTAAGGTCTTATGTCACAGCTTGTCTGAAGCAACACCCGTTCAATGACTAAGGGTTAGGTAAGAATTGAGACAAAAAATGGCCTAGTAAGAATCACAAAAATATCAGTCTGGGAGGGGAAGACCCTCAGAGTTTCTGACCAGTATAATGCATGACCATGGCACAAACCTCTTAATTGGGCTTCCTACCTCAGATCTTTCCCTACTCCAATCTATATTTTACATAGCTGTGAAAATGATTTTCCTTAAGAGTAGAATTATGTCACACTTCTACTCACTAACCTCCCATTATTCTCTATTACCTCTAGTATAAATGTTAGTGGGGCAGCCAGGTGGAACAGTAGATAGAATGCAAGGCCTGGAGTCAGAATGTCTCATCTTCCTAAGTTCAAATCTGGCTTCAGACGCTTACCAGCTATGTGACTCCAAGGAAGGCATTTAACCCCATTTAACCTCAAAATGAGTTGTAAAAGAAAATGGCAAAACACTATAGCATCTTTGCCAAGAAAACCCCAAGTGGGGTCACAGAGAGTCAAACACAACTGAAAATGACTTAATAATGAAAACAAATAAATATTAATCCCTCAGTTTTATACTCCAAAAAGTCCTAAACTGATGCCTTCTCATGACATGAAGTGACCTTTGGTTTTCAAACACGATGCCAATGAATTACAAAGCCTGACAATTTCTCTAACTTTGGAAAAAATTAAAATATGGTTCCAGTAACAGACAACATTTTTCCAAGGACCAACCTTACTATTTACAGACAGATTACCAATATCTGACCACCTAGTTATGATTTTTTAATTGACCATGCAAATTTATAAAAATAAGATCCATTTTTCATTTGACATAGGGTCAAAGTATATAAACAAGCAGTGTTCAGAAGAAATCAAAGCCATCAATGGTCACATGAAAAAATGCTTTTAGAGAAATGTACATTAAAATTACTCTAAGATATCCCCTTATATCTATCAGAAAAGGAAAATAACAAATGCTAGAGGGGATGTGAAAAAATAGGGACACTAATGCACTGTTGGTGGAATTGTGAACTGGCTCACCTATTCTAGAGAACACTTTGGAATTATGCCCAAAAGGCTTTAAAACTGTAAATACTTTGGCCCACCAATACTACTACTAGTATTAATAACACTAGGTAATGTCACTATTACAAAGAAGGAGGAGAAGGATCTATTTATAAAAATAGATTTATAGCAGCTTTTCTCGTGGTGGCAAAGAATTGGAAACTGAAGAAATGCCCATCAATCAGGAAAATGGCTG
This sequence comes from Pseudochirops corinnae, assembly GCA_028646515.1. Taxonomy (NCBI): domain Eukaryota; kingdom Metazoa; phylum Chordata; class Mammalia; order Diprotodontia; family Pseudocheiridae; genus Pseudochirops; species Pseudochirops corinnae. The sequence continues at coordinate 97,789,398 of CM053586.1, forward strand.
AATAAGTTAAGATACATAATTGTGATAGAAAATTATTGTGCTATAAGAAATGAACAGGATAGTTTCAGAAAAACCTGGGAAGTCTTATATGAACTAATACAAAGTGAAGTGAGCAGAACCAGGACAATGCTGTACACAGTAACAGCAATATTGTAATAATGATAAACTGAAAGACTTAGCTACTCTGATCAAGACAATGATCCAAGACAATTCCAAAGGAGTCATGATGAAAAATGCCATCCACCTCCAGAGAAAGAATTAACAAATTTTTAGTGCAGATTAAAGCATACATTTTTTCCACTTTTTTGATTTTCTTGGGATTTTCTGTGTGTGCTTTCTTTCATAACATGGCTAATACTGACATGTTTTGCATGTCTTCCTATGTATAATCAATATCATATTGCTTGCCTTCTCAATGTATTGGAGTAGGGGCAGGAGGGAGAGAGAGCAATTAGAATTCAATTTTTTAAATGAATGCTATTTTAAATAAAATTGGGAAATACTTAACAAAATAAGAATGTATTAAAAAATTTTGACCATGGAACTTAACAAAACAAAATATGAATTGAAGATTTCGGCTAAAGAGTAGTGACAGAATAGTGTGAAATATTGAGAAAAGAAGAGAAGATTTAGAATAACTATTATGGAGATTAAGGTAGGGAATCAATTACAAAGGAAGAAAAGAATAGTCTTGCTGAAGTAAGGGCCCAGTTTAGGGCTGTGAGAGAGTATAAATTCATAGTTCAAACAATTGATTAGGTCTGTTCAGCAATATGACAATAGGAGCAGAGAAGGCAGGTGGTGGGAATTATTAATGGTTGAGTTTTGGAAAGGCATGAATATTCATAGAACTGAGGAAAAGTTAACAGATGAGGATGGTACATAGTAGAATTGATTAACATAAGGCTGAAATTAGGAAAGGAAGAAAGAAAATTTGGAGCAGAGATGATGGCCTAGGAAAGTACAGATAAATATAAATATTGGAGATCCCAGAGAAGACAAGGCAAAAGTTTAAGGAGGATAAGGGAAAAGAAATTCATAAGGGAAAAGAAATTCTGGAATGATAAGAAGTTAAACTCTACTGAAAGGGTTTTCAGAGTTTTTTTTTAATCACTGAACCAAAGCACTTGTGGGTGATAGAGATATCAAGGATATGACCATTATCATATGCAATTTATATGAAATGGATTGAAGAAGTCACAGAGCTGAAGACATTAGGGAGTTGGAAGGTTTGAGTGTTTGAGGGGGCATTGACATATGTTGATGTTCCTAGCATAACATTAGGCATTGTTAACAGAAAGACTGTTAACCAGGTACCAAATTCCTTGAGAAAGGAAGGAGAATATCTTGGGAGTTGATGGATAAGTGGAACTAGATATTCATTAGGTTAATTTGAATAGAGTAAACTTGAAAGGAGAAAAGATTCCTGAGGAATAATAGCAAAGAGAGTCTGAAAGTAGATGTGTCAAGCAAAGAGTGTTCCAACTTCCTTCCTGGGTCAGAATTTTAGTGTCTGGCATGAAAGTATAGTTGTGCTAGAGAGAACAGCTAGAGATGCTGTACTATATGGCAGTAAGTCAGGTCTTTGTGAGTATGAATGAATGGAAGAAATACAAGAGGAAGAAATTTAAAATGAAGAAAAGTTTATTAATTATGTATTTCCACAGGGAATAGTGTACACAAGGCTAGAGCTGGACTCAGGAAGGATAGAACTATGGTGAATTCATATGAGAAAATGGAAAATGAGGGTTAGAAAGAATGCAGCTTACATTTAGGCAGCCAGCAATTCATCAACACAATGACTGGTGGATTAAGTTGAGGGATGAATATATTAATTAATAATGGTTGAGTCTAGACTGGGTTTTTGTGAGTTTCCTAGAATTTAGGCCCCTCCCTAGGTTGCAGAATGTTCTGAGGAATATAAAAACTAAGAGCATAGGGTAGAGATTTAAGGAAGTTACATTTCAAATTAATGTAAAAAATCCTTAATAATTAGAAATGGCCAGTAGTGAAATGGGATTCAGGAAGTAATGAACCTCCCATTACTTGTGGTCTTCAAGTGGAAGGAAGATAACCACTTGCCAGTGATGTCATAGAAAGGATGCCTATTCATTTAGAGACTGGACTTGGAGATGAGTCAAGATGGTGAACTATGAACAGGAGCTCACCTGAACTCTCCTCAAATTCCCCTACAAACAATTTTAAAATAATGCCTCAAACTGAATTCTGGAGCAGCAGAGTCAACAAAAGGTCAGGGCAAAATAATTTTCCAGCCCAAGACAACTAGGGATGTTGGCAGGAAAGGTCTGACACATTGAAGTGCTGGTTGAGCACAGAGTATAGCACAAGCCATGACAGCAATGCCAAGACCAGGCCTTGGAAGCAGCAGAAGCAGCAGCAGCAACAGCAGGTTTGACAGTTCTCAGATGATAGATGGTGAGAGGCTTGGAAAACTGGTCAGAAAAAGATGACTAAGAACTCTTTATTGGTACTAGTTTCAAGACCCTGCTTCATTGCCCATATGCAGCTCTGGGTCACAATTGCAAGGCTGAAAGAAGCACTACAGTTTGTTCCTGCAAAGAGATCAGGTAACCTGGTCACAGTTCCACGGCCAACAGGGGCACATGCAGGGGCAAGGGAACAAAGTCCCTTCCTGGGCAAACAACAGAACACAGGCAGGGAAAACAGTGCCCTCACCTCTGCTTAGATAATACCACCCTGAAAGCACCAAAATCTTACAGATGCTTACAACTAGCTCTGAACACCTGAAACTTGGAAAAGTGCCTTCTACATCCTAGGAGCAGAATCCAATTTGAACATAAAGGTCAGCTGGGTGGTACAGTGGATAGAATGCTGGGCCTGGAGCCAGGAAGACTCATCTTTGTGAGTTCAAATCTGGTCTCAGACACTTACTGCTGTGACCCTGGGTAAGACACTTAACCTTTTGGGGGCAGGGGGATTAAGCAAACAACCCAAAAAAACCCTCACTTTAAAAAGTTGTTATTATGACAGGGAAGATCAAGACACAAACTCAGAAGAAGAAAACAATATCAAAAAAGCTACAAGCAAAGCCTCAAAGGAACAAAATGTGAACTGGACACAAGCCCAATTAGAATTCCTGGAAGAGCAAAATAACAAAAACAAATTTTAAAAATCAAATAAGAGAGATAGAGGAAAAGTTGAGGGGAAATGAGAGCGATGTAATAAAATTATGAAATAGCTTGGTAAAAAGAGGCACAAAAATACTGATGAAAATAGCAACATAAAAATAGAACCAGCAAATGATAAATGAGAGACAAGTAGAGAACCCTTTAATAAGCAACATTGGCCAAATGGAAAAAAGATACAAAACCTCACTGAAGAAAATAATTCCTTAAAAATTAGAATTGTACAGGCAGAAGCTAATGAGTCCATGAGACATCAAGAAATGATAAAAACAAAGTCAAAAGAATGAAAAAGGAAGAAAATGAGAAATGTCTGATTGGAAAAATAACTGACCTGGAAAATAGATCAAGGAGATATAATTTATGAATTATTAGACTGTTTGAAAACTAGGCTCAAAAAAAGAACCTAGGCATCATTTTTAAAGGAATTATCAAGAAAATTGCCCTGATATCCTATAATTAGGAAGTTAAATGGACATTGAAAGAATCCATTGATCTCCTCCTGAAATAAATCCCAAAATGAAAACTCCCAGGAATATAGTGGCCAAATTCCAAAGCTCCCAAGTCAAGTGTTTCTTTGTAAGCGGTTAGAAACACTTCAAATACCATGGAACCACAGTCAGAATCACACAAAATTTAGCAAATTCCATATTAAAGAGAAGGATTGAAATATTATATTTCAGAAGGCAAAGGAGCTAGAATTATAACCAATAATAACCTACAGAAAAAAAAATACTGAGTACAATCCTTGGTGGGAGGGAATGGATATTTAATGAAATAGAGGACTTTCAAGCATTCCTGATGAAAAGACCAGAGCTGAATAGAAAATTTGGCTTAGAAATACTGGAATCAAGGAAAGCATAAAAAGGTAAACATGAAAGAAATACGAGGAACTCAATAAGATTAAACTGTTTATATTCCTATATGTGAAGATGATACCTGTATCTCCAAAGAACATAATCATTGTTGGAGCAGTTAAAAGAAATAAACATAGACAAAGGGGATGGGATAGCTTAAAAAATAAAATCAAGAAATGAGAAAGTAGTATGCATTGGGAGAAGAGGAAATGGAGAAGAATGGGGAGGATTGTCTAACAATTAAAAGTGTAAAAGGAAGAGTTTTTATAGTGAAGGAGAAAATGAGCTAGTGGCAGGCAATATTTGAACCTTATTCTCATTAGACTTGGCTCAAAGAGTGAATAATGTAAATAACTAGTTGAGTATAGAAATCTATCCTAACCAACAGGGAAATTAGAAGTGGAAAGCATAAGAGAAAGAGTTAGATTGATAGAAGGGATGATGAATTATTTATGAGGCAATAGCCCAAAGTAAAACAGACTTTTGAGGAGGGACAAAGTAAGAAAAAAAGAATAAATGGGTGGTGGTGGGGGCATGGTGGATAGGATAGAGAGAAATGCACAGTAATCCTAACTGAATGCAAATGAGATAAACTCACTCATAAAATGAAAGCAGATAGCAGAAAGGAGTGAAAACAAAAATCATACAAGATTTTAGCAATGCATCATAAAGATCATTCATTATGACCAGGTGGGATTTATACCAGGAATGTAAGGCTGGTTCAATATTAGGAGAACTTTCAGTATAATTGACCTTATCAACAACAAAAACAACAAAAATTATATGATTATTTCAATAGATTCAGAAAAACTTTTTTGACAAAATACCACACTCATTCCTATTAAAAACTCTAGAGAGTATATAAAGAAATGGAGCTTTCCTTATAATTATAAGTAGTATTTATCTAAAACCATCATCAAACATTATCTGTAATGGGGCTAAACTAGAAGCCTTCCCAGTAATATCAGGAATGAAGCATGGGTGTCCTTTATCATTACTATGATGGTATACAAAGAGAATCAGCTAAAAAATAGTCTAAATAATTAACAACTTCAGCAAAGTCACAGGATAAAATAAACCCACATAAATCATCAGTATTTCCATATATGCCCATCAATACCCAACAAGAAGAAATAGATCCAGGTTTGCGGGGCAAGAACTCACTGTTGGACAAAAATTGCTGGAAAATTGAAAAGCAGTTTGGCAGAAACTAGATGTAGAGCAACATTTCATACCACATACCAAGATAAGGTCAAAATGGGTATATGATTTAGACATAAAGGGTGATATTATATGCAAATTAGGAAAGAATGGAAAGTTTCACCTGTCAGATCAATGGACAGGGGAGTTTATAATCAAAAAAGAGATAAAGAGCATAATTGGATGTAAATTGGATAATTTTGATTACATTAAGTTAAAAAACTATTGCACAATCAAAACCCAAACCCAAACCAATGCTGTCAATATTAGAAAGAAAGCAGAAAACTGAAGAAAAAAACTTGAGTGAATGTATCTTATAAAAACCTTATTTTCTCAAATGTATAGAGAATTGAGTCAAATTTATAAGAATGAGTAGTTTCTTAATTCATAAATTGTTAAAGGAGATAAACAGGCAGTTTTCAGAAGAAAACATCAAAACTATCAATAGTCATATAAAAGAATGCTCTAAATCACTATGGATTAGAGAAATGCCAATTGAAACAACTCTGAGGTACCATTTCACACCTATCAGGTTGACTAACGTGACATAAAAATAAAATGACAAATGCTGGAGAGGCTATAAAAACTGAGATACTAATGCACTGATGGTGGAGTTGTAAATGGATCTATCATTCTGGAGAGCAATTTGGAACTGTACTCAGAGGATTATCAAACTGTGCATACCTTTTGACCCAGCAATACCATTACTAGGTCTGTATCCCAAAGAGATCAAAAAAAAAAAAGGAAAGGAAAGGAACCTATATGTACAAAAATATTTGTAGCAGCTCTTTTAGTGATGGCAAAGAATTGGAAATTGAGGGAATGCCCATCAATTGTGGAATAGCTGGACAAGTTGTGGTATGATTGTGATGAATTACTATTATGTTACAAGAAATGATTAGATGGATGGTTTCCAAAAAGCCTTGAAGACATACATGAATTTGCAAAATCAAGTGAGCAAAACCAAGAGGACATTGTACACTGGAAAAGCAACATTGTAGGATGAGCAACTGTGAATGCAACTGAGCTATTCTGATCAATAAAATGATCCAAAGACAATTCTGAAGGACTTACAATAAAAAAAAATGCTATCTGTCTACAGAAATGCAATTGACAGAATCTGAGTGCAGATTGATTTATACTTTTTTGGGGGGATTGAGGGGTTTTTTTTTGCAACATAGCTAATATGGAAATGTTTTGAATGACTTCACATGTACATTGTTTTGTTTTTGTTTAGTCTTTTTCAGTAATGTCCAACTTTTTTGTGGGTTTCTTAAATGGTTTCCAAATTTCCTTCTCTAGCCCATTTTACAGATCAAGAACTGAGTCAAACAGGGTTAAGTGACTCATCCAAGGTCATACAGCTAGAAAGTGTTGGAGGTCAGATTTGAACTCTGGAAGATGAGTCTTCCTGAGACCCAGAGCTCAATCCACTGTGCCACCTATATGTGTCAAGCCAGCATCACATCATGCCACACCTGTGCCATGGCATGTCGCACATACATCATGCAACATCATGCTCACATCACAATGTATTGCATGTCATGTCATGCCATGGCACACACAAGCTATGTTAGCATAGCACAATTCTCTACTCAAACTGTATTTACCACTTCTTGGCTATGGGGAAGGGCACAATTCTCTACTCAAACTGTATTTACCTTAGATGAAACAGAATCAGGAAGGATTGCCATCCACAGAGATGTCCAGCAGTCAGAATGAGAGAATTCTTAGCCTTTTGGAATAGCACAATATTCGAATCTTCTATTTACACAATCATAGCATACTTTTTTTTTACACACATAGCATACTTTTAAATTTAATAAGCATTATTAACATTTTATCCATCACATCCTTAAGTTTAGATAATCAACAAAACAATAAATCAAGCCCTGATTTGTAGTATTGCCAATTTCCAAGGTATAAATGTATTAACAGTCTAACAATCAGCTCTCATGAGCCAGTCTGATTTAGCTCCAGCACAATCTGCCTATATTCCTTTCTATCACCACCAAGAAAATGTGTGCTAATGAGTTGATGTATAGGAAAGGCTTAACATACTGTCCTCTCTAAGAACTCTATTTGCATTTTATCAAGGATCTTACAGGCAAAGTCATACGTGAAAAATAGCAAAGGGGAGAGTGGAGCTGAGATGAAATTCCTTAATTTTCTTTATATGATGCATACACCGTCTTTCCAGAGTGACTATATATTTTATATCCTTTAACAATAAGTAGGGGAGTACAATGAATGTAAATGGCTTTTCACTCTATCATGGAGATATTTTCCATTTTTCATCTTGGGTCTCTTGAATCTTTTTTTTCTCCCTTTTTGGGCTTTGAAACATTCATCTCTGGTTTTCAGGGGAAAAAATGTCCAGCCGTTTCTCTTACCAAATTAAATTATGTGTGCTTCTAATTCAATTTCTTGCTCCCAGGTCCTAATTCATGAACTGTGTGGCAGTCACTATAGATATATTCATGACAACATAGTACATTTTTCAAGTCAATATGTCAGTGATATCAGGTTGGGCTTTTTTTGGGGGGGAGGAGGGTGGATGGAGAGGAATAGGAACTCCATCAATGCAGAAGGCAAACGTCTATGGCTGAATAGAGAAGCCTAGAGAGTTCCTTTAGGCTCAATGAAATTAATGACTTAAGTAGTTACACAGGTAGTGTCAGAGTTGTCACTGAAATACAGGCCTTCCTGATTCCAAGTCCAGTAGTCTTGGATTAATTGGATAAATTTACTTCTATGAGTTCTATGTATATGTTACCATTGAATCAAATACTCCCATGACAAGAAGGGCCCAGGTAAACTTTGGATTCCTGTACTGTATAGAAGCAATGTGGGGAACTCTATGTAGGTTACATCCAGTATTTGGTTACCTGCTCCCCACCCGCACACATTTCATGAGGTCACAGAAGAAAGTTTATTAAAATAAGGAGGAAAGGGGCAGCTAGGTGGCACAGTGTATAGAGCACTGGCCCTGGAGTCAGGAGGACCTGAGTTCAAATTTGACCTCAGACACTTAATACTAGCCATGTGACCTTGGGCAAGTCACTTAACCCCAATTGCCCTGCCTTCCCCCCCTCCAAAAAGCAAAAATAAATAAATAAATAAGGAAGAAAATAAAAGAGAACCTTGAAATAATACAATTATCCCATGGATCTAGTTAAATTCCAAGGCACTTGCAGACATCTGTTTGCTAGCACATGGAAAAATGGATTAAATGCATTCTCTGGGGTCCCAGAAGAACAGTAGTTCCCCAGAGGAGTATGGGAAATGATTGAGCAGAGATAAAAAAGATTGAGTCTTCTGTATACAGGGTGTCCCAAAAGTCCTAGTGTAGTTTTAAACTTTAATAAGTTCAAAAGTATAAGTGACATAAGATTACCAAAGTAAAAAGGATATTTGAAAGATTAATTATTTGAACTTTTAAAATACTATCATTTCTCATAAAATTCAACATAAACACCATCTTGTGCTATATATTACTCTAGTCCTTAAAACAAAATGGATGGGAGTTGAGTACTAGATGGACACCAAAGATGAATGAGCAGTCTTTAAAAGGGTTCAGCATCAGAGGTGCTACTCCTTCCTGAATACCCTAGATATCCTTAGGGCTCCAAGAAACTGCAGCAGCCACACTCTAGTGAAGCCTTCTCAGAAGAATGGGCTAAACCAGGTTGAGATAGGCCTGATACTGATAGGCCTCAGACCCTTTGGTGAGTCAGGGAGATGTCTACTCTAAGCATATGAAGACTTTCACTGGCAGAATAGGCGGATGAGAACAATTTGTTCCAGTGGCCTTGAAGGTGGCTGAAGGAAGTGCTGTGGAACACTTGGTCAGCTTGGTCAGACATCAAAGACATTAAGGTTATCCACAGCATCCTGGGCCATTGCCAGTTGTCCTGACTTTAATTTTGCCATTGGACTTCTATAACTCCAGAAGAGAGAGTGAGCTGATGACTTTGTGCCACTCTGCCTCATTTAAATCTAATTTATGCTCCCATTAAGTCATAACCCCATGATGTCATTGATCCTCTTCTAAAATGAAGAACAAGCAACAATAACAACCACTCTAGTTGATTTTCAAATTTTGTAATACATTTCACCTGCTGCTGATCAGTTACAGAAAATATTACATGTATAATCTTAGCCTTAAGATCATTCAAAGAATGAGATTTTAATATAATCCTAACAGTTTTGATGTGACCCTACAGGAAAAAAAATCTAATGGAGATAGAATAGGTGGCCAAGAAAGAAGACTTCCTTTAATGATTCACTGGTCCAAGAGAGTATTATCTAGAAACTATTGAATATGGAATGAATGCATGATGATAAGATATCCATATTGTTAAGACTAGAATTAAAAGTTAATACTTAAAATTCACAAAATGATATCTGCATAAAATAAATTCGCATAACCTTTCACATCTTTAATAAGTTTATAGCATTTATACTTCTGAATTTATTAAAGTTTAATACTGTACTAAGACTTTTGGTGCACCCTGAAATTTAGGTTCAGTTTAAGGGAAAATTGCTTAATAATTAGCACTATCTCAGAGTGGAACAGCTTGCCTTGAGAGTTAGTGAAATCTTTCCCCCTGGAGGTATTCAGACTGGATGACAATTTATCAGTTATGTTGTAGAGAAGACTCTTCCAGATCCTGGTTACCTTTGATGTTTTCTGAGCTCTTATATAGCTATGAGATTTTATGAGTTTGTAAAAAATGAGAACTCAACTGGCAAAGTCGCCCACTCCAAAACAAAAGAAAAACTGAATTTCCTCCACAAATGCTGTCTTTGCCTGTTCCTCTCTGATTTTTAATAGGGGTAAAGGGAGAGGGGTTAAGAAGAGGTAGTCTGCCTGTTTTCTCTACCTTGCTAGCTTCTTGTCATTCTTCATGGCTCTCCCCAATTCTGTAACATAGCTAATCAATTCGAAGATTTTCCCAGGCAAAATAAGACTAAGTGATTATGTATCTGGAGTACTCCATCTTCCATTAATGTCTCCCTGTATAAGGTAGGAAAGTGTTCTCATCTCATTGATATCACTGATCCTTTTTGCAGTTCTTTTTCCTCCACCCATCCCCCACTTTTTTTTTCAATCTCTACCCACCAGGAAAATATGCATCCTTCACAATAGGAAAACAGACATGACTAAAATGGAAAACATTATAATGTAGCTGTTTTCAAGAATTAGAAGGATAGTCTGTGGAAGACTGATTAGACTCATTCTGTTTGACTATCATGGAAAAATAAAGACCAATGACTGGAAATTACAAGGAAACTAATTCAGAATTGATTTGAAGAAGAAAAAAATTATTGATAATTAGAATTCTTCAAAAGTGAAATGGACCTCCCAGAAAGGTGGTAGTTTCTTCCTCCTTAGAGGCATTGAAGGAGAGGCTAGAAAACCATGTCTTAAGGATATTAAAGTGAGGGTGCCTTTGAATGTGGGTGAAACTAAATGACTGAGGCCCCTTCTAGTTCTCTAAGTCTGTGATTCTGTTATTACAGCATCAGTTCAACACTAAAGCATGTGAGATCTCTGGTCAATGCCATCACTTCTCCTCTGTCAATCAAGGGAAAAGAAAAGGGTAAAGTATCCTGGTACCTGCTACATGTTTGAAAATTTGTTAAAAAGGGATTTCTACTTGACTATTTTCTAAGTTATTAGCACAATATTTTAAAAAATTCAGAATAATATTCTGAAGCAAATACTAATATTCAGAATAAGCAAGTACTAGTTTTTGTCACTGAACTAGGATTTTTCACCAAAAGACTAATTTCCAGATATGAAAACCTTATCCCCTTGTCATTAGAATCCTAAGAACAACACATATTTTGAGACGTGTTTAGGCATGTATATTTTCCAAGCACTGTTTTTTCTCATATGTAGGAAAGTCTATTCTCTTGAATCGACACAGATGCCATCATTAACACCAATTACAATGCCTGATTCCTCAGACACAGGGGGTAAGAAATGAGCTATTACAGCCCTTTGAAGATTTTTAAAGTTTCAAGTTTATGCAGGAGGTGGTGGGACAATGGAAGCAGCAGGGATAAAGCCTTCTCTTTCACAGTAGAAATAGAGCAGGCCTCCATGGTGCTGCTCTGTCCCCTTTCTACAAGGTAAGCTACAGAGAGAGGCAGATGCCTGATTTAATTTAAAAAAACATTTATTAAGTAGTGACTATGTGCAAAGGTCCTCTATTAGGCATTTTTCTGATATAGTGCCAGGCATTATTTTCTGGAAGTAGGGGGACTGTCTCCTAGGACATTGATATCCTTCATCATTTCTCTGGGTATTTATCAAAGGCCTGCAAAGAGGTGTCAGAGGCATTGGCTAGATCAAATCTTCCTTCTTGTTGGCTAGAGAGACACTTGTTCAGGTACAGATTGGACTATTTATCCTCTGAAGTTTTTTTTTCAACTTTGACATGCTTTGTCTATTACATTAGCCAGCAATGAATTGGAGGCTTAAAAAGCACAAGAGTGAGCAATAAGCTGATATCATCCAGGAGAGTTTATTTATTTTTATTATAAATCTAATAAACGTCAATGAACACAAACATTTCATGAACAAAAAAGAAAAACTTTTTTGTGTACAGCTTGGTTTTTTTTAAGTAGATATTAAATAAAATAAGATAGTAACAAAATTGCCCTGTGTATCTCCCTTCCAGATTTTTTTTGTTTTCTTCTGTGTTTTTTAATATTGGATTGATGTTTCTTTCTTTCGTTTTTTCTATCTTTGTTACTACTCACTTACTCAACTCAGCAAGCTCTTTCTTTTAACAATTAAGTACAGTAAAACAAAATGAATGAACACATTGGTCATGTCTGAAAATGTATGTCTTCTTCTACTCCTCTAGTTCAACACAGAATTATAGGATCATAGATTCAGAGCTGGAAGAGACTGTAAAGACCATCAAGAACAAACTCTTCATTTTTCAGATAAGATACTGAGGTTCAGAAAAGTTAAGTGACTTCCCCAAGGAGCAGGGGTGGGCAGGAGCCAGCTTATGTTATGCCTGTTCCTGATAAATGGTTGTCAAATTTTCAGTGTGAGCATTTATCTCAGAAATAAGCAAATACTACAAAGCAAGGCTTGATTTATTGTGTTGTTAATTATTTAGACTTAAGAAAGTGATGGAGAAAATGTTAATGCAGATTAAACTTGAAATTGTGTCATGAGTGTATATACACACATATATCCTTGTGTATATACATACATATGTTTGTGTGTATCCATCCATCTATCTATCTATCTATCTATCTATCTATCCATCCATCTATCCATCCATCTCTCTATCTGTCTATCTATCCATCTATCATACTATCATCTATCTATCCATCTATCTATCTATCTATCTGTCTGTCTGTCTGTCTATCTACCTATCCATCTATCTTTCTGTCTATCCATCTATCTATCTATTTATCTATCTATACAAATAGATGGTACATTAGATAAAGACTCATCTTTCTGAAGTTCAAACCTGGCCTCAGAAACCTCCTACCTGTATGACCTTGGGCAAGTCACAAAGTTAACCCTTTTGCCTCAGTTTCCTTATCTGTAAAATGTGCTAGAGAAGAAAATAGCAAACTACTCTGGTATCTTTGCCAAAAAAAAACCCAAATGTGGTAACAAAATGTTGGACACAATTGAAATGAACAACAGATACAACACATATGTATATATGTACATTATGTAAATATGTATGGATATATACATGCACATGTATATATGTATATATACGTGCATGTATATGAGTCTATTGTTAAGAATTTACCTGTACAACCCTGTAACAGAAAAAGGATTTGATCTCGGCCCCTCTGAATCTATTACTTCTCTGTCATAAGGCTTTATGCATGCTGTTTAATCAGTTTTCTGAAGTAACACATGATGTTTTATGATAAACATAGCATCTTCTCTGATTCTTATCAAAATCGTTGCATGCTGTTTATAAAACACTGACCCTACAGTCAAACATGAACTCAACTCATAGGCAGACTTTAGTGAAAAACTATAAACACTACATAATTATCAGTTCTTCCTTTTCCCTTAAGGGATTTATATTGTTTGCACATAGATAGTAATGTGACTCCCCTTTCTAGTAGTATAGCATCCATGATCCTATTAAATGATGGCATCTACATGATCATCGATGCTATGTTACTAGAAAGAGTAGTCATGTCAAACTCCCTCATTTAGATGTAAGAAAGCTAAGTTGCAGAGAGACTGATTCACCAGAGGTGATATAAGCAGTATTCTGAAAGGTCAGTATTTAAACTCGATTACTTGAGAATCCAAGTTAAGTGTTCTTTTCATTGTACTACTCACCCAGGACCTGGCATGGGATTGTGTGTGTGTGTGTGTGTGTGTGTATGTGTGTGTGTGTGTGTGTGTAAAGTTAAATAAAATTTGGAGGGTCAAAAATATGCTCTAAGTGAAATTTAAGCAGACTTTGTATGGCATACTGGAAATGGAGACGAAGAAGTAAGTCATTAAAGAAAACTCTAAAAAAAAGTGTAAGATGAAGATGGGTGGGAAATGGATGTCAACACTAGTGACCAGAAAGCTATTAAGAGAGAAAACATAGGTAGTATGCAGCTCTTTCTAATTTCAACCTGGCAGTGATCCATACAGACTGAGATGTTCTCTAAGTTGAACAATACATGAAATTGAATCAAGCAAGATAATTGAGGTTAGACTATCACATATTAACATAATTCACAAATTGTCATTGGTCAAACCAAGACAGTGGATCCCATCTTCAAATGACCAGATACCAATAACCCCAAGCTAGAGACAGTGGCAACATATTTGGGCCATTACTACCTTGGGGCATTTTTTCTAGGCCCCAGATAATAGATTCCCCTTTTCCAGCAAGTTAACTTTTTTGTATTCCCCATATCCATTTTTAAGGTTTCATTGCTACACACTTCCTACAAACAGCCCTGGCCCAAGAATAACATATATTGAAATGTTACATGGTCCTTTGGATCACTTAATTAAGGAATTATTGCTACACCAAATCTTGTGCAGCATAAAGGAAATGTTGAAAGTCAGTTTCGATTAGCAAGGAATGACATTTCAAAGAATAATACCTTGAGAAAGTCATTATCTCTTAATGTTTTACAAACAATATCTTATTCCACTTCAGTAACAATATGACTTAAGATTAGCATATTATAGTTGCTTATAAATTAGTTCATAAAGCAGTCTTGAATTAATGTTTTATTCGATGATTCTGGTGGAATCATAATAGACTTTTCCATCCGAATCATTGTAGAAACTTAATAAAGGGAAGAAAATAATTAATGTAGTCAGTTTTTTTTCTTATGAAAGGATGCTGTCAAGATATATAGCCCTCAAATATAATTAAATTTAGCTTTTTTAACATGAAATCTTACTAATTCCTTTTATTCTTGTCTCCAAATATCTATGAAATGATATGAAAGAGGAGGAAAATTGTCTAGTTAAAAATATGATTTTCTAAACAAAGGGTATTGCACATGATGTCAGGAGCACCTGTATTCAAATCATGTCCCAGATACTAATTGTCTGTATCACTCTGGCAAGTCACTTAATGTTCCAGGTTCAGCTGTAAAATGAAAGACTTGGGGGCAGAGCCAAGATGGCTGAACTGAAGCAGGAATGTTTCTAAGCTCCTACGTGAATTCTGTCACTAAACTTTAAAAAGTGAATCTGAATGGATTGTAGAATGACAGAATCCATTGGGAGACAGAGTGTAGCAGATTCCCAACCCAGAAAAAGTGTCCACATAGGTCTGCACAGGGGGAGTATGGAGCATGGAGTGGGGTTGCACCAGCAAGGACCAGAAAGCAGACTACAGCAAAGTGAGAAGGAGCCTCAGCCAGCTGACTCACCCACCTCAAGGGCAATTTGGAGGCATCTAACCACAGGACTGAGGATCAGCTGGAGCTGGGTAAGAGAAAGTGCAGGGCCTACAGCAGCAACAGCCGCTTCTCCTGGGTCTATCAGCCCAGCATCCTGGAAGTTTAAAAAATACCTACCTGAATTTCCAGAAGCCAAGATGGCAAAGTAAACCCTAGCTGCTCCAATTCCCCCTCCCTGACCCAGAAAACCCAGAGATAAATGTCCCAACCAGAGTAAAATCCTGAGATAGTGGAAATAACTTCAGGCTTAGGAGACACCGAGAAAGGGTATAACTGAGGCAGTAAGGAGTCTGAAGTTAAGGGTGGGAGGGGCCCCAACAAGCCCCACCTCAGCTGACCAGCAGGAGCTCCCAAAGCCAAGGAATGGCAGAGCCAGCAAGCTCTAACAACACAAGCCCAGGTAGGTCTTAACACCACAAAATGAATCTGTAGGCACTAGCTTTGCTGGCTGTCAGCTGCTGAGCATGCCTGAGCTGTAGCCCAGGGGCATTGAGGCAGAAATCTGAAGTGGCCAGACCTCCCCTCCCTAAGTCAAGGGAAACACTGAGAATCCTGGCTTTGGCCTTAGTCTAGATACCCAGAAGCTATAGCACACAATGTCAACAACCAGGCCCTTAGCTCCCAGCCTAAGAAATCATGAAATATGAAATCACAATGGGAAGCTGAGAGGGAAAAGCAAGAAAATCGATCCAATCTTATTATAGTGAGCAAGAACAACCAAATACAGAGGACAACATGGCCTCTATAATCACACCTGAGACCACAAAAGAAAATATGAATTGGTCTCAAGCCCAAAAAGCATTCTTGGAGGAGCACAAGAAAGATTTTAAAAGCCAAATTAGAGAGGTAGAAGATAAATTTAAATCTACAGTGACCAAATTGAAAAAAAAATCTCAGTGAGGAAAACAAATCCTTAAAAAGTAAAATTTTTGAAGTGGGACAGGAGGTTCAAAATCTAACCAGAGAAAATTCCTCCCTAAAAAGAGGAGATTCAAAAACTAACTGAGAAAAAGAATTCACTAAAAATTAGAATCAGTCAAATCTAAGCTAAGGACTTTATGATGCATCAAGAGTCAGTCTAACAAAACACAAAGACTGAAAAATTAGAAGAAAGTGTAGAATATCTCACAGGAAAAACAACTGACCTGGAGAACAGACCGGGAGAGATAACCTAAGGATTATTGGTCTCCCAGAAAGCCATGGTGAAAAAAGCAGCCTGCACAACATCCTCCAAGAGATTGTCAAAGAAAACTGTCCTGAAGTCCTAGAATCAGAGGGTAAAATAGTTATTGAAAGAATTCACTGGACTCCTCCTGAAAGAAATCCCAAATTGAAAAGTCCAAGAAATATAGTAGCCAAATTCCAGAATTACAAGGTCAAGGAGAAAATACTGCAAGCAGAAAAAAAGAAACAATTCAAATATCGTGGAACTACAGTCAGGATTATGCAGAACATAGCAGCTTCTACATTAAAAGATCAGAGGGATATTTCATAAGGCAAAAGAGCTAGGACTGCAACCAAGGATCATCTACCCAGCAAAACTGAGCATAATCTTTCAGGCAATGAGATGGTCATTTAATTAAATAAGGGACTTCCAGACTTTCCTGATGAAAAAGCCAGAGCTCAGTGGAAAATTTGATCTTCAATTACAAGA
Organism: Pseudochirops corinnae; assembly: GCA_028646515.1. Classification (NCBI taxonomy): domain Eukaryota; kingdom Metazoa; phylum Chordata; class Mammalia; order Diprotodontia; family Pseudocheiridae; genus Pseudochirops; species Pseudochirops corinnae. The sequence continues at coordinate 97,806,203 of CM053586.1, forward strand.
CTCAAGAAAGACATAAAAAGGTAAATAAGGAAAACACACACACACACACACACACACACACACGAACACACACACACATGCACATAACATAAGAGCAAATTGTTTACATCCCTATATGAGAAGCTGATACTTGTCAATACTGAAATTTATATCATTATTATGACATTTTAAAAGGATATAAATTGATAGAGGGCGTAGGTATAAATGACCTAATCTGATGATAAAAAAAAAACCTTATTAAGTTGTTCAAAGAGACTGTAATGGAAGAAAAGGAAGGGGTAAGACAGAAAAAGGTAAATTACGCCACATGAAGAGGCATAAATACTTACTATAGTAGAGGGGAAGGAGGGAGGGAGATGAACATCATTTAAACTTTATTCTCATTGGTTTGGGTTCAAAGAGAGATCAAAATAATCAGTTAAGTTTAAGATTCTAATGTGAAAAAGCACAAAAACTCATTATAATAGAGGGAAGGGGAGGGAGGGAGAGGAGCACTGTATGAAATTTACTCTCATTGGTTTGGGGTCAAAGAGGGAATAGCATACTCTGATAAGTATAAAAATCTATTGTGCCCTACAGGTAGTAGGAGAGGTAGGGAGGGATTAAAAGGTGGGGGATGGTGAGAAGGGAGGGAAACAGTAGTAAGGGGAAAGGGTAGGTAAATGGAGGGGGCACAGGGAGGGAATACTGAGGGAGGTGGTAGTCAAAAGGAAAACTCTTAAGGAGAGAAAGGGAGAAGGAAAAAACAAAAACATAAACAGGGGAGGGAATAGTATGGAGGGAAAGACACGTATAGTAGTCATAAATGTGAATGTGAATGGGATGAACTCTCCCATAAAATGGAGGTAGATAACGGAATGGATTAAAAACCATAATCACACAATATGCTGTCTACAAGAAACACATTTGAAACAAGGGGATATGCACAGAGTAAAGGTAAAAGGATAGAGTAGAATATATTATGCTTCAGCTAAAGAAAAAAAAGCAGGGGTATCAATCCTTACCTCAGATAAAGCAAAAGCAAAAATAGAACAATTAAAAGAGGTAAGGAAGGAAACTATATCCTGCTAAAAAGCACCATCGAGAATGAAGCAATATCATTACTTAACATATCACCACATCCAGGTTCCTAGAGAAGAAGTTAAGAAGGGAATTAGAGGAAGAAATAGATAGCAAAACTATACTAGTGGGGGACCTCAATCTCCCCCTCTCTGAACTTGACAAATCCAACCACAAAATAAACAAGAAAGAAGTTTAGGAAGTGAATAGAATTTTAGAGAGGCTAGATATGATAGATCTCTGGAGAAAACTGAATGGGGATAAAAATGAATATACCTTCTCAGAGGTAAATGGCACATACACAAAAATCAACCATGTACTAGGGCATAAAAACCTCACAAATCATTGCAGAAATTCAGAAATAATAAATGCATCATTTTCAGATCATATGCAATAAAGGGCCATGGAAAGATAGACTAAAAACTAATTGGAAACTAAATAATTTAATCCTAAAGAATGAATGAGTCAAACAAGAAATTATAGAAACAATCAGTAACTTCATTTAAGAGAATGACAATAATGAGACAACATACCAAAACTTGTGGGATGCAGCAAAGGCAGTTCTTAGGGGAAGTTTTCCAGCCCTGAATTCATACATGAATTCGAGAAAATAGAGGTCAATGAATAGGGCATGTAATTGAAAAAGGTAGAAAAAGAACAAATTGAAAATCCCCAATTAAGTACTAAATTAGAAATAGTGAAAACCAAAGGAGAGATTAATAAAATTAAAATTAAGAAAACTATTGAATTGATAAATAAAACTAAGAGCTGGTTTTATGAAAAAAACAATAAAATTGATAGACCCTTAATCAATATGATAAAAAAAAAAAATTATGAGTAGCAAAAATGAAAGGGGTGAATCTACCTCCAATGAAGAGGAAATTAAAACAATAATTAGGAACTATTTTGCCAAATTACATGCACATAAATTTGAAAAGTGAAATGGATGAATATTTACAAAAATATAAATTGCCCAGATTAACTGAAGAGGAAATAAATTACTTAAATTACACCATCTCAGAAAACAAAATTGAACAAGCCATCAGCGAATACCCTAGGAAAAAATGTCCAGGGCCAGATTGATTTACTAATGAATTCTATCAAACATTTAAAGAATAATTGATTTCAATACCCTACAAACTATTTGGGAAAATCAGTGAAGAAAGAGTCCTGCCAAATTCTTTTTATTACACAAATATGGTAGTGATACCTAAATCAGGAAGAGACAAAATGGAGAAAGAAAATTATAGAACAATTTCCTTCTTGAATATAGATGCAAAAATTTTAAATAAAATATTAGCAAAAAGACTACAGCAACTTTCTGCAAGAATAATACACTTTGATCAGGTAGGATTTATTCCAGAAATGCAAGGATGGTTCCATACTAGGAAAACCATCAGTATCATTAATCATATCAACAATAAAACCAGCAGAAACTATATGATTATCTCAATAGATGCAAAAAAGACTTTTGACAAAATACAACATCCATTCCTATTAAAAACACTAGAATGTATAGAAATAAATGGAGTTTTCCTTAAAATAAAAGGAAGCATCTCTTTAAAGCCATAAGCAAGTATTATATATAATGAGGATAAGCTAGATGCATTTCCAATAACATCAGGAATGAAACAAGGATGTCCACTATCACCCCTCCTTTTCAATCTGGTACTAGAAATGTTATCAGTAGCAATTAGAGAAGAAAAAGAAATCAAAGGAGTCAAATTAGGCAAAGAAGAGATAAGCTATCACTCTTTGCAGATAATATGATGGGAATCTACCTGTCAAAACAAACCCAGGACCTATATGAACACAATTACAAAACACTTTTCACACAAATAAAGTCAGATCGAACTAATTGGAAATACATTAATTGCTCATGGCTGGGTTGAGCTAATATAATAAAAATGACAATTTTACCTAAATTAAATTGCATATTTAGTGCCATACAAATCAATCTACCAAAAAATTACTTTATAGAGCTAGAAAAAAACAGTAACAAAATTCATTTGGAAGAACAAAAAGTACAGAATATCAAGGGAATTAGTGAAAAGAAATGCTAGGGAAGGTGGCCTAGCCATACCAGATATTAATCTGTATTATAAAGCAGTAGTCATCAAAACTACTTGGTACTAGCTGAGGAATAGAGTACTGGATTAATGGAATAGACTCAGCAATTAATGACTATCGAAAGCTACTGTTTGATATACCCAAAGACCCCAGTTTTGGGGATAAGAACTCACTATTTGACAAAACTGCTGGGAAAACTAGAAAATAGTATGGCAGAATCTAGGCATAGACCACTTTCTAACACCATATACCAAAATCAAGTCTAAATGAGTGCATAATCTAGGTATAAAGGCTGATACTGTAAGCAATCTAGGAAAGCAAGGAATAGTTTACCTGTCAGATTTATGGAGAAAGGAAGACTTTATGATCAAACAAGAATTAGAGTGCACTATAAAATACAAAATGGATAATTTTAATTACATTAAATTAAAAAAGTTTCTGTACAAAGTTTCTGTAAAAAAGTTTCTGTAATGTAACCAAGATTAATAGGGAAGTGGAAAATTGGGAAAGAATTTTTATAACCAGTGTCTCTGATAAAGGCCTCATTTCTAAATATAAAGATAATTGAGTCAAATCTATAAGAATACAAGTCATTCCCCAATTGACAAATGGTCAAAGGATATGAACAGGCAGTTTTGAGAGGAAGAAATTAAAGATAGCTATAAGTATATGAAAAAATGCTCTAAATCACTATTGATTAGAGAAATACAAATCAAAACAACTCTGAGGTACCACATCTCACTGGTGAGATTGGCTA
>CM053586.1:97810588-97855903 GCA_028646515.1 Pseudochirops corinnae
AGGATGTGGAAAAATTGGAACACTAATGCATTGTTGTTGGAGTTGTGAACTGATTCAACCATTCTGGAGAGCAATCTGGAACTATGCCCAAAGGGCTATAAATAATTGCATACCCTTTGACCCAGCAATACCACTTCTAAGGTTGTATCCCAAAGAGATCATGGAAGTGGGAGGAAGACCCATATGTAAAAAAATATTTATAGCAGCTCTTCTTGTAGTGGCAAAGAATTGGAAATTAACGGGATGCCAATCAATTGGAGAATGGCTAAACAAGTTGTGGTATATGAATGTAATGGAATGCTATTGTGCTGTAAGAAATGATCAACAGGTGGACTTCAGAAAAACCTGGAAAGACTTATATGAACTGATGCCGAGTGAAGTGAGCACAACCAGGAAAAATTTGTACATAATCACAGATACAACATATGTGTGACAACCAACTTTGATAAACTGGACTCTTCTTAGCAGTGCAGTGTTATAAGACAACTCCAAAAGACTCATGATGGAGAGAGATTTCTATATTCAGAGAAAGAACTAGAAAGAACAAAGTTTGAGTGCAGACTAAAGCAAACTACCTGCTCTTGTTCTTTTTCTTGTTTGGTTTTATTTCCTCTTTTCCATTGTTCATTCCATCTGTTACAATCCTTCTTTATAACCTGACTAATGTCTAATGTGAAAGTATTTGAAATGAAATGTTCCGTCTAAGTCTTCTCTTCTCCATGCTAAATAATGCCAATTCCTCAACCGAATCTTCTTAGCCTACTCACTAGTTCCCTTCCTTGGATGCATTGTCCTTCTTGGCATCTGTCACCTAGAACTTAATACAATACTCTAGATGTGGTCTGCCCATGCCATGTGACTATCACCTCACTCAAAGGCCAAGCTAACTTTTTTGTCTGCCATTTCAGTTTGGATACACGTATTATCTAGTCAAGTCTACCCACTTCATCATTGCACAGTTGTTGTTGTTGTTTTTTTAACATGAGCATTGAACTTTATTTTTATTATCATTAAAATTCATCATATCTAAGATTTAATCCACTTTTCTGGTCAAGATTTTTTGGGTTCCTTTTAATCTACTAGGTTACTTATTGTCTTGTTAATTGCAAATTTGAAAAACATGTCATTTGTACCTGAATCCTAAATGATGATTTGAAAAATAAGTGATCAAAATAAGGCCAAGTATAGTTCACTGATGTCCTGCATTGAAGACTCTCTTCTGGTTTGTCATGGATCCATTAAATTACTAAATTTGAGGCCATTCAACAACTTATGAACCCGCATAAGTGTACAGTTTTATATCCAAATTTCCATATTTAATTCAGAAAGAAATAATGAGAAATTTTGTAAAACTTCTTGCTAAAACTGAAGTAGACTATGTTTAGGTTATCATTCTCCTGAGACACTGTCAAAAATAAATAAGTATTTATTCTGGCCTGATCTCATCTTGATGGACCAAACTTGCCTCCAAGTACGTTTGTTTTTGTGTTTCCTTTTTATCTGATTTCATTGAGAATTAATAGCAAAGACTGGTGGAGGACAAAATTGTGAAAAATACACTTTTTTTTTCTTTGATAGATAGCACCTTCCCTTCCAATTCTCATTTTTCCAATTTGTAGCACCCTCTGTTAGCAGCATCTACCTACTGCTTTTATGCCACTGTCTTATTTCTCAGGACTTCTTAAGGACTTTTCAGTATTTCTCAAGACTTTTCACTTCATGAAAACTGACCTTTCCAAGTAGTATCACATACTATGGAAATTTTCTTCCTATATTCCCTCTCCATCCTCAAAACAAATCCCCCCCCCATCAATATTTGTAGGTCTTATTTTGCATTATTTCAAAATCCTATATCACCTTTTGAAGGTAATTGCTTCAAAATTTTCTAATGAGGTGTTATGGCTCATACTATTTTAGAATTTTAGCTCTCCCAAGGATTTAAATATTTTAACATTGGATTCCTAGCATATGAGTAAAAGACCCAAAAAGCTACGTGACAGTGGGCAGGTCATTTTGGCTCACTAAGCCCACATTTCTCCAGCTTTTAAATTAGGAAAGTGAATTAAATTGTTCTTAACATCTCTCCTTACTCAACAATTTTGTGAATTAATTATGGTGAAATTTCATGCAGTAGGAAGATAAGCAGATCAAGACTCTTCTCTTGTTTTGTTTTATTTATATATATATATTTTTTACTATAAGGGCTTCCCAGAACCCATCAAATGTTACAATTGTAAGCTTATTGAAGTCAAAGACTTTTGCCTCTTTTTGTATCCCCAGCAGTTAGCGCAGTGCCTGACATTTAGTAGGTGCTTTAAATAATTGATGTGTCCAATTTCCTACTGCTCTTATTTCTAAAGGCCAGTTCTACGTATGACTCTCTCTCTCTCTCTCTCTCCCCAAACTTAAAAATATAAAAAGGAAAACTCAATCTCCAGTGACACTACTATGATCTGTATTATACTTGTCAGTCTCTCAAAAATTTGGTGATTATTCTGAGAAATCTAATCATCATAATAATAGATGACATTTATAAGATAATTTAGAGTTTGGAAACCACTTTATATGCATTATATTATTTGAGTGTTACAATAACGTTGTGAGAAAAAGTGCTACAAGTATTATCTTCATTTTATAAATGAGGACACTGAGCCACAGAGAGTATTTAAATGAGAGAAAGCCCAGTGTAGTGGACAGAGTGGAGAACTGAGAGTCATCAAGATCTGGGCTTGTATCCTGCCCCAGAGACTTTCTAGCTATAGGACTCTGGGCAAGTCAGAGCCTTAGGTTCATCATGTGTAAAAATGGGGATAATACTAATGCCTACCTAAAAGACCTTTTGTGGGGATCCAATGAGTTCACATAGGTAACGTGCTTTGCAAACTTTGAAGTGCAACATAAATATGAGTTATTATTAAAATGACTTCCTCTTGACCATAAAAAGAACAAATATCAGAAGATAGATTTGAACCTAGGTCCTTCTGATTTGGAGGTCAAAGCTCACTCCACTATATCTCATTGCCTCTTTAAACATACACAATTGTAATGCTATGTTTCCTATTACTGCTGGTTTCTTGGTCTTCTGGAACTTAATTATTGTCTTTTCCATTAAGAAAACATTGTGTAACTGCTGCTGTTGTTCAGTTGTGACCCACTCTCCATGACCCTATTTGGGATTTTCTTGGCAAAGATACTAGAGTGGTTTGCCATTTCCTTCTCCAACTCATTTTAGAGATGAGGAAACTGAGGTGAATAGGGTTAGGTGACTTGCCCAGGGTCACATAGCTAGTCTGAGACCAAATTTGAACTCAAGAAAATTTCTTTTTGACTTTCTGATTCTAGTCTTGGTGCTCTATCTGCTTCCCCACCTAGCACCACATTTCATTTATATCTTTAGGTTTATATCTTTAGGTAAACCAAAATCCACCAACTAAATTAATTTCATTGTAAGTTAATCAGTCAACTAATAAGCACCAAGTGCTTACTATGTGCCAGCAATTATATAACTGTACCTAAGATTAATATTCAGATTTATGAAAGTAGATTTCTCTTCTGAGGGATGAGCAGCAGTTTAACAAGCAAGAGAATACCCAGACTAAGAAAATGTTTCTTCAGAGAAGATACCCAGACCCAGCTGAATTTGTGTGTGTCTCTTTTCATAGCCTCTTTATTCAAGGGATCTGGACTCAACAGAGCTAAATCAATCACAAAGCAATTTCAACAGATCACTCTGATGGCAGCAACCATTTGTCTGGGCTTTCATGTGATTGTTTTCCTATGTGTAGACATGGACTGAATTCAAGGGGATCTTGAATTCTATAGATATTTGTCTAAATTTTGCACTTTACATCTACATTCACAAAATGAAACTCACTGGAGGGAAAATAACAACCCAGATGAATAACAAGAACTATGTTTTTCTTCTTTCTTTCTACTCCTAGTGCCTTCAAATACCCAGCAGGCAATCAAAGAATGTTATTGACTGACAACAAAAATGACTTTAAACTGAAATGAGTATGTTTCAGTGAAAGTGAATGTCAGCCCTGACTCAATGTAATGATTTTGCTTTTGAAGCCATTAGAGAGTTATTGCCTTTCCCATGCTTTTGGTTTGGGAGCAATTTTAACAAGGGAATGGATGGTAGAAGTGACTTTCTTCCCTTGAGAAAGTGATTGGCTTGCCAAAGTAATTGTCAGGACAATGCTGTTCCTTGCTATGGAGAAATTGTCTCAATTTACATGGGAGGAAACATTTGCACTTGGCAGCAAGTGGCACAGTGGATAGAGCACTGGGCCTGGAGTCAGGAAGGACCAAGTTCAAATTAGGACCTTAGATACCTACAAGCTGTATGATCCTGGGCAAGTTGCTTAGCCTTTGTTGACCTCAAACTTCCTTAATTGTAAAATTGGAATAATAATAGCATCTAACTTCCAGGGGTTTTTTGAGGAAAAAATTAAATCATACCACAGTACCTGGCACTATAGTAGGAAGTAAATAATTCTTTCTTTCCTACCTTCCTTCCATCTTTTCTCCCTTTCTTCATCCATTTTTTCTTCTCCCTTCCTTTTTCTTTTCTTTTTCCTTCCTTCCTTCCTTCCTCCCTTCCTTCTTTCCTTCCATCTTTCCTTCCTTTTTTCCTTTCTCCCTTCCATCCTTCTTTTTTTCTGTTACCAGTCACTGATGTTATCTGAGTAGGAAATGCCACCATGGATTTCAGGATGGTGGGGAAGAGAAGAAAGCTCAATTACTTAAAGCAAATGCTAAGGATATGTAGTCATATGATCTATCACTGAAAGAGTCTAAATGTTTCTTATAACTTATAAATAAACTGAGGCCTACAGAGACCAAGTGACTTGACAAGGTCACAGAGATCCTAAGTTCAGGGTTAGGATTTAAAGCAGGTTAGCTGATTCCAAGTCTGTATTCTTTCTCCTGCCACTTGCTAATGGTATGTATTATTTTTGGCTCAGTCCAAACACCATATTCAGTGTATGGCTGATGTTTAATGATGTATAAATCAATCAGCCAACAAATATTTGTTACATGCTTATTGTCTGCCAGGTGTAAGGTTCCAGGGACAGAAAGACCAAAATGAAAATAGTTCCCTCCCTTCAGGGAAATAATCAAGACTATGCCAGATGTGCTATCACTAATATGGAAATGAAGCACAAAAACTTTGACATTCACTCATTTTCGGCAACCCAAACCACTTTTCTAATGTAGAGATACTATTTTCAATCAATGTCTAAGTGTTCATTAAATTCCTACTGTGCCCCAGACATTGTGTTAGGCTTTGGTGAGAGAAAAAAAATAAAATAAAATAGTCCCTACCTTTCTCTGTGTGTGTGTGTCTCTGTCTCTTTGTCTCTGTCTCTGTCTGTGGTGTGTGTGTGTATATGTGCTATGTATATCGAAGACACATTTTATATAGATAACATGCCTCAATCTTTACTCTGTCCATCAGTACACCATCTGAAGTTGAGTGCCATGTTTTTTCATTAGTCCTCAGAAGTAGTAAAAATATTTATTTCCAAGACCTACATCTTACTAAGGTAAATACTCCTTCAGTAGCTCCTTATTTCTTCAGTGAGCATGAGGAAGAAAACTTAAAAATATTTACATAAATTCTGGTTCAAAACCTGGGAATATTTCATATGATTAGATAGAAATTGACAAGGTCCTTGCCAATATTTTTTAAAATAATTTTAATGAGTATAAGATGGGAAAGTTAGCATTAGAAAACAGTTATTCTGAAAAAGAAAAGCCTGAAAGTTTTAGCAGACCAAAAGCTCAATATGAGTGTCCACTATGATATAGTAGTCAAAAAGATCATAGGTTTTATTGAGGAGTACACTTTCCAGAAATGAGAAGGTGGAAATCCCATCATACTCTTCCCTCCCTGGACCTTATCTGGAATATTGTATGCAATTCTGGGCACCACAGTGTTCTTAAGGCCCTTCATCATCCTGTTTATCTTCCTTCGGACCAGACCCAAAATATTTTAAAATTCTAGTCGATCTAGTTTTAAGCAGTAAGTTAATCAGCTGGAGCTGTCTAAAGTAGGATAAAGATAGTGAAGGGTGCCAAGATCAATTCATTTGAGAAGTGAAGGAACTGGACATATTTAGCCCAGAGAAGAGAAGGCTAAGGGGAGAGAGGGTGGAGCATGATGGCTGTGTCCAAGTATTTGAAGATCTATTTTGTGAAGAAGGTAGGCTTGTTTTGTGTTGACTCAGAGAGCAGAACCAGGAACAATGGGTAGAAACTGCAAAGAGGTGAATTTGTTTGATGTCAGTGGAAAAAATATTTCCTAATTATTATAATTATGTTTAGGTGTAGATCATACTGCCTTGAGTGGCAATGGGTTTCCTTTTCTTGGAAGACTTAAGGGAGAGGTTAGATTATGAATTGTTTGGGTATGTTTTAGTAGGGATTTCTTTTGTGTTGCAATTGGACTAGATGAACATTCAGATCCCTTTAAATTCTCAAATTCATTGAATCTGTGATAGGAGAATTAATAAGGTAACATTCTTTGAGCTAGCAAAATCTGCATATTAATATAATAATGAATAAGATTTAGCTTAAAAGTAGACATTTTTAATAGTTAGCTTCAGGACTCACCCACCAAAATAGACTTTTTATTAGTGACACAAATGGTCAGAAATCTAATGCAGAATTATCTGCACAAAGAGTTCAATTTCTTTGACTCTTTGACCAGGCTGAAGGAATGGAGAAACAGAAACATTGGGAGCCCTGACATTTTAAATGTCTATATAGATTTCAGGTGACAATAATGAGGTTTTTGTTCAGCAGGTGGTAAAAGAATTGCTAAGGACGAACAGAGGTCTTGAAAAAATATTCTAAGATTGTAGATGTCAATAGACAACCAGTCCAGTTTTGATCTACATAATCTCCAGTATGGTTTAGTAGTTAGAATGCTAAACTTGGAGTCAGAAACACCTTGATTCAGCTCCTGTCTCAAATATTTGCTAGCTGTGTAATCTGATGCAAATGACTTAGCCTTTCTGGGACTCAGTTGCCTTATTTTTAAAATGAGGGGGTTAAACTCAATAACCTCTGAAGTCCCTTCTGACCTTAAACCTATTTTCTTATGACATGTGATGAATTTTGGCCCAGCACAATGCCCAGCATATAGTGTTTAAGTAATGCTTGTTGAGTGACTAATGTAGAACTCTCAGTATGGAAGAATGGAAGAAACATTGTTCTGGAGTCAAATGACATTGGTTGAATGTCTACTTCTGATATTTATTATATGTGTACGCTTGGGCAATCTTCCTTACCTCAGTTTCTCTGTGTATAAAATAAAGAGATTGGATTAGAAGACTTCTAGAGTCATATATATATATATATACACATACATACATATATGTGTACACAAACACACACACACACACACACACACACACACACACACACACATATATATGATCTATTACTCTCTGACTCAGCCCATTCTACTCCTGACAGTTTCAATGATTAAGAAGTAGTCAATAGAGACTATTTGGAAAAATGAGTGAAGAAGGGAAGAAGGAGTCCTACCAAATTCTTTTTATGGTACATATATAGTACTGATACCTAAATCAGGAAGAGTCAAAAGAGAGAAAGAAAATTGTAGAACAATTTCCCTAATGAATATAGATGAAAAAATTTTAATAAAATATTAGCAAAAATATTATAGCAATTTATCATGAGAATACTATACTATGACCAGGTAGGATTTATACCAGGAATGCAGGGCTAATTCAGTATTAGGAAGACTATCAGCAAAATTGATCATATCAACAACAAAACTAACAAGCCATATGATTATCTCAATAGATGCAGAAAAAGCTTTTGACAAAATACAACACCCATTCCTATTAAAAACACTAGAGAATATAGGAATGAATGAACTTTTCCTTAAAATGATAGTATCCTTTACCTTAAACCATCAGGAAGCATTATATGTAATGGGAATAAGCTAGAAGAGTTTCCAAAAAGATGCAGGGTGATCCTGTATCCATTATCACCACTGTTATTCAATATGATACTAGAAATATTAGCTTTAGCAGTAAGAGAAGAAAAAGAAACTGAAAGAATTAGAATAGGGAAAGAAGAAACACAGCTATCACTCTTTGCAGATGAGATGATGATATACTTGGAGAATCCTAGAGAATCAAGTAAAAAACTACTTGAAATAATAAACAACTTTTGTAAAGTTGCAGAATATGAAATAAAACCACATAAATCATTGGCATTTCTGTACAAAGCCCAACAGCAAGAGATAGAAAGAAAAATTCCACTTAAAGTTACTGTAGACATTATAAAATATTTGGGAGTCGTCTATCTGCCAAAATAAACCCAAGAAGTATATGAACACAATTATAAAGCACTTTTTCACAGAAATAAAGTCAGATTTAAATGATTGGATAAATATCAGTTGCTCATGGGTAGACTGAGCTAATATAATAAAAATGGCAATTCTACCTAAATCAATTTACTTATGCAGTGCCATATCAATCAAACTACCAAAAAATAATTTTATAAAACTAGAAAAAAATACTAAAATTCATCTGTAGGAAAAAAGGTTCAGAATATCAAGGGAATTAATGAAAAGAAATGCTAGGGAAGGGGGCCTAGCCATACCAGATCTTAAATTGTATTATAAAGCAACAATCATCAAAACTACTTGATACTAGCTAAGAAATAGACTGGTGGATTAGTGGAATTGATTAGATACACAAGACACAGTAGTCAATGACTAGAGTAATCAGCTGTTTGATAAACCCAAAGACTCAGGCTTCTGGGAGAAGAACTCACTATTTGACAAAAAGTGTGAGGAAAACTAGAAAATAGTATGGTAGAAACTGGGCATGGACCAACATCTTAAAAGTATACCAAAATAAAGTCAAAATGGGTACATGATTTAGATATAAAAGCTGATACTACAAGTAAGTTGGGAGAGCAAGGAATAGTTTACTTATCAGATTTATGGAAAATGGAAGAATTTATGACCAAACAAGAGAAAGAAAACATTATGAAATGAAAATGGATAATTTTGATTACATTAAATTGAAAAGTTTTGCACAAACATGGCCAATACAACCAAGATTAGGAGTGAAGTAGAAAATTGGGAAAGAATTTTCTCAACCAATGTCTCTGATAAAGGTCTCATTTCTAAAATATATAGAGAACTGAGTCAAATTTATAAGAATACAATTCACTACCCAACTGATAAATGATCAAAGGGTATGAAGAGGCAGTTTTCAGATGAAAAAATTAAAGCTATCTATAGTCATATGAAAAAATGTTCTAAATCACTATTGATTAGAGAAATTCAAATCAAAGCACCTCTGGGGTACCATATCACACCTATTACATTGGCTAACATGGCAAAATAGGAAAATGATAAATGTTGGAGAAGATGTGGGAAAATTGGAACAATAATCCACTGTTGGTGGAGTTGTGAACTGATCCGACTGTTCTGGAGAACAGTTTGGAACTATGCTCAAAGGACTATAAAATTGTGCATACCCTTTCATCCAGCAATACCACTTCTAGGTTGGTATCCCAAAGAAATCACACAAATGGGAAAAGGACCCTCATCCTCATGTACAAAAGTATTTATAGTAGCTCTTTTTTGTGGTGGCAAAATATTGGAAATCGAGGGGATGCCGTCAGCTGGAGAATGACTGAACAAGTTGTGGTATATGGACGTAATGGAATACTATTGCACAATAAGAAATGATCAACAGTTGGACTTCAGAAAAACCTGGAAAGACTTATATGAACTGATGCTGAGTGAAGTGCACAGAACCAGGAGAACATTGTACATAGTATCTGCCACATTGCATGATGACTGACTTTGATAGACATTTCTTCTTAGCAATGCAAGGATATAAGACAATTCCAAAAGACTTATGGAAAACGCTGTCTGCATAAAAAAACAACAACAACAACAATGGAATCTGAATGCAAATTGAAACATATTATTTGTGCTTTCTCTTTTTTTTCTCTTTTTTTTCTCTTTTTTTTTTTCTTCTTTCTCATGGTTTCTCCCAGTGGTTCTAATTTTTCTGTTCAATACAACTAATGTGAAATTAGGTTGAATATGATTGTATATGTAGAACTCATATTAAATTACATCCCAACTTGGAGTGGGAGGAGGGGAAAGATGGGGAGAAAATTTTGGAACTCAAAATCTTGTGGAAGTGAATATTGAAAACTAAAACTAAATAAATAAATTTCTTTTAAAAACTAATTGAGTCTAATTGGTTAAGTGATATTAGAGAGATGCTGGCTGTCAATTGATATTGAGAACACACCATATTGTGGCTCAAGAACAGCAACATTAGAAAGATAAGCAAAGTTCTAAGATAACCCTAGGATTCTGAGGTGATGGGAGAAATAGTCAGTCAAGCTCTGGGGACTGAACTTGCTACTATTCTGAGTGGTGTTTTGGAGAATAAGACCTAGAGATTATATGCTGCATGTTTTTCACTTTTTTTGCCTATTTTCATGTCTTCATTGAAATTATAAAAAATATATATATGTTAATTTTATTGAGTGGTTCTTAATGAATTTTTCATAGAATTTCTCTCTCTCTTCATCCTATGCAACAAATGTTTCTACATAATCTATATTACTGTTCATGTTAATATTTTTGCACATTTTTTTCATGAGCCCTGCAACATGAGTTGCCATATTTCAAATATGAAATACCATTTCTTGTTGCCTATGGACACATAATATAACCAACTCTGCCAACTTGTAATCCATCCTTTAATTTAGCTGCAACCTCCTTGTCACACTTACAGTAAGAAAGTCATGATTAATATAATTTAATTTTTCCTGCAGTATATCTATGTGAGTCTTGGACAATGATCTCATATTCTGAATACCAGCAGTTTAGCTCCTGTTTATAGACAATCTAAAAATGTAGTACTAAACACCCTCTGTCCCATTTCCTACCACTCAGACCATTCCTGAAGAAGCTGAAGGGGACCTCATGTAATTGGGTACCATTTTGCATTTTATTTCATTTCATAGGTAGCCTTGACCAAAGAACTTATCACTAAGTGATCAGTCATTTTGTTATGAGCCAGTTCATATTTAGTTTGGCTGATACTTGGAAAGAAAATTCAACCTAAAATCTCTCCACCATGGTAGGAATCTTCTGGAGTTTGCATTCCATTATCATAAACTTAGAGAACAAAGGGTAACCATTATACTACAATGAGTAAGTTTTTATAGAGAAACTTTTACATTTACTTAATAATCATAAATCACCTTTATGTGCTTATTTATATAGCATTTTCCTTACAATGACTAGATAAGTTAAGTAATAAAAAAATTATTACCCAATTTTTCAGATGAGGAAGCTGAAAATCATAATGATAATGTGATTTATCCATGATTGTACAGTTAGCAAGTGTCCAAGAGAGGACCTGCACCCAGATCTTCCATCACGTCCTATCGCATATTTGCAATTGTGTCATTCAATCTCTCAAAATACCTTCCTATTAATTCAAGAAACTAAAATGAATTCTGTTCCACTGAGAAAGTATGAGTATCCAAACTGTAATATCTGCTTTAATCTTTAAATAAAATGGATAATTATTTTAGAATGTTTCTTTGGATGTAGAACATAGATCTCATATTCTGAATTTAAGAATTATCTGGAAGTTCTGATCCCCTATTTCCCATAATGCTTTCATGAATATTCTGTCTGAAACCCTAAATAGCTTAGATTTACAGGAGTTGATGTTTCAGTTTTATAGTAGCATTATATCTGTCATTAAGGCTCCTGGTTACTGGTAAGTAACAGGAAAATACTCCTAATTGTCTCACTGAACACATAGTTCCAGATAGAGAGGTGCTCCCGAGAATGAACATCACCTCATGAAAAGAGTATGGCCAACATGAAGTTTGCCTAAGATAAAAGCCTTCAAGAAGACTTACTTCACCTTCAGGTGCCTTATACTATATTGAGTACAAGTAATGAAATTAGCACAGAACTTGAACAAAACATTTGAATAAGAATGATACTGCTATTCTTAGGAACATTTCTAGGAGCCTGGCCTTTGGTCTTGTTATTCACAGCAGCAAAATGGTAGCAGCAAGCAGCAAAGTTTAAGAGGGAAATAGGTATAATTTATTTAGTAGTAGCTCCTCCAAAGCCAGTAGATAATGAGGCACTTCTCAAGTTACTTAGTGCTCCCTCAGGTACTAGAACTTAAAATGCAAATTTTGTACTCACCTTTGGATTTCTGCATTTTAATGGTTTCTTGTCTGAATGAGGAATGGGTTAATGGGGGCAGGGATAGCAAATTGGAGAGTCCTGTTTTTTTACCAGGGATTGGAATCTCAATAGAAACCACTAAAAAAGCAAATGGGATTAATTAAGCTACTTAGAAACTTCTCTTTGTAGATAATTAGAAAAATAAAACCAATAACAAGTCACATTTATAGAGTTCTTTGAGATTTCCAAATAACCCACCATACATAAAAGAATTCCTTGGTAATGCTGTTAGAAGGCAACATAAATACACCCATGTTAAAGCTAACCCACCTAAGTCAAAGTTTCTTTTGCAATAACAACTGAAATTTGTATCCTTTATTAAATATTGTAAAGCATTTTATAAATACATTTTTCATCTATGTCTTATGACAAGTACTATAGGTATTAATATTACTTTTTTTAGATAAGAAAACTGAGGTTTACAGAGATTACGTGACTTGCTTATGGTCATACAAGCTAAAATAAAATGTCAGAGGGAGAAACTAAAAGCATTCTCTCCTATGTTGGGAGAATGCATCTAAAGAGTGTGCAAGTCTGTATAAAAATAATTTGTGTTCATAATGGATTTTTACTCTTTTTACAAAATGCTTTCAACCAAGGGGAGGAATAAAATTTTTCTTTTATCTGTGGAATGATTACAGCTGATGCTTCGTTGCTCTTTAGATCACTGCTTTGATATCAGTTCTTTAAATTTTCACTGAATCTTAATCATTATATAACAATGTTTTAAACCATACATATTAAATTATCTTGGTCTTTCAGTTTTAGAATTGGACCATCCTCCCCATGGGCTGTTGAATTTCTTGGAATATGGCCAATTCTTTTACAAAGGTCATATGACATAGTAGCAGCTAAATTGCATATGGGATAGAATACTGTGATGTGGTTTTATGGGAGCAGGGACCCCAAAATACTAAGGTTCATGGCAGAGTTGTCTGGAAAGAATTCATAGACTAAAGCAGTCTTCCAGTCAAGTTTATTGTAATATAAATATGACAGACAGTGATGCAAAAGTTTGTATAGGAAAAGTACGGTGAATTATATGGCAAGTATGCTAATTAGGTGATAACATGCCATTTCTGTACCTTGGGCACAGGCATTATTCACTACTGTCATGGCATGGGGGGCGGGGGTGATTCTAAGGGGTCTGATTTTGTCTTGCTATGTCTATAACAAGATAGCCTTGGGAGCAGACTTCTAAAACTCGACCTCTGGATTGTATATGGTAATTGTGAGAATCAGTACATGATAATCCTGCTGGTACAAGATAGTCCTGTTCATGCAAGGGAAGTTCTATAGAGGTTAGCTTGTTCCTGTAACAGAGAAAGATAGTTTGCCTCACTGGGGTCCACTCATGAGTTATTGCCAGACATATAGTCTTTGAGCTGGACAGAGATGGTCCTAAGGCTGGGGTCTAAGCACAAGCATCCCATTATCCACCCTCAAACAAATGGGACTTAAAATCTTTTGGGGTAAGGGACAAATGTTATGGTTTCTGAAACTGCTTCCTGCTGAGATTGGATGTAGAATTGTCCCTAACTCAAGGGGTCCTATTCAAAGGGTTAGTTATTGATCTGATATTTGACTACTGCCAAGTTCAATGGGTGATGGGTCTTTGACTAGGACAAGAGTTGCTACACAGATTGAGCAATCATCTGGAAGTGGGTGACCCAGAGCTTAGAGGAGACAAAGCTGGCAAGGAGGTTAAGCAAAAAAGGGACAAAAAGAAGTGAGAGGAAAATGACCAGAAGTGGGTTGAATATGGTCTGATATCCTTCCAATAGGATCATATGAAATTTAATTGAGCTATTAACTTTTGAATCAAGCTACGTAATTTTCCTTTCCTCTTAAAATGCAGTCAAACTTCCTCACATCCTTTCAACATACTTAAACCATCTGAAGTTGGCACAAAGGTACCCAGAACAACTATCCACAGATCAGAGTGACTTGGATATCCCCCATTTATCCCCAAACCTTATCTGCCTTCCATGTCTTTTATCAAGTCTTTATTCATCTTTCCAAATCTTTTGAACCATTACTCAGACTACTCAAATTTTATTTACATTTCAACCATAACACGAGATAGCTCATAAGTTGTTACTCTTCACTAACATAACTGTATGGCCTTAACCAAAAGAAAAGAGATTCATGACTTTAACCTCCCAACTTAATAGATACACATCCTTGTTTCATGAGCTTGTTTATCTTTCTCTTATTATATTCATTCTGAAAGAAATGCTTCAAGAATTTAATCTTATACATATAATAAATTCAAACACTATTTTAACTCTTGCTTAGGCCATGGAATGACTGTAAGTTCAAATCAAAACAGCAATCTCACACAAAACAGCCTTATATTGGGCTCATATCTTTTACTGATTGCTCTGATTATAGAAATTTGCTACAAAAGGAAAAGCAGAAACATGATTATACCAAATATGACAGGCTAAAACATCCTTAGCTCTGTTTGAATTTAGATAAAAGGTTTCCAACCAGCCATGCAGAATCAATTCCACCTCATAGCCAGAATCAGGAATATCCAGGTGAAAAACCTTCCTTTTTACATACCATAGAAAGATTTAGCACAGACTTACTCTGTCAGACTTGCTTTGGCCCACTTGCCCAAACAGATACCTAAGCTCACTAACAGTCTACCCTATATGGCAAACTTTTAATGAACTATTAATAAACTTTGTTTTTCTTTGGCTGAGAAGACTTGAGTCGATTTCTTTCAGCAGAACCTGGCATGTTGGTATTTTGGGGTTTCAGGTAATCTTAACCCTCACAAAATGGGGAAACTGAGACAGGAGGATCCCACCTTAGAGACATGCTAAGATTGTCCTCTCAGCTTTTCCCAGTTGCAGACCTCACTCTGTAACAGTACAGAATCATAGTTCCTCTGAGTAGCTTGTAGCATTTCTCTCAGATGGTGGATTATTCACTATTGATTATTGATGAGTTATTATGATTCATCAAACAACTATACAGTCCCAAGAGCTTTTACCTCAAATAGCAAGTTTCACTAATCACAGCTTAGAGCCAGACACAATTATTTTTACTCTCATGGAGTTGCAACAAGCAATACAAATTTACCAGGACTCACATACGTAAGAGATTTCTCTAACATCTCTCCTTCTTAAATTTAAATTTGTCCTAGTGTAAAGGCCAATCATTAGAAATCATTTCTATAAACTTGTAAATTTTCAGCAAGCCAAGTTCATTGTTTGGGAACTCCACAATCCAAACATGTTCTTTTTCCCATGGCTGATGACCTTGCCAACACAGATGATTTCCAGGGACCCAGCAAGTTTACAAACTAAGAGGAACAAGAAGGGGCTACCTGTTAACCCAATGATATGTTCCCTCTGGACTGGTGTAAACCACATGCTTTCTGGAACTAATGCAAAAGTTTACCAAGATGAAACAATATGATGTATTTGAAACTTCAAATAAAACCATTACCAATTGGGTGACTTCACCCTACATAGAAAAATAAATTCTGACTTCTCTTAGACATCAAATTAGGAGAGACATATTTCATTTAAAAATGAGACCAGAATAAATTCAATTACTTTTTGGTCGTGTCCTGGTCCACAAAAATTTTTCTCTTTAGATGAGACAGGAAATAGTTAAGTGCTAGTCAATCTGCCTCTGTTTGAACTGAGAAGCAAAGGTTCCCCCTTCCTTTTTTTCTTGTCTATCCCTGCACATTCAAAACTTGACCAGAGTTGGAATGGAGAGAGAAAGAGAGAGAGAGAGAGAGAGAGAGAGAGAGAGAAAGAGGGAAAGACAGAGAGAGAGATATATTCCCAGCAACTTTTTCTTTCCAAAAGTTCCCAAACTATTTACTCTTAAACCCTCTTTTCACATTATTTGTGTAAACAGATTATGCCTTTCTTTCTACCTATGATCCTCTATTTCTACATGTGTAAACTTTCTTGCCCTTCTATCTACATATCCCTCTGGTGGACTTTTATTAAAGCTCCTTTAAAACCACACACATCTTATTTCTTTTTAACTCTGATCTGACACTTCTCTTACCCTCTTGTATGTGCCTTTATCAATCATATAACCTAAATAATAATGCATTTTTATTTCTCTTTCTCCCATCTACCTGCTCCTCTAAGGCAGCTGCAATCAGGGAAGGAGGGAGAGGGGTAAAGAAAGAGAAAGAGGCATTCCAAGAAAAATCCAGTACTACAGTTAGAGGCTTCTCTTACTGGCTGCCTTTATTTTAAGCGTTATAGGGTGTCAAATTACAAACAGACACTAACTTGCAACACAGAGACACAAACACAGAACAGAGGGATGTATGTAATAATGGAGAGAATCCAAAAGCTCAGAAAGCCTTGTCAGAAATCCCCTGTACAAATCAGACATTTTTTTCTTGGTCCTATAGAGCATATTGAGGCCAGGCAAGGCATTACTTTTTAAGGTCTTGGAGACCAAACTTTTTCCAATGCTGTAACCTAAGGGCAAGTTGGGGCATCTTTTTGCCTATAAGCCTTAGAGAGAAAGGGAAACCAATAAGCACCTGTAGTCACTCCTCTACTGATATCCCAGAGAGGGAAAGGACCACATATGCTCCCAAAACAAGGTATCCTTTGTCAAGAGTGAATTCTGCCAAGAGCTTATTGCAGGCTCAACCCAAAGCCCATGGCAAGTTTGACCCAGAGTCCCAACAAGCTTTCCTAGGTGCTTGTGGGATGACTCACTACAGGGCAAGGGAAGGAGGGAGGCTTACCTTGACTGGGAGAGAGTTTGAGGCCTCAGACTTGCCTTGCTTTGGGTTCCATTAAATACTGTGGTTTAGGGGTTACAGGACCCCAAAGCTACTGAGGGTCAGGGCAGAATCATCTGGAAAGAATTTGTGGACTCAAGGAGTCTTCCACTCAGGTGGCAAAAAGTTTATTGTGATATTATATAGCCAGCACAGCTCTTTTAGGGAACTCCCAACCTAACAGTGGGGAGTTAGTGAATTATGTGGCAAATATGCTAACTAGGTGGTAACGTACAATTTCTGTACCTTGGGCACAGGCATCATTCACTACTGGCATGGCCAGGCAGTGGGAGACAGTGGGAGGGGAGTTTCTAAGTGCTTTGTTTTGGATCTGTTTTGTCTGTAACAGACAGCCTTGGGAGTTGACATCTATAGCTTAATCTCTGGATTGTATATGGTAACTGTGGGAATCAGTACATGACTGTCCTGCTGGTATAAGATAATCCTATTCATACAAGGGAAATTCTACAGAGTGCAGCTTTTTCCTGTAGCAGGGAGAGATAGTTTGCCTCACTGGGGCCCACTCATAAGTTATTGCCAGAGATATGATCTTTAGATTGGGAAGAGATATGGTCCTAAGACTGGGGTCCAAGCAGAAGTGCCTCATCAGCTAGACCTAGAGTCAGGAAGACATGAATTAAAATTCTACCTCAGACTTTTACTAGCTATGTGACCCTGAACTAGTCATTTAACCTCAGTTCCCTCATTAGTTAAATAGAGATAATAATAGCACCTACCTTCCAAGATTGTTGTGAGGATAAAAGGAGATGATATTTGTAAAAGTGCCTTTTCACCTTAACATGCTTTATTAATGCTAGCTGCTATTATTATTTGTGGCAAAAGATTTGGGGATGGCAAGACCTCCTACATCCTTCTTTGCTCTTGAGCCTCATTTCTAAAGCCTTCCAGCTGTAGCAACTTCTACTATTTTTGCAGTATCAGAAGAGAGTACCTCAGTGACCAGCCATTTAAGTCTGCTTCATGATTCCTTATCCTGTGCCCTCATGACATCACATTGATACTTCATGAGGTAAAGAAAATTACTTTTTGAAGCATTTGCAGTTATAGCTTTAAGCAAGATTTATTGATATCATATGAGAGAATCAGAGGACCTTCACCACATTGACAGAGTAAACACCCTAATTCTAAGACTCTCCAGTGCCATGGATTACATACACCATGTACTCAGCATACAAACTATGGGCTGTGTGAACCATGATGGCATTCTAAACAATGTTCCAAAGCTGAGTTTCTCTGGTATTTAGGGGTTTTATATTCCAACAGAGGACTAGATGAAAAAGTACTAGCAGTACCCTCCTGGCCCTGATAGGAATGTCATCATGGTAAGAAAGGTTGCATGGCATAATGAAAATAAAAACTTCCTAGAAGCCAAGAAAGCCTGAACTCTGGCCTTACCTGTGACATAATACCTATATGACCCTTAGACAAGTCAACTAACTTCTCAATGACCTAAGCATCTCTCTAACTATAAGCAGCAGAGTCGGTGCCATTCTATATTGGTAAAGGGAACTCCTTTGCTAAGAGGGACTTCCTATTCCTAGAAAATCACAGGTCCAATCCTTATGTCTACATGTACATAGCTGGTGATGTTTTCCAAAAGAGGGCCTTATGCAGGCAGGGTACTGTTTGGGAAAGGTTCAGTATATGTGCCCTACACTGCCATTGGTTATGGAGTCAGTGAGTAATTAATCTTCTACTGTATTTTATAGTCTCTAATAGTTCCCAAATCTCTCTAAATCGACCTGGCATCTTGGGGCTATTTCCAACCTGCTTCTGACATTGTTAATTCAATAAATTATCAATCTGACTATGAAGGCATTTTATGAAGATCTCTAATTCTCTTAGGCAAGTCAGCATGGAGTATATAGAGCGTTGGATTTGAAGTAGGAAGACCTTAATTTGAATTCTGCCTCTGATATTTGTTGCATGATTCTGGACAAGTCCCTAGACCTTTCTGGGCTTTGGTTGCTTCATCTATAAAAGGAAGAAGTTAGACTTGGTCACCCCAAGATGCCTTCCATATCTGAATCTATGATCCTGGACTAAAAGTGCTTTCACTTAGTTCTAAATGCTCTTATGTCTTGAACAAACTATGGGAGAAAGGAAGGGAATAAGCATTTTGGAAGCACCTACTATGTTTGAGTCACTGTGCTACGTGTTTTAAAAATATTTCATGAGGTAAGTACTATTATTATCCCCATTTTATGGTTAAGGAAACTGAATTAGGAAGAGGATAAGTGACTTGCCAAGAGTTACACAACTAGTAAGTGACTAGGGTCAGATCTGAACCCAGGTTTTCCTGACAACCTGTCCAGTGCTCTATTCACTGTACCACCTACCTGCCAAATAAGGACATTTTTTGTTGGTATTGATTTTTGCTTTTTGGAGGGGGGAGTGTAGGGCAAATGAGGTTAAGTGACTTGCCCAAGGTCACATGGCTAATAAGTGTTAAGTGTCTGAGGCTGGATTTGAACTCAGGTCCTCCTGACTCTAAGGCCAGTGCTCTATTCACTGTGCCACCTAGCCACCCTGTTTATATTGATTTTTAACCAACCTGCAATTTTGTCTGCTTAGGAAGCTCTATTTAAGAAATTTCTTTTACCATTGAAGATCAATCTCTTCTCAGCAATGTATTGTCTTGGAGAGTTGCCTGAGGGCTCTGAGAGGTTAAGTAATTTTCCCAGGGTCATATATAATAGGTATGGGAAAGCTGCAAGACCTGAAACTAAAGTCAGGAGGTTTTTTTTTTTTACACTAAGACCAACTTTCTAAATGCTCTGTCATTCTATTTCTCTCTTCTCCTTTATTCAATTTGCAGTTGAAAAAAGAGAAGGAATACTAATATACTATTGGTGGCATTTTGAATTGATATATCTGTTCTGGAAAGCAAGTTGTAATTATGAAAGAAAAGTTATTAAATCATTCCTACCCTTTAATCTAGAGCTTTACTCACAGCCATAGGACCCCAGAATTCAGATATAAAAACATCTCTATAGAATTAAATAAGGGCAGTTCAGTGGTGTAGTGGATGGAGTGCCAGGCCTAGAGTCAGGTAGACTTATCTCCTTGAGTTCAAATACAGCCTCAGACACTTACTACCTATGTGGCTTTGAACAAATCACTTAACCCTGTTAGCCTCAGTTTCCTCATCTGAAAAATGAGCTGGAAAAGGAAATGGTAAATCATTCCATATCATTGCCAAGAAAAACCCAAATGGGGTCACAAAGAGTTGTACATGAGTGAAAAATGACTCAAAAACAACATAACTAGTTGAAGCAAGGTAATAAAAAACTGAAAATAAAAGTAGTCCTCATCAAGCATAAGAAGAAAAGGACAAACTATGGCATTTAAAGGTTGTGGGATATTATTATAACATAAGAAATAATAAATATGAGGAATTTATAAAATCATAAGAACTGTATGATTTGATATAAAATGAAGTAAGTAGGTGCCGAAAAATTTTACATAAATAAATATATTTATAATGAAAATAACACTTAAAAAAGGGAAGTCTGTGGTCAATTATAATGATTAATCAGTCCCAGAGAAGAGAGAAGGAAATGTAACTTCCTTCTTTCCTTGAAGAAATGAAGGACTAAGTGTAAGTAATTTCATATATACTATCAGGCTCATTTTCTGTGTCATTTTTTAAAACTCTTTTTCTTTGTTACAAGGGAATTGTAGTGGGAGGCTAATTGGAAGGAGTGAGAGTTGGGTATTCTGAAATTTTTGTGATGTGAAAAGGAAAGAAAAAAGACATTAATATAACATTATTAAAAATAGCTGCTTATATTTTTCTTTCTTTATTATGATACTCATAATCAAGGTAATAATGCATATAGGAGAAATGTAAGAATAGTCTTGTTAAATAAAGCTAGTGCCATTGGTCATTCACTGAGATTTTGTAAGACCCCCACCCCCTCTGCACATCGTCTTCCTGTGTTCCAATAGAAAATATATTATTCTCTTATTCTAAGATTATGTTGTAAAGCATAAATAAGAAAAATGCTATATTAGTCATAAGACAATGGCCTCTCATTTTTATTATTGTAATCCTTCCTAGAACTATTGCAGAAAATATAGGTTCTTTCCAAATCTGTTTTCATCTCCCTGGAGTATATTTCCCTCTTTCTAAAGATGTCCAAGTAAATATGGCTAATTTTAAAAAAACAACACCTCAAGCTGTTGTGTGGTAAACAAGCTCCATTAGTATTTTGTGCCACTTGGAGAGTAGTGGTATGGTCCTGGCCCCACTCCATTTTCTGATATCAAGATGTGAAGGAAGGTGTAGCTCCCTCCTACAGGTCTTTCAGTAATGAAATCCTTATACTGCATCTTGTCTGTCTGGCTGTCACTTCAGTAAACATGTTTATCAACTCCAAGATGAATCACTGCCACGTTTCAACTAAATCTATAATCCAAGGCCACGTAGTTATTTTCCACTGTAGCAGCAGCAGCAACAGCAGCCTTTTTTTTTCCACCTCTCTTATTTGCATCTGAATCTCAGCCCACTCCCAGTGAATAAAAGCCTGGCTGGCTTCCAAACTTCCCAAATCTTATTATCAAGTCCCCAGGGGGAAAGCCTGATTGGTATACTGTACCTTGATGGCCGAATTCAGGCTCAGTAAAAGGTCTGCTGCTTTGGTCTAATTAATGTGTTATGTAGATGTCAGCCCTCCTAAATCATTAGGAATAGGAGTAAATATGAGACTGTGTATGCAATAGTGGGAAAAATTCAATGAAATGCATCCAATCCTTTCCCTTTCTACTATCCCTGTCATCACAAGGTCCCAAAATGAGTCACTTCTTACAATGCCATCCAAGGGCCTTTGGCTTGAGACATCTACAAATTTTGCTTTTCCTGGATGGGAATATCTGCTATTTTTGAGTTGGTTTGCCCATTGCCTTCCTTCTCTTCTGTGTTCATGGTCTTTACATTGCTACTGGCATGATTCACTTGCTTTCAATTGACTCTGCTTAGCGTCATTCAAAAATCTTTCTAAGCAAGCTCAAGAATACTTTTATGACATATGCAAGCTTGTGATGTTTTTCTGCTCATTCAGCTGGACACCTTATTCATTCACCTCAATCAAGTGAAGAAAGAAATTCAATAAGTCAATGGATGTGGAAAGATAAAACTAAAATGACTAAAAGTACTGAAATTTCACTTATGTTGAATGAGTGAAAGAAAAAGTTGAGTGAAAGGAAAAGTCAAAGCATGGCTTCTTAATTATACATGCTTGTTTTCAGGCATTCAGTTGGCTTGACCTAAGGCTTATTAAACATCCACTCTGTAGATGTCCTTTGAACTAGAAAAACCTGCCTCCAAGGTGTATCCAATCCACTTTGAAGAAATAATACAAACACATGTAAACATAAAATAACACAAAATGTATATATATACATGTATGTATATATGTAGTAATTTAGGGAAAATGGCTCTGAAATTAGATAGCTGGGTACATACAGTTTTATCATCACGTAGTTTTAAGAACAAGGCCATTTATGATATAGTGTCAAGAATAAGATTTAGTGTAAGAGCAGGAATGGATGTCAGAGCACATGTAGTCCTACCAACCCATACCTCCAAATTTGGAGATGATACTCAGAGTTTAGGTTACCTGTCCAAGTTCAGGTCATCTAGGTAATAAGAATTGGCAGTGAGCTTTAAACTCAAGGCTTTTGACTACCATGCTAAAAAAAAAAATTAATGAAGCTTATGATCAAAAGCAAAGCAAATTTACATTTCAATTAAAGTGATTACAGTTTTGTAATGTATATTCAGAGCAAGGTTTTTGTCAAAGACACTCTATGTTGTCAACTATCTAGTATTTGTTTTAAGCCCATTTTGAAGAGTGACCAACTTAGACAGGACTGTAAGATTGTTTGGTCCATCTTCTCTGGTTCATTTTTACTTTTAGGTTAGGGAGAACTCAGAACCCCAGGGGGTAAGTGGGGGAGAATGATATAGGTAAAGATAACTTTTTGCAACTCAAATCTCTTTTTTTCTATGCTTCTATCAAATCCCCAAGTTCAATATTTGATTTTTCCTAAATCCTTTGTCAATACTTGCTGTTTCTGTATCCCATTAATTTGGAACTTTGCTAGATATCCCATTGGATAGCAAGGTATTACATGGCTGTTAATGCCTCCTTTTGTTGGACACCTTTCTATCATATTTGTATCAAAACTGATGCTATCAGTATCTCAAAGTAAAGGACTGAGAAATGTGGACTGTATGGGGAGGGATTTTGGGAGTCCCTCAGATTACCTAAGAGAAGGTTCAATCTAAGATACCTACACTTTGAAACTGTGGAGGGAGAAGCCCTTGCCTATACCAATCCCAGATTACTCACTCAAATTTTGATCATGTGCGTCTTGAACAGAAAACATCAGCATGCACATATACATGTATATATATTTATTATATATTTATATGCATATGTAGTCTATGTGTATGTGCACATGCATATCCATATATATGTATGTGCACATACAAATAATATATGTGTGTATATATACATAAATGTGTGTACGTGTGTGTAAGCACTTTCTACTCTACTCAGACCATGATTTCAGGAATGACTTTCACTTACATCTTACATTTTATATTGATGTTTCTTCATATAAAGCTCTCTTGAAAAAAATCCAAATCAGCAATTTCTGTCCATTTTTTTTCTCATTTGTCCTATATAATAGGAGTATCTTGAAGGCAATACTGGCATATTAGTTTGAAAGTTTTGTCACATCACATATATATTTATTTTTTAGCATCTTTGATATTTCTTGCTTGCATTTTTAACTCTGACTTGTCACTTTGTATTGTCTTAGAGATGAAAACAGGACCATTCTACCCCCAAACCATGAGGCTCCTCAGTCACTGCATTACCATAAGGAGTTTTCACTATATATGGGCTAGATTGCTTTATGAGATGTGTCATCTACATTTTATGCCTGGTTTTTATTGATGTATTTTATAAATGTGTCAGGGTGGATGGCACGTGGTAATAAATAAATTTGACATAGAGTTTTCATTATGAAATGACTGGCAATCAATTTTAGTAACTGTCAAGCAATGAATCAAGGATAAGATGAAAAAAGTATATGTTTTATATGTGTGTGTGTGACACACACACAGATATAGTTTCAATAAACCCATGACTATGCAATTGCCATGTGTGGTATATTATAATAAAGTCCACCTGAAAAAAACCTCCATTAACAGGAATACTTAGATAATGTACTCTTCTGATTTTTATTTTTTAACTTAAGACTTAAGACTTTGTTGTTGTTATAAAATATAATAATTTATTTTTCCAGTTTTAATAAATTGAACACAAACATTCATTGTTTGAAATTATTTGATTACCAATCAAATTTAAGTTACCTGTCCAGCATCTGTTGCCTTAGGTAGTAAGAATCAGAGATGAGCTTTAAACTCAAGGCTTTTGACTACCATGCTGAAAAGATGAATGAAGCTTTATGATCAAAAGCAAAGCAAGTTTACATGTTAGTTTCATTTTTTAAATGATCATTTTTTAATTTTTGTACTTCCACATCTAGAAAGTGTAGAAACTTGGTCTAACCATGTTTTGATTTCAATCTTTAAAGATCATTTTTATTTTGGATAAGTCCATGTAATAACCACGGTAACATGAAAAAAGTACTGCACCTGGAGAGACTTGGTTTCAAATCCCCTCTGACATTTAGTCTGCTGGTAACTGAATCCAAATCATTTATCCTCTTTGCTCCCCAGTTTCCTTATCTATAAAGTATGGACAATGATGCCTCTAATAATTACCTCATTGGGTGCTAGGTGGTATTGAGTAAACTTTGATAAACTGACTGGAATTTTTTAAATCGGAGTTAAGTGGTATTTTCTTTTTATTGCCCCTTGGATGCTGTTGTCAATATACAAAATGCTGTTTATTTTTGTGGGTTTATTTGCAGCCTGTAACTCTGCCAAAATAATTGTTTCAAATATTTTCTTTGTTAATTGTCTAGGATTTTCTAAGTAAACCATGGGAGAAGGTAGAGATAAGATGGCAGAGTAAGAGAAAACAGTTGAACCTAGATTTCCACTATCCCTCCTCCACAGAGATTTAGAAAATGTATCAAGATGAATTCAGATATGCAAAGCCAAGAAAAAGAAATGGAGGGTCATTTTTCCACCCCAAGAATAGCTTAGGGAGACAGACAGAGAGGTTGTGGATGTTAGGAATGGGGCCTGGCTAGGAACATGTGGTAGTGGGGAACATTCCAGGGACTGGAAAAAGACAAGGGACCAGGGCAGATCCCCAGTTCAGGGATCCCTATACTACTATTGGCTGCAAGAATGGATGCCATCTGTCATCCCTGTCACCTACAACCCAGTTTCAGGGAACAGATCCAGATCTGAGAGGAGTGGTTGCTAACATGGGTCATGGTTGTATACTTAACAAGAGACAAATTCCAGAAATATAGCCATATGGCTCTGATCCCAGGAGCAGAATGATGACTCAGTTGTATCCTTTAACCCAGTGTAAAGTCATGCATGAGCAGCTTTCCAGAGGACTGCTGCTGTAAACAGCCTTCAAGGTTCTGATTACATGGTGTAGTGAACACTCCATTTATTCAATAACAAATCAGAGCAAAACATTCACAGAAAATCAAGGTACAGAATTCAAATATTATAACATCACAGAAAATCAAAATACAGCACTCACAACAACTTGTCACTAAAATGGTTACATAGTTTTCACCACAGGGGCCACATAGTTTTGAACAAAGTACAATCATTTAGTCAATCAATCAGTTAGTAACTCAATCATTCAATCAGTGCAATCATTCAATCATCCTTAAGGTCTCCACTCATGGGGCACACTAAGTTACAAATCAGTCACTATTCAGTCATCATTCACTATTCAATCATCAGGAAATACATAGGCCTTCCACACCTCAGTCACAAGTAAATCACAATCTTCTCAGTAAGTACACAGTATCCAAGTAAAGTCTTCTTTCAGCTTGACCTGGGATAGGCTCTCAGATTCCCTGGATCCCCTTCCATGGTCCCAGCTCCTACCTGGATTCACCAAACTGTCACTTGGGTTCAAAGGCAGATAGCTGCCAGCTCCTTGTCCAGCTCTCCATGCAATTCTTGTCTCATGTTGAAGCTCACAGTATCCAGTCCACCTTAAATCCTTCACTGTCTCTGTTCCCAGGAAGTTAAGGCTTAACAAAGCCACAAACAGACAGAATACCAGCACCACAGTCATGCTTCCTCAGTCTTCTGTAGCTCTGGATGGTCCTTGGAAATCCTCAGTAGCTTGGCTGGCTCTTGGACTCAGCAGCTCCTCAGCAGCTCCTCAGCAGCTCTGGCTGGCCCTCTGACTCAGCAGAAGTTTCAGCTGGTTCCCAGAATCAAAATCACTTTCATCCAGGTTCTCAAAATAAAAATCATTCTATCCAGCCTGGGCCTCTCTTCCTCAGTCTCCAGAACCTGGCTCCAAGAAGATCCTCTGACCCAGCAGGGGCTTCTCCTTATATATATACACATGGTATTACCTCCTTCCTGTTTCAGCCATTTCCCATTTCAATCCCTTCTTGTTATGTCAGCAACAGGAGTTCATACCTTCCGTTTCTTTAACAGAGGCTTGATTAATTACTAAGTGCTAAGTTCCTGTTAGCTTTGCCAATACAAAGGAACCAAATTATATTACTACTACATCCAGCATGTAAGCCTACGGTGGAATAACAAGGGCAGAAGTCATAGACTGAAGGGGAACTGACAGTTCATTCACAATAAACCTGCACAGCCTCCCAGTGGGCTAATAGTGACAGAGTCCAACAGTCTATTGGAACTCCCAACTAAACACAAGTCAACAGTCACAAACATGGATCAGGAATTTTTAGAGCTCATGCCAGGAAAGCAGAAAACAGACCTCTACATGGATTACATGACTTCAGAGCACTAAAAGCTTGTTGAACCCCAAACTGAGTTATGAAAATAGCAGAAGGATATAACAACTCAGGCTAGACCCTGCTCCTCCCTTTTCACACCCTCCATGTCTTGCTCCCCACTGAATTTCGCAAAGCCTAGCATTAATATAAAGTTCAAAGATAAGAAGTAGCATGGGAAAATACTGCTGTTGTCTCTCCTTCATTCTTGAAGAGGACCATGACATCGGGGAGGTGATGCCATGACATGCAAGTGAATTGCATAAGTGACAGA
Organism: Pseudochirops corinnae; assembly: GCA_028646515.1. NCBI lineage: Eukaryota > Metazoa > Chordata > Mammalia > Diprotodontia > Pseudocheiridae > Pseudochirops > Pseudochirops corinnae. Next base: position 97,837,901 of record CM053586.1, read on the forward strand.
GGGCTATGCAAAGTCACCAGCCTCACTTTCTCATCCAAAGTCATCTGGGTACAGTGCCAAGTTATAGATCAGGATGACTGGACTTGATCTTGGATACAGTGGGAGACCTTGACCTTTTTAAGCTAAAGTCTTTAACAGGTCTCAGTTTGACTGAGGCAACACCTTATTCAGTGATTAAGGATAGGTTAAAAAAAAAAATAAGGCAGAAAACAGCCTCTTATACCTAGTCAGAAAAAAATAATCTGGGAGAGGAAAACCCTCTGGGCTTCTGGCCAAAATGGAAACAACTGCTGTTTACATTCATTCAAAATGAAGCAGGGCCCAAACAATGACCAAGTGGGCCTTGGCCAGGAACATATTGTTGGCCAGTCAATGAGATCCAGAGTGATTAGGATTTAAGGCACAGTCCTTAAAGAAAAAAAAATCTAGCTTGAAAACCCCAAGATATCTAGAGAGGTTTCAGTGATCAAAATTTGCATTCCTTTGGGAAGAGCAGCAAATAAAGAAAGAATCTAGCCATAAATTAGGGAAGCTCAATTTGCAAACACAGTAGAGGAAAAAATGGAAAAGAAACTAGAGCTAGGGAAGAAAGATCTTAAAAGAGAATCAATAACTTGGGGAAAAGAAGTTCAAAATCTTAGTAAAGAAAATAATTTCTTGAAAAATAAATTGGCCAAATGGAAGCTAATGACTCTATGAGACATTGAGAAATAATAAAATCAAATGTCTAAAAAGAATGGAAGAAAATATAAAATATCTCATAGAAAAATCACCTGCTGAAGAAAACAGAGCTAGGAGAGATAATTTAAGAAACATTTGACTATGTGAAAGCTATATGCATGTGTGCACGCCCATGCACATGCACACACGCACACACACACACGATGACATTTTTCAAAAAATCATGAAATTTCTCAGATATATTAGAACTAGAGGACAAAGTAAAAATTGAAAGAAACCATCCATGATCTCCCAAAAGAAATTAAACTAGCATGTCATCAGCAAATAGAGATAGTTTTGTCTCCTTGTTTCCTATAATGTCTTTGATTTTTTTTCCTTGTATCTTAGTGCAATTACTAGTATTTCTAGAATTATATCAAATAACTGCAGGAAAATAGATATTTTTCTTCACTTCTGTATTTATTGGGAAAACTTCTAGAATCAGTCAACTAGTCAGTCAACAAGCATTTATTAATTGTTTCAAGCTCTCTGATAAAGACTGGGGGCACAGGGGAAGGCTAAGACACACTCCCTTCTACAAACTTTCATGATCCCACCAAAGTCTGTGTTCATTATATTTGAGTAAAAATATTCCTACCTTCCCTAAAGAATAATTGACAAAAATGTCTCTGCATGAAAGAGGGCCATTTCTTCCAAAAAATTCTACCTGTGGGTTGTACCACTAAAGGTAATCTTTTGTTTTAAAAGTGTATATATCCTTACAAGCAAGTGCTTGGAACATTCTTCCATGGAAAATATGCCTTATCCTTTATGTTTCTCAGGGAGTGTACCTAGTCTGGAAGTTTGGATGAGGGCAGTACTAGTTTGGAGTACTGAGTCTGGAACTGGGAAAGTAAGCTAATAATTTACAAAGGACAAGAATCACTACTGAATTCAGGTTTTTAGAAAAATCTACTTTGGGCTTCCTAATGTGGCAGAAAAGTCTGAAGAAGGAGGAATGTGTAACCTGAATAAGGAGAAATTGTGAAAGGTGATTTTTAAGGGGTTTAGACTATGAAACAAACAAAAAAAGACCAGATTCATTTTGGGCAAGAGCTATTTGAAAGAACTTTGGGAAATTTTAAAAGAGAGCAACTCAGGCTGAAGGAGAAATGTCCAGTCTAAAGAGAGACTCAATATGTCAGAGTATAAGGACTGGAGAGAAAGAATATGAAATGAAAGAGTCAATCAAAAGGAGAAGTTAAATGATAAGACAAGAGCATAAAGCAAATCATTACATAAAACAAAATGGTAAAGTAAATTGGTAAGTAAAAGAAACTATTAAAAACAATAAAAATGAAGTTAAGGAGAAAAGGGAAAGCAGGTGGTTTGGACATAGCTGTTGAATTTATTAAGATGGAGTAAAGGGCATAAAGGTATAAAGAGATATTTTTTTAAAACACCCACCTCACAATCTTGAAAAATAAGAATATAGATGACTATGGAGAAAAGACTGAATTTTGCAATAATTATCACAGAAGATACCATATTTATGTTTCTCCTATAGCTGTCTTTGCACAAAGTGTGATCTAATCCCCTTCTCGAAAGGGAAGAGTTATGAAAGACAATGAAGTATGTTGTTTAAATAAAAGAAAAGCTCCAAAATGAAATAAAAAAAATTTGGGGGGGTAGAACAGAGCCAAGATGGTGGCATAGAAGCAAGAAAACACCACAGCTCCCACATAACCACCTCAAATAACCATAAAATATGACTCTAAACAAATTTTAGGGCTCCAGAACTCACAAAATTACAGAAAAACACATCACCCACTGAAGACATCTCAGCAGGCAGGACAGGAAGGGCTCATCACAGTGCACTGGGAGCCAAAACCAGCCCGGCCTGAAACTGAGGCTTAGCCCCAGGGCCACCAGGACAAGTTGCAGCTGGAGCCTTAAGAAGAGTGGATCAGTGGCAGCTGTGGTGATTTCCAGAATTACCAAGCCATAAGAAATAAGGACTAAGTGAAAGATTACTGGAACTCGGCTAAATACGGGGGAGAGCATCTAGCCAAACTGCCTCCAGGGGAAGGAAGCAGCAGAAGCTCAGCCCTGCAGCCACTTCCATAGGGATGCTTCAGTAGCTCCCAGCCTGCAGATTGCAGGGGGGCCAAGCAATCATTCAGGGGCTAAGTGCTCTTGCCTTAAGCTGCCTGGATCGAGATTGTGGTCTTGGCTGGTGGTCGTGGGGTGTGTTTTCAGTGAGCCAAAGCTGGTGGAAGCTGCTTAAACAGTGGCTTCCTAATAGCTCCAGCAGCTGTGAAAATGCCAGCGATTTGGGACAGAGCTCTCCCCTCTAGAAGCAGAATTACATAGAGCTGAAAAGTCAAGTAATTGACTGGCAACATGAGTGGGCAAAGGAAGCGAAGTAAGAACAGTAATCCAACTTTAGATTCCTTTTTTGAGGAGAAAAAGAATTGAAGCATGGAACAGGAGGAAGACAACACAGTTAGAATTCCTACACCAAAAACTTCCAAGAAAAATGTAGACTGGTTACAAGACATAGATCAGCTTAAGAAGGATTTTGAAAACCAAATAAGAGAAGTGGAGGAAAAATTGGGAAAAGAAATGAGAATGATGCAAGAAAATCATGAAAAGAGAGTCAACAACCTGACTGAAGAAAATAACACCTTAAAAAATAGATTAACTCAAATGGCAAATGAGGCCCAAAAAACCAATGAGGAGAAGAATAACTGAGCTTCCCTAATAAATGCCATAGTGATAATTTCATCCTTTAAAAGACAAAGGAACCAAATAGAGGAAATTCTTCTCTGAATCTGCTTCTTGCTAAAAGGAAGGAACTGACTATTGGGGCAATGTTGATAAGAACTTATAAGGGAAATGACCACTGTCTTCTAGAGTTTGTAATGGAAAAACAGAGAGAAATTTAGAACAGTCTGAAATGTACACAAGACATGGGGAAAGCAGATTTTAAATCAGTTGAAAGATATGTGGGATGTAATGCAGTAAAATGTTTTGGTAAAACTCAGCCCCAAATGAATCAGAGATGCTAAAGGATAAAATTTTGAAAACACCAAGGAAAATAGTTCTAATAAGAAGGGAAAATGAAATTGTTCTAAAGAAATCAATGTGGATACACAGAGAACTCACCAGCCAACTTAATTTTTAAAAGAAATATTCAAAAGATGGAAGGAGATCCAAGTAAAAGAATAAATGTAAGAGTGTGACACACTCCTGTAAAAATAATAATCCTTCTATGATCCTCAAATATATGTTCTCCTATGTCATCTAATCAAGATATAACAGAAAACTCTGAAATCTTATCAAAATGGAAAACTACTCTCCAAATTGAGTGATGAATATGGGCACAAATGTTGCTATCAAAAGGAACCTAGAAAACTCTGGCAAAGATGTAGCCTTGGACAAGAAATTGAAGACCATAAGGACTATTATTTTTGTCTCTCCAGACCATTTATGGGAATGGAAAGTTGATACCAAATATAAAAGAGAAAAGCCGATTTGGGAAGTGAACAACTGGTTAAGAAAATAATACCTAAGAACGGGACTTGGATTTCTGAACCATAGCTTAAAATACAAAATTTTTAGGATCCTAGCAAAAGATTTAGTGTACCTCATTCAGGCTGGTGTAAAAAAAAAAAAAAAAGGTATTCTTCTAGTATTTTATGAATACAAATTTTTAAATGCTTTGAATTTTAGAAAAGAATGGAAAGGGAAGAAGGCTGACTACATATCCACCAGAGTACATACTATAGACAGTATCTGTGGCATGAGGAAAAGGATAGCAGTTGAGATACCAAAAGGTTGCAGAAGACAAAATACAAGATAGAACAAATAGTAAAAACCTATGGTCTCTACCATTTATACACAAACACACAAGATGTGGGCAATATACAAAAGGAACTAGGATTCCTAACAGGAGGAGGGAAATTTGACCTCAAAGGTTTTACTTACATTTGATTGAATTAAATCCATGACTGGAATAAGGCTCTAGAAGGGTATAACTTATTGGGGGAAAAAAAAGCAGGATAGGTAAGAAGGAGTAGTAGCATTGAACATTTTGGAGATATTTTCATCCAAGGCCATCTAGAAACTAAAGCAGGAAGGATGGTGGGAGGCATTTAGGTCATCAAAAGAGATATAAACAAAATGACTTTGCCATCAGAGCAGCTTGACAGAAAGATCAGTATTTTCGGAAACATAGCACAGAATGACATGATAGAGTAGTGATGGGAGGACACCTATTTGAATGCTCTATCTGTCAAAATGGAGATGCTAATAAGTTCATGATGACCCTTAATGATAATTTCAAATTTCTTTTTTTTCCTTTTTTTCCCCTTTTTTGACTGAAACTTAAATACACAATAAAAGAAAGAGAAATATATAAATGCAAATATTGAAACTTAAATACATAAGGAAAGAAAAAAAAGCATGACATACACACAGCAGAATATGAGAAGATTCAAAATATATGCAATGAATTTCCATTTCAAGAAAGCGTATATAGTAAGTACTACATGCTTTGCTGAGAGCTGTACCTCTTTTCTTTGCTTCCTTTTTGGTTTTCTTTTGTTCTCTTCTATGCATTTTTTAGTTTGTTCTTTTTCCCCCCTTCTTTCATTTTTCTTCCCCCCCTCCCCACTCTACAATTAAGCTTGGATTCAAATATCAACAAATGGAAGGAGCAACTAAAGGGAAAATCTATTCAGAATTTGATTCTTACTAAGAAGGAAGAATTTATTGCTGGGTGGAAATAATGGGAACCCAAAGGAAAGCGAGCACCCCCCTTCAGAATCTGCACAAGGGAAGATAATAAAGGAGAAATACCAAGGAATGGCACCATAATGTAAAAATATTATCAGGCTGCTTGAGGGCAGAATGAGCTGAGGCTGGTAAAGAAAGCTAAGGAAAACAAAAAGGAGTTATTTAGCTAGATTAGAGGAAACTGGAGGATCAAAGAAGGAGTAGAACCATTGTTCTACTCAGCTTTGTTTTTAGTTTTTAACCAAGAAGAAAGAGCTTTGGGTTCAAAAAGCCTATATTAAAAATTGATAAGAGGAAGTTGATACCAAATATAGATAAGAAGAGAGAACCTAACTACAATTGATGGATTCTAGTTCCCTGACTCAAAACAAGTATAGCCCTGGGTGTGGAAAGAATTAGTGCATGTGATTGCTGAGATACAGCAGTGAAACTTAGAAAACTTGGTGAACAGGACTAAAGAAGGCCACAGGACTGAAGAAAAGCAAATATTCTTCGAAATACTCTGTGAAGTGAGAAGAAAATATAAGCCAATGAGTTTTGACTTCAATTCTTGGCAAAATTCTAAAATCTTATTAAAGAGGTGATTAGTGATCATGAGAAAAGAAAAGTGATCACCAAGAACCAACATAGCTTCATTAAGACCAGTTTGTTCCAGACTAACCTCATTTCCTTTTATGACTTTGCTGCTGAAGTGGCAGATCAGAGGAATGCTGTACTTGTATAGTTTGCCGAGATTTTAGTAAACTATATAATTATTTCATGCTATTCATGTGGAAAATGTGAAATATATAAACTAGAAAAAAGTAAAATTATATGGATTTGTAAGTGAATATCCATAATCAGAGAGCACTCTGGATAAGCTAATATTGTAACTGGACCTGTATAGTCATTAATGAATTGATGTGACCTTGAAAAAAATTCTGCAATGAAGTACTCCAGGGACTTGTGCTTGTTTCTGGGCTGCTTGACATTTTTATTAGTGATTTGGTTAAAGCACTTATCAAATCTGCAGAAAATTCAAAACTGGGAGCACACCAGATGCCAGTCAGGAACCAAAAATCAGTCAAACAAACAAAAAGCCTGGTAAGCTATATCACTGAATTGAATCTAATGTAAAAATATAAAGCCTTGTACTTGGGTTAAAAAATAACTTCTCATAAGTATAAGATAGAGGAGGTCTGGTTAGACAGCAGTCTTAAAAGAATCAAAAGTTTCTAGTTTATTTCAACATCAAGATAAGTCACCAGTACAATATAGCAGCAAAATAAATCAATAAATAAAAAGTGACTGCATTAAGACTGAGGCATATATTCGAGGAATAAGGAGGTGATACAGTAGTCCCTTTGTACTGTGTTCTAGTTGGATCACATCTGAAAGATTGTATGGGAAGCTAGGTGGCACAGTGGACAGAGTGCTAGGCCTGGATTCAGGGAGACTCATCTTTGAGTTCAAATCCAGACTCAGAAACTTACTAGTTGTGTGACTCATGGCAAGTCACTTAACCCCATTTGCCCCAGTTCCTTCACTTGTAAATGAGCTAGAAAATAAAATGGCAAACCAGTCCAGTATCTTTGCCAAAAAAATCCCAAATGGGATCATGAAGAGTCAGGCATGACTGAAAATAACCGAACAACTGTGTTTTTGTGAAATCACTTCTGAAATGTTGCATACAGTTGTAAGTGCCATAATTTAGGTAGTCCATTGAAAAATAAGCTAAAAAAAATTTCCAGAAGAAAGGAATCAGGAGTATGAAGGCTATATAACAATCCTTTGAGGGAATTGGGGAGATATATCTCAGAGAAGAATTTAAGAGAACATGACAACTGTCTCAAGTACTTGAAAGGCTTTTACATGCAGCATGAGAAAGGCTTATAATTGTTGACCTCAGAGGGTAGATGTAGAAACAATGGTTAGAAGTTATAAAGAGGAAAAGTTAGGCATAATGTCGGGGAAAACTTACTAACAAATAGAGCTATTCCAAAATGAACATCTGCAGCTTTCTCTCATTGGAAGTTTTTTAAGTAATGACTAAATGACTTCTTGTCAGGTATGTCGTTGTTAATATTCTTGGTGGGTGGGGGAGGTAGGTTCAATTAGATTATAGGATAATAGACTTATAGCTTTAAAGAAACCTTAAAAATCATTCAATTCAACTTCCTTTACAGATGAGGAAATGGGCCACTCAAGTCCCTCTTAACTTTGATATCTTTTGATTCCAAACTTTCCATTCCACAAGCACAGTCTTCAAGAAATTAAAGTATCAAATTCTGGAGGGGATATGGGGAAAATAGGAATACTAATGTACCACTAGACAAGTTGTGAATTGGTCCAAGTATTCTGGAGAACAAAATGCCCAAAGGACCATAAAACTGTGCATACACTTTGAACTAACCATACCACTACTAGATCTCTATCCCCAGAAGATAAAAAAAAAAAAACCTGTTTTTACAAGTGTGTGTGTGTGTGTGTGTGTGTGTGTGTGTGTGTGCATAATCATTACTTTTTGTGGTGGTGACAAAGTGTTAGAAATTGAGTGGATGTCCATCAATGGGGGAATGGTTGAATAAGTTGTTTGTAAAGCTAAGCACGAGCAGCTTTCCAGAGGATTGCTGCTGTGAACAGCTTTCAAGGTTCTGATTACATAGTATAGTGAACTCCCTATTTATTCAAGAATAAATTAAAGCAAAACATTGACATAAAACTGAGTACAGCATTCAGAATGTTATAATTTCACAACTTACCATTAAAATGGCCACATAGTTTTCACCAAAGTGGTCACATAGTTTTAAGCAAAATACATTCATTTAGTCAATCACAAAGTCCTTAATTCAATCACAAAGTACAAAAGTCAAAGTCCTCCATCCATGGGGTGCAATTAAGTTATATCATCAGTCACTACTCAGTACCCTCTTAAGGGGTAGTGGAAAGTACAAAGGCCATCTACCCCTAGGTCACAAGTAAATTACAGCATCATCAGTCAGCATTAAATACCCAAGGAGAGGTCTTTTCTTCTTGACTTGAGGCAGGCTCTTGGCTTCCATGGTTCTTCTTCCAGGGTCCAACTCCTGCCCAAATCTAACCAACTACCACCTGAGTTCAAAGGCAGACAGCTTCTAGTTCTTTGTCCAGCTCTCTGTATAGTTCCTGCTCCACATTGAAACTCACAGTGTCCAGTCCACCCCAAGTCCTTCCCAGTTTCTGTTCCTGGGTAAAGAAAATTTAACAGAGCCACAACATTATCTACACACATCAAGCTTAGCAGAATTACAACAATATTCACACACATGGTTGGCACTATCATCTCAATTAACTTTCTGCCTGGGAAATCAACATAGACCCAAAACAGGCAAAGTACTGACACCATATTCATTCTTCTTCTGCCAGCTCCAGCTGGCCCTCAGAAGTCTTTGTTAGTTTCAGCTGGTTCTCGGAAGCTTTCAGCAGGAGTTTAGCTGGCTCTCAGAAGAAGCTCCACCAACACAAGTTCTGTTATCAAACTCAAAATCACTTTCTCCAGGTATGTTCTCAAAATCCAAATTGCTTTCTCCAGCTTGGGTCTTTCCTCCTCAGCCTCCACGAGGCTTGCTCCAAGAAGTTCTGTCTCAGTTCTCAGTGCGCATTTCTCTTCTCAATTCTTCTCAATTCTCAGTTCAATCCTCAGTCCAGCAGTAGCGGCCCAGCCTCCAGATGCTCACTGAGAGAAGTTCTGACTCTCCAGCTTGTGTTTTTCTTTATATAAGGTATTAGCTCCTTCCTGTTCCAGCCCCTTCCTGTTACATCATAAACAGAGGTTCCTACCTTCTGTTTCCTGACAGAAGCTTGATATAATTAACTTGAAACTAAGTGCTAAGTACCTGTTAGCTTGCAATACAAAGGGATCTTCAAATTCCATTATATTAGAGTCAGTGTATGAGTGTGATGGAATACTATTGTGCTATAAGAAATGAGGAGCAGGATGGTTTCAGAAAAACTTGGGAAGTCTTACATGCATTAATGCAAAGTGAAGTGAGCAGAACCAGAACAGCATACATAGTAGCAGCAATATTGTAACAGTGATCAACTATGAAAGACTTAGCTACTCTGATGAAGACAATGATCTAAGATAATAACAAAAGACCCATGATGAAAAATGCTATCTACCACCAGATAACTGATGAACTCTGGGTGCAGATTGAAGCATACTTTTTTCATTATATTGTGTGTGTGTGTGTTTGAAACACAACTAAAATGGCTGTGTTTCATAACCATGTATATAATCAATATTGTATTGCTTGCCATCTTAAGAGATGGGGAAGGTGCAAAAGGGAGGGAGAGAATTAGGAACTTAACATTTCAAAAATCAAATGTTAAAAATGTTCTAATATAATTGGGAAATATTTAATTAAATATATAAAATTTTATTTTAAAAAAGACATTTTAAAGTCCCCTTTCTCCCCCTTCTTATTCAAGCAATGAGTATATAGTTCTGCAATGCTTCCTCTAATGGGTCTTTTGTTTTTGTCCTGATTCGAAGAGATACATCATTTTAAAACATTGTGTAAGAGTATGGTTTGACTCAATCAATTAATCAATTAACCAATTAAAGGAAATAACAAGATGCTCTAGTCTTGATAGACTCCTAGTCTTCATCTTATCAGGTAAGATTATCTCTCTGAATCAATCACTCAAAGGCATTAGAATTATTAAGGACAACCTAGTTAATCAAAGTGAGGAGTAGAGTGCTTAAAGCCATTGGGCAAAATGAAATGTTACTACACAGGAAGCATATTAGATTTAGTTGAGAAGATTCAGTCAGATCCTTGGGAGATTTGGATAAAAGAGTAAGTCAGTTCAGATTTTAACATTAAAGGGATAGGCCAGCCTAGAGATAACAACTTCATCCAAGCCCCTAGGAAGAAATCACTTTGGGGAAAGAGGAGAAAGGTGGAGACAAAGCTTCTATTTCCTTCTTTCCCCTTCCTTTGACCAGGGGATGACCTTGCAAAAATTTGAAATATCAGAAGATTTTGCATTTCTCATAGCTCATCCTAACAGTGTCACCAGAACAGTACTTGTTTTCAAGGACTAATTAGATATACTGAGAAAAGGCAGTTTCATGATTCTAGCAGAAAGCTATACCATATCAAAGGAGAATTTCATGAGAACTCACAAAAGGATACTCAGTAACCAAAGGCTCTGAGTTTACTCCTTTGCCATAAATGCATCTAAACTTAAGCCTACATTCCCCTGAACTCAATATGTACTTCTGGAGGAAAGTGCCTCTTGTTTTGGGAATTTTTGACCAACTATCCTTACTATGCCATTTTTTAAAGTAAATATTCATTTCTAGCAGCTAATTAAGCCTGGCCGGGAAGTTGATATAAACTTGAAGAGGTTTACCCAAAGAGGGTTAGGGTTGCCTGAGACTCCAAAATACCAACATGCCAGGTCCTGCCCAAAGAATTCGACTCAAGTCTTCTCAGCCAAAGAAAAGTAAAGTTTATTGATAGTTCACCATATTGGGTAGACTGTTAAGGAGCCTAGGTATCTGTGATGCTTGCATTGGGCAAGCAGGACAGAGTAAGTCTGTCACAGAAAAAGTCTGTGCTAGAACCTTCTGTGGTGCTCTCACACAACACATGGAGGGAAGATAGAATTCTTATATGCAGAGGAATCTAGAGGTGGTCTAGAGGAGGAGTTTGGGAAGGGTCTTCAGGAAGAGTCAATTAGGTCAGATTCCAGCAATGAGTTTGGGGAGGGTCTTCAGGAGGAGTTAATGTGGTCAATGTAAGAGTGGATTGATATTTTGTTAGGCTCCAGGATGGGAAGCAGATAGACAGTGGAAGGCGAGGCTAGTAACAGAGGTTTGGGCCCAGCCACAATTAAAACTTCTGGCCTCTGCAAATGCTTCATCAAGTGGCAAGATTCAATCAGACTTCAAGAGGTTTCCCAGAGCCTGTACCTCAAATATTCAAGGAGCTCAAGGGGGCTCCCCAAGCCTACATCTCATCAAACTGATAGTTCATGGGAGAGCATCTCATTAGGGAGTGATGAAGAATAGCATTAGAAGGACACCCCAAACACAAAAGGGTTACTCCTAGAACCCTGAAGAGAGAAGGTGCCACCATAGGGGACTCAGTCTACCAACAAATGGAGATTAGGAGAGTAGCCCCAGAGCCTGAATTACAACTTAATGATAGTTTTTGATTTTGAAAAAAAAGGTAAAGATTGAAAATGAGGGATATCTTGAGAGAGGGGAATATTTTTATTTTCCACTGTCACTTTCTCCAAAACTTCAAGTCCCAGAAAGTTTAGGCGACTTGTCCAAGGTCACATAGTATGTGTCAGAGACTAGAATTGAACCTGGGTCTTCCTGACTTCAAAGCTGACTCTATCCATCCACTACACCACCTTTTTGTCTACTTATAGAAAGAAAATGGTGTAGGAAGAACACAAATGCCTGACATTTTAAATATTTCTTATGTCTTTTCCCAAAAAGAATCTTCATTCACAGGAATTTTTTTTGTTTATTTTTAACAGTAGAGTATCACACTTCCATTATACATACATACATACATACATACATACATACATACATACATATATATATATATACACATATATATATATATATATATATATATATAAAGGCTATATACATTCTATGTGTTTGGTATTTTTAATAACCATATTGGATTTGGATGAAATATCCTCACAAGAGATGATTTGATTTAAAGAGCCATTAGGCATAACAAAAAGGTCAGGTACAATAATGGTTGCCAAGCAACTGCTTCCCAAGTCATCCTTTTCCCAAGTGAATATCTAATTAACTATAGGGAATATTGGGATGACTTTGATAGCTGACCTAATTCAGAAGCAAATTTTTCAAAAACTGTGCTAAATCTAAATCTCTTTATAGATAGAAATTAACCCCAAACTACAAGCATCCATCTCCAAAAACTCATTGTTATAATACTCAAATGGACTTGTGAGCTCACTTATTTGGGAATTCTCTACAATGATGAAGATTTCAACCCAAATAAGCCTGACCATCCTCTATAACTCTTGTCCATAATCTTCCAAAAATTAACCATAGAGGGTTCATCAAACATCCTGGAATCTTTTTTCTCTTTCTTCCAAAATTGTTAGGGTACCAGTACTACAGCACCAAGCATCCATGTATCATCCCTCGCCTTATAACCAGACCATCCTCTGTTTCTGCTATATTGTTCTCAGATCATAAGCTCTATCTCTACTCTTCTTTAGGACTCCTTATTGATTATATGTTGCCATCTGCTCACACTCACCATGTGCCTCTTTGTTGCCCCCATGTGATTCTCATCTTTTAGCTCTTCTGAGATAATGGCATTTCATATCTTGCTGCCACATAGCAACAATGAAAAAAATGTTAGTATTGAAAAGACAAGATTTAGTTTTCATGGGAAGCTTTGAGTCAATACAAGTTTTGCAGTTTCCCAAAGGCAATCCAACCCACTCTTATATTTTCAACTCTAGTCTCAGCTCACTGCCCAACTGTACAGTCTAACCCAGTTATGCATATTGTTGGATGAGATCAATAGCAAGAGTTCTCATGCTGTGATATGTGAACTTGTTTTTTTTAATGTAAATTTTTGACAACTCTTTCAATATAATTGGTTTCCATTGTAACTTTGTGTACTTTATTTTGCACATTAAAAAACATTATTCTGAGGAATCTACAGGTTTAACTAGACAGCAATAGGTGTCCATGACAAACACAAAAAACTGAGAATCCCTGCTCTATAGAGTATCTATTCAAATCTATGTTGAAATCTGGGCAATAGAAATTCTTCAGCCATTCTCTCTGTCCTGAGTAGATGGATAAGCCAAACTCCTTTGTATGATTACAAATATAAGAAAGGAAGAGATCCAGCATGATATATCTAGGAAAGATTCCTCCTGGAGGTTGAGGTTTCTTTAGATGCCACTTTTTGAAGATAACGTTTTATTGATGGTATAAATACTCATTATGATATTACCTATTAATAAGTTCTTAAATTTTTATGGATCAATATTATATTTGAGCAATTTTAGGCACTACCTTTGAATGTGAATAGTTCCAGAACAATTATTGATTTCTCAAGGATGTTTGGGAGTTTATCTATGTTTAGCATGAGAAGAGAAGAGAAAGGAACAAGAATTTATTAATCATTTACTATATACCAAGCACTGTGCTATGAGTTTATAAATATTATCTCATTTGATTTCACAACAACCCTGAGAAGTAAGTTCTATGATAATCCCCATTTTTACAGTAAAGGAAACTAAGGCATATGAAGATTTAAGTGACCTGCTGTAGCACTAACACAATATTCACAATGCCAACAGAAACTGTAAATATGATGGCATAGTTCTCAGTTGCAAAATACAGCAGACTCTCCATGTAGAAGACAGAAGCAAAACATTTGTTCAGACACCAGAAAACCAAATCCATCATAGCAACATGGAAGTTAATACATCATAAGAGAGCAGAGAACCACACCATCCTTTAGCCTTCCCACAAACCAACACTCACAAGCCTAGTTATCTCCCTGGGTTCTTCCTCTCCTCCCTACAGTTCTAAGTGCTCTGACTGTCATCTTCCTGTGGACTCTGTTCCACTCTTCAGCAAACTCCTCCCACCATAGGCTCCATGTGATTACATTCAGCCTATCTGGGGGCTTCAAATCAGGAAAGGTCTTCAAATTCCTTTAGGCTTATTAAGGGGCAGGGAAGATCTTCAAATTAACATTACCATTACACTTGCCCAGGCTGACATAGCTAGTAAGTTTCTGAGGCCAGCACTGAACTCAGGTGTTCATAAATCCAGGTCCTGTGCTCTAGTCATTACACAACTTAATTATATTATGAAGATTAGAGAAATTCTGGTGCCAATTTTTAGCTACTTAATTGTGTCAATCCAAGTATTTGGTCAGTGTTAAATGACTTCAACCAATAGTGATATGTTACATAGTTTTTATCATTTTATTGCATAATCTACATCAATGAAAAGATATGGCTTCCTTAAAACTGATGTTTCTAGCAATGACTTAATTTTGAATCACAATAATGACCCTCTTTCATTTATCTAAACCTATTCATGATAGTCATTTGTTCAATACTATATTGTTGACATATAGTTGGTTGAGTTCTTATAAATGTCACCCATGGATGGCCTTTTGATTCCACTCTCGGATCTTTGTTTATTTCATATGTTCACTTGGAAGTAAAAACAACAATGATTGCATTTAGTAAGTCCAATGGCATGTGTCTTTACTAGATGCTCTGTGAAGTCATCTTTGCCCATTCCAGAAATATTTCAATGCATTTTAAACCTGTTTAACATGCAATCTGAGATTCTTAGTCTTTTTTTTTTCAAGTAAAATTTAATTGTCCTATAAGCTGCTTCTTAATTATTATATTGATGGAGAGGACCTAAACTTGTATACATTTGCTTCCATGCTATACCAAGTGTTAGCAGGATCCATGAAGGAAGCTTTTTGCAAATGAAGTATGAAACAAAGCCAGTGAGGGAAAAAAAAATATGTTGTGGTTCATTATAGGAACCAGGAATCTTTGTGGCAAGGAAATATGAGGGACTAAAATAAAGACAGATTACAAAAAAACAAGGGTTTGGGAGGAAGTGAGACAGAGGTTTAAGTTCTTGCATCCAGGGCAAATTCAGATGGAAGTGGCAGGGGACACAGTGGCGCCTGGCCCTAGGTGGAGTTGCTCTGGGAAAGAAGATAGCCTATTTCCCAATCAGGTTCATGTTACTATGTATCAGTCAATGGTCCCCAAACTCTCAACCCTTGGAAGGAGTTAATGTGGAGAGTGCAACAATGATGAGAAACTAAGGGTATCAACTCGGAGTTGGATGAGTGAATAGACAGCTATGATGGGACACTGTCTCCCTCTGAATGTTCACAGCATGGGGCAAACCACCAGTTTCTGTGCCCTAGTTATGCCTCTGTAAGGATTTAGGTATCAAAAGGCCAATAATTCCCTACAACAATCGGGTATAAGAGAAGGAAATTACATTGGTTTTCTTTTTTCCCCAGTATGGAATTGTAAATCATCCAAATTGATAGGTTATGTTGATCAAATAAAACTGGGAAATATCTATTTTATGTTGTGCTAAGTAAAAAGAGAGTTCTAGTTCAGTCTTCCTCTATGAAAATAATTTTTAACCTCAGTGAATTCCATAAGATTTCGAATTGGAATTGAATGGGAAAAAAAAAGTTTTTTATTTTTCTTTTCACTAACTTTAAAGTGAAATTTAGCATTTTCTTCAATTATTTAAAAAAACTTGAAAAGTGATCCATTTTCTTCAGGACACTGCCAAAGGAATTCCTTGACAACAAAAGAAGTTTAAGAAGAACTTCTCTAGGATGTTTTTGTTGCTTTGTATAACCCCAGGTCTGGCTTTCTGAATTTTGTTTTGGTATTTTGGGTGAAATTTAGGTGACAAAATAATTATACTTGATTCATTAAATGATGAAGGAGGCAAAACCCTGATAGAAAAGGTGAATATTTATGTTCCCATACAACAATTTTAAATACCTTTAGAAAATTTGTTTAAAAATTTAATTATATATGTATGTATATATATATATATATATATATGCATGCATGTATACATAAGACACAAACCTACTAATTATATATGTCACCAAGATTTCAAAATAACAATGAACTAAATCAGCTCATGAAAGTGGTATCCAGATCAATGAAACAGAAAATATAATTAGATCAATGAACTTATTTCTTCTCCACAAATTTATTAAGGTAAGAGACAGCATGGAAGAATGAATAGAGAGCTGGCCTATGGTTGGGAAGACATGAATTCAAGTCCTCTCTTCCCCCATACTGGCTATGTGACCCTGAGCAAATCATAATGTCTCAGTGTACCAGGCAGTTCTTTAAAATTATAGCCTGTTGAGAGGGTGTTGATCAGCATTGGCAAAGGGAGTTCTTCACCTCAAGTTCCCTTGCCCTGATGAAATCATGAGCCTAATATTAAAAAAAAAAAGTATGAGATAGTTTTTGGTGGATTACATAGCAATGCTTATCTTTGAATATTCCTGTATGAAACTCAGCATGTGAAACAATAACCCATGGCCTGCACATTAGTTACCATGCATCAAGGATACATTGCTGACACGGCCCTACCCGTAGTCCTTCAATCTCTGCAGACATTTCAATGGTTGACAGTTTAGTAGAGCGGATTATGTACACCTGGCAAAAGTCATGTTCTCCCCCTGCAAGGGCCCATGGGGAAGAGAGCTGTCAAAACACATCAGAAGAGAAAAAGCACAAATATGCAAACTCAAGACAGGGAAAAGAAACAGTGGAAGTCAGGCAGATGAAAAGGATTCTCATCAACTGATACCCTCGCCTCTTTGCCAAGGCCATAACCTATTACAGTAAGATCCATGGCAAGTACAGGCTGAGGCTAGCCATATGGTCTGATAACTTGTCTCCCCTCACCTGTCAACTTATTCTGGTGGTTCAGTTCCACAGTGATAAATGCTGCTCTGTCTGTTTTGAGCTGGGTACCTTCTTGTCCATGGTATGTATGTGTGACACATATGTATATATGCATGTATATATAAGATACAAACCTACTAATTATGTATGTCATCAAGGCTTCAAAATAGCAAAGAAGTAAATCAGTTCATGAAAGTGGTATTCAGATCTATGAAACAGAAAATGGTCCACTTGCAGGAATTGATATGTCCCTCAAAATTTACCTATTTGGGTCTTATCAGTGTTACTCAGGAGAACAATGACTTCTGATAAAGAATCTATTTACATGTCTGAACTGTGAGAACAAGAAAGAACTGAAGAGATAGTCTCTCTCAGCCAGAGAGAATCACTGTTGATAAGACCCAGCTCTAGACTAAATTATGTTTTCATCTAAAATTGTAGTTCTGCAGCCCATTAGTCTCTGTTTATGAAAAGATTTAAATTCAGTTAATTTTTGTAATTCTAATTAAGTATTACATGGGCTCTTAACCTGAGATCCACACTCAAGGGAGGTATGGATAGATTTCAGGGAGGGATGGGTCAGATCTTTGAACTTATATGAGAAAAAAGATTACATCTTTATTTCCATGAACCTCTAATTGAAATTTAACCTTTCCTTCACTTATGAATGTAGAGAGCAAATCTTTATTCTGAGAAGAAGTCCATAGCTTTCACCAGATTGCCAAAAGGATCCTTCACACACACACACACACACACACACACACACACACGTTAAGGATCCTTGACTTAGTAGTATACCTAAAAATGAGTAAATTTAAATACCTTTAAAATATGGTTCTGAAGTCTAATGGAGTGAAGATTTTTTTTCTTTTTTCCTCCTGTAAATGCTGACAATAGAAGCACTGTGCTTCCTTAAGAGTTGTTATGGGAATCTGAAGATCTTCCCTGCCCCTAGGCCCTTTGCTAAAGTGGCTACGTGACTCTGAGGACCTTCTGATATTTGAAAGTATACTCTGTTCCCTAATAGGCTGAATGTGGTCACATGGAGCCTGTGGC
>CM053586.1:97856403-97926937 GCA_028646515.1 Pseudochirops corinnae
TGAACTAGGTAAATGATATATGTTTGATTAAAGTGAAACCGTTAACCCATTTTGAGTTGCTTTCCTTTAGAAAAGCAGATCTAAGAACCTGTGCTAGTAGCCGCCCTAGGTATGCTAGGGTGCTTGCTGTTACAAGAGTATATAGACTTGCTGGTTTATCCCTTAAAAGAAGACATGTTTGTCTTCAGAAGCCCCCTTAAACTAGTCATAATCAATAATTATTCCTATGGTCCATCCAAATATAATTGATGTCTTTGAGTCCTTTCTTATTCTGATCATTTTCTGGTAAGTAAAATTCTCTATAATATTAAAAACTAATAAACGTGATCCTGAGTACTCTCCAAATGAGCAACTCTTTGAAATAAAATGTACAGTTTTCTTCCCTTGCGATGTGGTATATGGAATAAAAGGAAAACATATCTCTTCTACTATACACATTTATTTGTGCATATGGTCAGGGAAGATAATAGAAGTATGAAATTAGGTGTTCTACCTAAGTCTCCTTATTTGCTCAACACTATCATTTTTCTGGTAGAAAATTAGTGTCACTTTCCATACTGTATCAAATTAAAGAGGTGTAGAATCTGCTTTGTGACTTATAAAATTGGGCATGAAATTCATATTGCAAGATGATTCTAGGCTTCCTTACATTGGATCAATGACAAGAGTGGTTTGAATGATCTCCTGAGGGGAAAAAAAGCCAGCGGAAAAAAATAAAAGGACTTACAAGCCCTGCTGCCTGTAAACAATGTAAAGAGCAAGCTAATCTCCTGTGCTGTGGAAAAACAAATGACAGATGAGAGTGAGGGGATGGAAGATCAGCAATGTACTCTTTTAGGTCTACTGGTTCATGACAGCCCTTACTAAGAATTTAAGTAAGGATAATAGAAATGAAAGTCAGGAAGGGTCATGATATTTTCATTTAATCCATCCTCCTACTTCTGGAGGAAGATGACACAAATTTATATATGTTATGTATACATTACTGCTTATTGGTCAGAGTTGAATTACTTCCTTTATCTTTGTCAGACAGAGAATAATATAGACACAATTGATATGCAATGAATTTTCATATGATCCATAGAAATTTAAGAATTGGAAGAAAATGTAAGGATTATATAGTCCACTGTTCAAACCAATGAAGCCTCTTTCAGTAAATACCCTATGGGTATATATAATCTTTGTGTGAGTAGACCTCTGGTGATGTGGAGACTCATTACTACCCATTCTAATTTTGCAGATATTATTAGAAAATTCTTCCTGGTATTGATAGGAACATTTCTTCTTTGTAACATCTACTCATTAGTCTCAATTCTGGCATCTGGGATCAAATAGAACAAGTCTGATGCCTCTCTATTGCAACAGATTTTGAAATACTTGAAGATAAAAACCAAGACATTCTCCCCCCCCCCCCAAAAAAAAATATCCTACAGGATTTTTTCCCCTCTAGTATGGGCATTTCTTAAAGTTTGATAATGACTACTAGAAGTCACTCCTCTGTCATGTTCCCTACTGAATATATGCAACAACATGCAGTTCCTTTTGAAGTGTAAAATTAATTTTGGGCATTTGTAAACTTCTAAAGACTGTTTTCTATGAAGAGACTGAGAAAGGCATTCAAATACATACATTCACATTTCAAATATAGACATTCACATTTAAATTTTCAATTCTTGAATTTTATTGAACAGAAGTGCATTCTTCCTCAGTAACCAACAATGACTTAAATTTTTTCTTAATAGGTGAGAAGTTACAATTATTTGATTATTTAAGGATACAATAAACAATGATCTGCTTCAAAAAAAAGCTGCACAATATATTTCAAAAGCATATAAGTCATCAAATTTGCAAAATATCTGCTCATAGGATCCAATACTATTGAGAATTAAAAGAAGGGAATGATATCCAAATTTTAAAATGCCTTTCACAAGCATTATATGTTTTTGACATCTGTGGTTCTAAAACACTACTTAAACATATTCTGAAAATTTGTAAAATGAGATGCCATACACCTAAATGATGCACACTCCATTGGTTACTATTGAGCAATTTGCACGAAATACAATAACTTTCTGCTCTGTCCCTGAGCAAGAGTCCTCTAGCCCTTTCTCTAAAGACAAAAACAGGTGTTGCCGATTATCGATTGACCCTGTTTACCACATATTTCTATAACTAACACTTCACATGATCATTTATTACTTACTGGCAATGTGCTACATACCACACAGAGGAGAGAAAAAAACCCAGTTCCCCAACCAATAATCTTACAGATTAAAGATTATATGCAAAGAATTTTGTAAAAAAAACAAAACAAAACATTGAGAGTGTGGTTAGGTCAGGAAGAATGATTTGGCTTCTGAAAATTTCTTTTCTGGGTGTCATTTCTTGCTTAGTCTTCTATTTTTGTCTAAGTTGACAATTCTTCTTTTCTTCTACTTTCAGTCAATTTATTCTGAAGGTCTCTTGGTAGAAGACCCTTCAGAAGGCTTTTAGGAAGATAGTTGGAAAGCTAGAATGGGTACAGCGTAGGAAAAAGGCACAACAAGCAGGAATGAGAAAAGTGGTGGGGGTGATGTTTGCCAAGGTTGAAGGGGAAAAGCAGGCAAGTGTCAACTGAAGAGTTACAATTTGTTCACACTAAGGCTTTGTATGTAAGAAACAGAGGGTGGTTAAAAGGAGAAAGCATTGTGGAAGCAAGAAAAGCAAGTGAGAATTGAAAGATTTGCAAAGATTAGAAGAGAAAGAAAAGGTCAAAATAAGAATACAAAGGAACAACATCTTAGTACATGGAATGCAGAGAAAATGATTTGGAAAGCAGCACGGAGTATGTCTTATCATGTGGATTCAGAATTATATTGGATAATGTCTAAATTGTCCATATTAGAGCTTCTGAAAAGGTAATGACATCAACAGCTTTCTATTTCCATTAACATGAGATATTTGCTAGTAAGTTTAATATTTGGGATTGTTCCACATTAAAGATTCTTAGACCACATGAATACCTTAAAAATAAACTAAAATTTTCATATCACCACTGCCACAATTCTCAGAAGAGATGGGTAATGATCTTTCCCACCCCACCCCCACCATTGTCAATGAATTATGGATGCATGGACAGATAATTACCACCTGACTTTCCTTTGAGGGGCCAGGGGAAGAAGGGATTAGAGATTGTCAGTTTCCTGGAACTTCTGTTTTCTTATTGGGGATATATAAAAGGGTTATCAATAAACATTGGTTTTCTGTGATTCTAAGCTATCAGTGACTTTCAGATAAAGACATTGTAGTTGTAATTCCTCTGATATTCTTCAGAAAATATTCCTTTTGGAGGGATCCATATACCCAGGAGAAATTTCTTTTTTCTTTTTTTTTTTAATCTTTTTTTTTTTTTTTTTTTTTGCTTTTTGGAGGGGGAAGGTAAGGCAATTGGGGTTAAGTGACTTGCCCAAGGTCACACGGCTAGTTTTTTTGTTAAGTGTCTGAGTCTGGATTTGATTTGAAATTTGAATTTTTGATTTGATTGGAAATCTCCTGATTCCAGGGTCAGTGCTCTATTCACTGAGCCACCTAGCCTCCCCCCAGGAGAAATTTCAATCCATGATTCATTTGCCACCGAAGAGCAAAAAAATAATTTATCCTTCTAAAAAGACACTAAAAATCCTGTGTTGCAGCAGAATGTGATTTACTCATTGAGCATGCTATACAGGTGAATATAGTCTAAAAAAAAAAAAAGGATCATAGGCTTCAAAGGGACAGTAGAAGACAATGAGTATAACCCCCTTATTTTACAGATAAAAAACGAGGCACAGAGTGGTTTAAGGGACTTTTCCAGGGTCATAAAACTATTAAGTATTTGAGGTGGGATTTTAACCAAGGCCTTACTGATATAACTTCTAATATGTTTTTTCTAATATACCACACTAATATATAATCTTACTGTTATAGCTTCAATAAGACATTTACCAAAGAGCCATTAGTGAGGCTGCTTTTGATTCAGGGGGAAGGATATCATACACATCAGAAAAATTAAGTAAGATTTTACCAACTATAAAGTATCATGCAATGCTAATATCACTTCAATGTTATACACACTTACATATTATTTGTATATTTATCTATTGAATGCATTTCTCCACAGATATTAAATTCCTATGTGGTTACTATCTACTTACTCTCCCATCATCCTTCTAAAATAATAGTAGAAAACAAAAATGCCAATATTTTAAGGGAAGAATGAATCAGCAAGTGCCAACACAATATTCACAGTGCCAATGGTAACTGTAAATATACCAGCATAGTGCTTGATCATTAAAATATAACAGACTTTTCATATAGAAGACAGAAGTAAAACATTTATCTGACACCAGAAAACTGAATCCCAAAACCAGAAAGCCAAATTCATCATAGTAGCAAAGAAGTTAACACACCACAACAGCACAGAGAGACACACCATTCTTTAGCCTTCCCACAAACCAACACTCACCAGCCTAGCTGTCTGCCTTGGTATATCCCCTCCTCCCTCTATCTCTAATTGCTCTAACTCCCAGCTTCCTGTGGGTTCTGTTCCACCCTTCATCATACTCCCACCATGTGATTATGTTCAGCCTATTAGGGGGCAGGGGAAATCTTCAAAGCAGGAAAGGTCTTCAAATTCCCTTAAGCTTAGTAAGGAACTGGGAAGATCTTCAAATTACCATTACCATTACAGTCAGTCACAGAAAATTAATGAAATTCTCTTCACACTAAAACCAAGTGTACTAGCTGAAACAGTGCTCAGTGCCTCTTTTCCTGAAGCAGATGTTTAGGTCAAAAAAATGATTTCTATCATTAAAAACAAACAAAAAGGAAAAATAAAAAATCCCAACAATGTCATATCTACTTAACATGATTCTGCTTCCCTTCAATAGAATTTCAACTTCTCAAGTGCAAAGAAAGAAAAACCTGTCAACTGTCCACTTTTCAGTTTTCCCAATGTATCTGGTCTTTTTCTATGTATAGTTGGAGGAGAGTAATCTAGTTGTTGTCCATAGCAAAGTCTCCCACTTAATATGGTGATACAAAAACTGACATCTTCACACAATTTTTTCAAATGGACTTTGATTTCATTAGCATAGGGAATTCTTCATGAGGAACTTTCCTTTTCCAATGAAGACTGGTACCTTATGTGAAATTTATAGTATTAGAGAATTATCTAGGACAGTGAGAGGTTAAATATCCTGCTCAGGATCACACAGGAAACATGTCTCCAATGACAAATTTAAGTTCATAATGTTTGGAGTCAGAGACCTGCTTTCTATCCACAATGACATATTGCCTCTAGATAAACTTATATACTTAAAAAGTGTACAGGAAGTTAAAAAATATATTTAGGACTCATAAGGAAGCCAGAAAATCTACCTAAAATTTTTTTAGATGAGCATATTCATCTTACTTTGACCCTTTATCCAAATACAAATATCTTTGGGTTGCCATGATGAGAATGACACTATGAAAACCCAGGGATTGTAACCAAAAGAATCTCCAAAAGAGACAACTTTCTTATCCAGGCTGCATACACACATACATATCTATATCTATATCTATATCTATATATGTATATATATACATATATATGTATGTATGTATATATTTACATATAGCATGTAAGTCAGTGTTTTCTTGTGCAATTTATTCCTAAACACGAGCGTATTTAACTTGCACTCTTATCTCTTGTATGCTGTTTTCTGAAGATGTAGTCATTTTTGTTAATTATATGTGAAAAAAACAGAGGTGTCAATTAGAGGCTATTCAGCTAATTAGTTTCTCTGCTATTTAAGCTTATTTTCTGTAAAATATGACTTCTAAAGAAGATTTTTCAAAGTCTTCTTTAGAAAACTGTATTTATATTTTGTACAATTTAGAAATTCTCTAAACCTTGTGAGACAAAGGTCTTCCTCTCCAGAAAATCAAATATAAAGAACAAATACCACATTTTCTGTATACATATTTTTAAAAATAAAAACTAGTCCTTTCCCTTCATACCACTGTTTAAAAACTTCCTTTAGCAAGAGTTTATTTCATATAATGCAATTTAGCACTAGCAACATTGAGTGAAAGTAATTACACACAAATAAATAACAATTTGAAAGAAAAACCCCATTGTTTAAAAATTGATTTATTTTATCAATAAGAAACTATATGGATTCTAAGACAAAACCAAAAAAATGCATATAATATGGTTCTAGAACTGAATATCAAAATCTAGTCTATCATGGTATGACATATTGATGACACTTGGGGGATGTAATGTCTCCAAGGACTTATTTATATTAGTTTTTACTTAACTTTAAACAATCTGTTTCTCTAGTTAAAAAAAAGTCTGATTAAAATATCACAGCTGGATTCATTCTTGCTTCAGCTAAATAAGATCATTTCAAAATACAAGATGAAGAGTAAAAAAAAATGTCTTAGGCTACGTGGCTAATGATTTACATCCAATATAAATTTTCAAGACAGACTGACAGTAGCTTTATTTTATTATTATTTTTTTATTTTTTTGCCTTTTTTGTGGGGGAGGGCAGTTGGGGTTAAGTGATTTGCCCAAGGTCACACGGCTAGTTTTGTGTGTGTATGTGTGTGTGTGTATGTGTGTGTGTGTGTGTGTGTGTGTGTGTGTGTGTGTGTGTGTGTGTGAAGTGTCTGAGGTCGGATTTGAACTCAGGCCCTCCTGACTCCAGGGCCAGTGCTCTATTCACTGTGCCACCTAGCCGCCCTGGTAGCTTTATTTCAAAAAACGGTCAAATGTTTATCTACATTTTTGTGTCACTTTCCTGCCTAAAAAAAGAGGCAAGACATCCCTTTAGTAATAATAGTTAATCTTAATAATAACTAACACTTACATAGTTCTTACTGTGTACCATGCATTGCACTAAGCTCTTTACAATTATGATCTCATTTGATCCTCACAACAAACCTGGAAGATAGATGCTATTACTTTACATACCAGGAAATTGAGGCAAACAGAGTGAAACGGACTCACTCAGGTGTTCACATAGCTACTAAGTGTCTGAGGCTGGATTTGAACTCAGATCTTCCTGACTCCAAACCTAGTGCTCTACCCACTGTACTGCCTAGCTTTAGCTCACTGTTTTCCCCCAGGATAAAATATGATCTCTTTAGCTCAGCTTTCAGGTATTCCACAATTTGGCCTCAACCTATCTTTCCATACTTAGTTGATATTGCCTTCTTTCATCCTAGCTAGGTCCCAAAAGAATCAGAATATGAGTTGCTGACTTACTTGAATATCATCTCTTACTTGCAAGAACATCACAAATCAATTTTTATGCCTGGAACGTTCTCCTTCCTCCTCTGTGTTTTTCAGGATCCTTTGTCTCAGCCTGGGTGCCACCTCTTCTGCTAAGCCTACCCTGAGCCTCTGAATTAGTTGCTTCATATTTACTTAGGGTGACGACTGTTTTGCTTTGTTCTTTCCTTTGTATCATCAGCACCTACATAGAGTGCTTGGCGCATAGGTGATCTCAGTAAATCATTGCTGAAGGGAAATATTTATTTAATCCAAAGAATACATGTGTGTACATATATACCTTATTCACAAAAGAAAATAAATAGCACGGGAGTAGTCTGACTTATTTTTTAGTTATTTTTATAAGACATGGGATCATTCTGCATTAAAACAACACAAAGAGAGCATGTATAATACTCATAAGACATCAAATGAGATATTATTTGTAAAGCACTTAGCACAGGGTCTGCCACAGAGTAGGTGCTTAATAAATGTTTATTCCCTCTCAAACTAGTGCATCTCCCAAGCTCATGCAATTCCTACATGTGCAAACTCTGTAGTGAGGATGGAGAAAGGGGTAGAGACAGTGGTGTATCTAGTCAACCACTAGTTATGTGAAAAATACATGGGAGATTTTAGTGGACCTGGAAGTTCCATATGAACCAACCAAGGGATCCAAAAACACTAATTCATTTAGACAATATTAATAGACATATAGTTTCCAGAATAAGGAAGGTGATAGTCCCTTTGGGCTCTATCCTAATCAGCCTACACCTACAATATAATACTCATTCCGGTAACCACATTTTTGTAAGGACATTAACAAATTTGAATCAACCAGTGATGGACACATAGGATATCAAGAGAATTCACAATTGTGTCATATAAGGATCAGTTAAAGGGATTTACAATATTTAACCCAGAGAAGAGAAAATTTAGAAAATTAGTATTAGAGAAACTGTTATTAGGCACTCTCCTTGGTCCTACAGGTCAGAACAAAACCAACCAGTTTTAAGTTAAAGGGAGATTTTTTTCCACATTTTTTAAACCAGACTGAAATTGCCTTAGTAAAAAAGCTCTATTTGAGGAATTTCTGATATCAATAGAAATTGACACTTACTTTTCAGCTTACAGCCTTAGTGAGTTTCCTCTCTTCAGAGATACAAAAAACCGACTTGTATAGGGTCATACATTTACTCTATGTCCAAGTTGGGACTTGAATCCAGATCTTGCTGACAGCAAAACCAAATCATTATCCATTATGCCTGCTACCTCATCTTCAGATGAATATAACTAGAAATTTCTTTACAATTAGAATTGCCCCAAATTAGAATAGACTCTATCTAGTAGTATTGACTGATGACATCACAAGAAGTCTTTAAGCAGAAGTTAGATGAATATTTATCAGATATATGATAGAATTCATTCTTCAAGGAAAGGTTCTGTTAGCAGGTGAGTGAGCATGTATGTGTGTTTGTGTGTGAGTGTGTGTGTGTGTGTGTGTGTGAGAGAGAGAGAGACAGACAGACAGACAGAGACAGAGACAGACAGACAGACAGACAGAGAGAGAGTCTTCCAAAGTCTTTGGCAAATCTGAGATTTTATGTGTTTGTAATAGTCATTGATTTCCATACTATGTTTTTTACAAAATACAGGGTTTTTTACCCCCTATATCTCCATATGCATAATTTATCATTCAGTCATTTCAGTCATGTATGACTCTTTGTGACCCCATTTGGGGTTTCCTTGGCAAAGATACTAGAGTGATTTGCCATTTCCTTCTCCAGCTCATTTTATAGATGAGGAAACTGAGGTAAACAGAGTTAAGTGACTTGCCCAGGGTCATACCACTAGTTAAGTGTCTGAGGTCAGATTTGACTCAGCACTCTATCTACTGTGTCACTTAGCTGCCCGTTTACACATAACTAAGTACTCTAAAAGCATGAAATCTTGAAATATGGAGTGATTTCTAGATTCTGATACTGAGCTTGGGATTCAATAATGATGCTACAAAGCAAAAAGCTTCTTTAGTATTTTTCTTTCTTTATGGCAAATAAAGATTGGCAGAGCTTTTAGCACAGGTACAGTATATCCAAAAGTTTTTGATGAATTCATAGCCTTACTGGCTAAAAAGAAGATATTTTTTACATAATTGTAACAATGTTCAGTATTCAGATGTTCCCACAAAGTGAAATTTTTTAGGTTATGCTTAATATGACATGCTAGGGTGCTAGCAGTGAATAGAGAGCCTGCTGTGGAATCAGGAAGATCCAAATTCAAATCTTGCTGCTGACTCATGATAACTATGTGAATATGGGTATGTCATTCAATTTCTCTGTCCTGGTCAACTCTTGAAGACTATAAGTAACAGAGAAAATAACTGTTCTGGATTGGTGAAGGGAGTTTCTGCACTGGTAATTCAGAACCTCCCCATAAAGTCTAGACTGGGCCTATTGAAATTAAAAACTTGCAATTATCTCACATGAATTTAATAACTTGATAAACCAAATGAAAGAATTTCGATTTCTTGCCAAATTCACTTCCCTTTTCAGTACATACAGATATACAGTGTTCTCATGGTGTTGACAAATTTAAAAGTAGTCATTAATTAATGTATGCATAGAGAATTAAGAAGATAACATTAACCATAGGGAACATTTTGACTTTTCAGTAAAATAGGAATAGAACTTTGTATATATAATACATTTTCACTAAGATTCCTTGATGTAGTTTGTGATAATTAAAATTCTTCTCCCCATAGCAACATTCCCTTCCCTCAAAATCTTTAAAAAGTGTATAATAGAAAAGCAAAATGTTACCCAAGGACAGATTTATTATTGCTCCAAAAGGTTTCTTTTTTAGATGAGATATTCAATTATCCATATGAAGATTAAAAAAACTATTATATAATAATAACCTTTTGTTCTCTTAAAATATACCAGAAATTGAAAATACTTCATTCAAACCATTTTGCCCCATTGATGTTTTTAGAGATAAACCACAGGAGTTGGCTTTCAGATCATGAAAATTTGCTTTTCTAGAACACCAGTTAAAGAACCATTTACACATGAAGATTCATAGGAAAATCACTAGTGCTTTGACCTACACTTTCTTAAAAACCTGTGTAAAGAAAGAAATGGACTATTCATTTTTATTTCTTAAACTTTTCTGCTAAACTCTCTTTGATACCTTTTTTTCCATTTAGCTTGGGACTTGACTTTTTAATAATTCTTAATAAAGAATCATATGAGCCCAAACAAAGATGAAATACTGTAACTGAAGTGCACAAAGCAAAGTCTAGAAGGTTGCTTCCTTTCCAGATTTCAAACAGTTTCACTTTCAGATCTATTACACAGAGACAGAACAGGCTTTTTAAAAAGAGAATAAAAATAGGAATTCCTATGCCAGAGCACAGCTTTATTACATCTTTAAAGAGGCACTTTTTTATGTTTCTTAGACTATGAAAAACTCTCACTCTTTGAGCAGTACCGACAGGTATGTGCAAAAAACAATGACAAAATGAGAAGAGAAGTTATTTATTATTCTTTAGCCAGCTGCCAATAAAGCAAGTTGAAGGTCAACAAGATAGAGGAAATGGAGGAGGAATGAGAAGAAAGAGGAAAAGAAGAAATAGACTGCTGGCCTTTATTCCGAACCAAATGTAATGAAGCTCTTTTAGGTACACACATCTTCAGTCACAAGACCACCACATAAAGCTTAGCACTGCTCTTGAAACTGAGAGGCAGCTTCAGTAGAGTAAACAGTCTAATATTGATAACCAACTACATTTTTTTCTTTAAATGAAGATATGAATGCTAATTATTAGGAACTAAGTTTGACAGTTAGTACACAAAGACATATGTCACAGAAAAGCCGCTCAAAGGACTCCGAAACAAATTGCTAGTTAGGCAATACTGAGAAAAGGATGCATAAAGTTGAATGTACATCTCTTAACTTAGCAATTTCAAAAAAGTCTTTGGCCCAATGGGCTTAATTTTTGAATCGCCTAAACAAAGCAATTTCAAAAGGCGTCACTATTGTACTTCATCCATTCAGTTTAGATGTTTTAACTAATAGAATCAACTCATTATTTCCATGCTATAATCATGCAGCAGTGCAGCACTGTATATATCCCAAAGTGGGGGAAAAGGGGTTACATTTGAATTTGAAATATATTAGATTTACCATTCTGTTTACATTTTCTTAGGTCCATATTTAAATGAGTTCACATTCATTGAGTGCACTGTTGCTGCGTGATGAAGGGAGGTGACAGGAAATGTTTTCTGGAGCTGGAAAGGTAAGCTATGATTACAACGTTAAGCCATAGATGGTCCATCACAGGAAAATCCACACAAAAATTATTAGAAGTTGACTCTATTTAGTTTGTAATTGTTATTCTTTTCCCCTAAATTATAAGACTGGAAACTATGACTTATAACCTTACAGTGAATTATGTAGAGTATGAAGCCTAAGGCTCCAAATTGTATGCCACATATACAAACATGTAAAAACATAGACATTCAGGGTCACTTAGCAGTACAATCATTGAAAAAGAAATGAAGAGTCCATGATCCTTTATTTCCAAATCATTTTAAGCATTAAATTATTAGCAGGCTGAGTTGAATACTTGATACAGTAAGTACTTTCTGTGTCACTGAAGAGAAACTGGCATTTTAAAAATTGTTATTAATTTAGATATACTAGCAATTTCTTAACATACTTTGAATTGTGCCAATTAATGTACTGATGTTCTTTTTATTCCCAAGATATTCCCAAATATTTTCCAAAATAGACTAATGTACCAAGGTATTATGATCTGAAATATTCCATGCAAATTGATTAAGTGATCAATATGTAAAGGGGAACTGCATCTATCTTTCCTGTCTGGGCTACAAGTTCTGTTTTTATTTCAAATACTCATCCAGATGTCCAACTTAAGTTAGATTTGGGAAAGGAAATACTGAGTGTAAAAGTCTATAAGAGGGAACAATAAAACTTTATTGTTTCTAGTTCCCAATAACTTGGTGAGCTACTATCTTTCTCTTCTCTTCATTCTAAAACATATAGTTTTTGTCCATTAAACCCCAGTTCCAAAAAAGTGATAGGGATTTTGATTCTTTTCCCTGATAATAGGAATTTAAACTAAAAGAAAATATTGCCACCGTATTGGAAGAGTTCCCTTTTAACGGTGAACTCCAAAGCTAGTTTTAGTCTATATCACCCACCCTAGCTTTGGTGATTTAGCTATAACTCTGAGATTCAGTTTGTCTATTCATTTCTGCCCTTCCTATGTAGAGATTCAAGGGGATGATGGAAACCTAACATTGGTCAATTCAAGAAAAACTCAGTTGATAAATGCCATTAAACATATATCAAGATCTGTTGCTCCTCTGAGGTAAAAAGAATTTCAGCAATATGGCACGTGTTCAATACTATTTTACAGATAAAATTAGTACATCCTTAAACAGTCAGTGAGTCTGTTTCACTACATCTGGGTTACACTGACCTTTAGTTGAAGTAGGTTTCAGCAATACCTCATGTGACAATCTATGACATCTCTAAGCACACTGAACAACTATCATGGAGTGTACGTATCCTTAATTAGCAGGCCTTTTCTTTAAAGCTTGTTAAAAATATATATATATATATATATATATATATATATATATATATATAATATGTATTTTTTAATCAACCAGTTCACATGATTCAGAAATTTGCCCCTTGTCTGCTAGTGAAAAGTGTTGTGTTCAAAATTAGTTGTCAAAACATTTGGCTTGTATGAGTTCTCTTCCTCTTGGTTGATGAGATTTGAGAAAAAGTTCTCCAAGTACATTAGACAGAATATAATGTAGGCTTGAGTAAAGAACAAATTGTGAAGATAGATGTCTGAGAAGAGTCCACACTGTTTCTGAATTCTACATCTTAACTGAGAGGAAATGCCGTTTCCCAGTGCTCAAAGACTCAAACAATAAACAGGTCAAAAGTCTGATTTACCTGCTCAACTGTAATCCTCTGTCTTGATAATACAAGGCCAGTGAAGGTCTCAGGACATGTTTCCTATGAAATGATAATCCCTAGATAGGAACTATGTTTGCAATAAAAAAAAAATATTTCCTACAATATTCAATTTCCCTTTTCCCATGAAGAAATGTATTAACATACTGAAAGAGAATCTCAGAGGAAAATGATGAAGCAGTCACTATGATAGCTGCAATATGGCTTCATAGGAAACAGGGCTACATTTAATTAGCTTTGATCTTTTCCTTGTGTGTTTTACCCCTTTGGTTATAGTGGTGTGTGTGTGTGTGTGTGTGTGTGTGCGTGTGTGTGTGTGTGTGTGTGTGTGTGTGTATGACAGGGACTTAAAAGTCATCCTTTTCCAAACTACGTTGCTATCAAGACTAACAAAATCAAAGTGGAACTTACATTGTATTTACAAACAAGTTGGCACTTACAGAATAAATTATTGATTAAAAAAAAATCCAACCCAGGACACCTATGTTTTAGGCACACTGGGAAAACCTGCTGCCTTATTACGTTATGCTACATTAATATGAATAAATAGATTCCCAGCTGGTACATTCTTCCCCGATGGTTTGCTTCTTGCTGAAAGGGAATACCTTCCATTCTAATTTATTGGTGATGTTAATAGGTTCTTAGTCCAGAGAAAGTAAAGGCTGCATGTTTTCTTCCTCATTTTTATCCATGCGTTTTAGCACTGCAGGATCCACTACTGACTGAGATCTGTAAATAGATAGATAGATAGATCATAGATAGACAGGATAAAAGAATTAATTAGTTAATTAATTAAGCCAGTCAACTGAATTACCCACATTACAATTTTTCAGCACATCTGTCACTTTCAAGTTATTGATAGTATGAAGCAGATGATGTACTTCACTGACACCATGCTCTATCTTTTCTTTGTTCTAATTCCTCCATGAAGCTAATATACCCACCTACCCCCAAATCAAGGGATTATGGAAATGAAATATAAGAGTAAAGGAGATGCATGAAAAAGAGATAAATTGAGATTGAAATTAGGCTAGTGTGAAACAAGGTAATGCTATCAATTGCCTCCATCAGAATATCAGCCCCTTGGATACATTTTTGTCATTATATCCCTAGTTCCTATAGCCCAGTGCTGGAATTAAATCTGTCTGGAGCATGGAGTGTTGAGTAGAAAAGGTTTCTATGCATGTGAGATAATTTGGAAAAGCTGTCCATCTTCCAGATTCTTTTTTTATGGTTAATTGAGGCCTGACTACAATTTTTAAATAACGTAGGAAAAACAGGAAAAACAAAATCTGGAGATAAAGTGTCACCACAGTATGAGAGGAGTGGAGTAAATTGTGAAATAAAGGTTGGAAGACATCCAGTTGTGAAAGGCTTTAAGTGTCAAACAAAAAAGGAAACATTATATTTAATTCTGAAGGTATCACGGAGTTAGAGGGGTTTGGGTGTGACATAAGCAAACCAATATTTAGGAAAATCACTTCAGCAACTTTTAAAGTACGAATTGCAGTGGGGAAGTTAAGTCAGGGAAAACAATTAGAAAGCCATTGCAATAGTTCAGACAAGTAAAGGTGAAGGCCTGGAAGGGGATACATAAGGGAGATAATGCAAAGATAGAAATGTCAAGATTTGGTAGCCAATTAGATATGGGCAGACAATGAGAAAGAGGAGTCAAAGATAATATCAAAATTGTACAACAATCAAAATAGAAGACAAGATTCCTAGTCTCAAGGATTCTATAAAGCAAATAAAGCATTTTCCTTATTATCCATAAATTTGGATATTCAATCTTACTGATTCCCATTCATTAAGATCAGATATTAAAAAATGAATACAACACTGTCATGAATTCCCAAGTAGAAAATGTAACAATAACAAAACTGAATATCCAGTGAATTTTTTCTTGGAATTTTTTTAAAGTTATTTAACTTTTATTTAAAAGTAACCAGTATCTCTTCTAGTATTATTGGAGAAGCAAATAATTGAAACAAGAGCCCTTTACATACACACAACTCTGTAGTAGATGATAATTATAATTCAATTCATCATTAGGAAACAATGTGAAATTGAGAAGGAGAAAAGTCAATTAAATATTTTAGTGTTGGGGCAGAAAACTGGCTCCTTAATAGCTATAGCATTAGCAAAGCAGCTGCCCTTTTAAATTCTAACCATAATGATTTTTTTTTTCGTCCTGCTCTTATACCAGCCAATTAGATATTGCTGTGGTAATATGCTTCTTAGCAGACATCATTAACTTCAGATAGAAAAACTATAAGCTAAAGTACAGGCTAATGTTGAAAAAAAGCAGAGAGCATAGCCATTTATAATCCGAAATCGAAACAAAACCCCCAAAATGAATTAGATGATTAAGTGAACTGATTCAACTCTGACACTAAGCTTTATGTAAATACTTTCTGAAAGCAGAAGACTCTAAAGATAAGGGGAAAGGTAAACAGTCACTATTCCTAACTCATTTTTACTGTTTCATCTCAATAGCAAATAGGCAACTATCTCCTACTTCAGGACAGTGAATGAAGAAGCAGGCAATGTGACTAAGTAGCAGATGGAATCATTTTAAGAAACAGTGCTTAGCTCAGTCCCTGGTGCAGGGTAGGCATTTAATAAATGCTTGTTGACTGACAGACATTTATGCCTTGGCCTCAAACGTTTTGAGCAAAGGTAGACTATTTGCCTACATTAAAAGATCATAAATAAAGATCAAACAATTGAAACTGGACCCTTTAAAAAACATGATATACCAGTTTCTTTTAGTAATGTTCAATTGACTAGTGAATAGTAAGCCAGTCAGATAGGAAGACCTAAGTTCAAATCCTGCCTCTTGGAAGTTAACAACGTCACAATGCAATAGTTGTAAAACTATTCTACTCCGCAGCTGTTTTATATATACATATATATGTATATAATATTTATGTATGTGCATACACACACATACACATACACGCCTTGCTTTCTTTACCAATAGAATATAAAGTTCCTGAGAACAGGAGTTGTTTCATTTATTTGTTTTTGAACTCTGAATCCCTGACACCAAGTATGGTGCCTGGCATATAGTAGACATTTGATAAATGCTTATGGATTTATTAGTTTATTAGTAGTTTTCCATTGCCCATGATGGCAGGAGATTCTAAACTAGAGTTCCTTACACTGATGAAATCCAATGCATTATGCAAATTTATGAGTCCATCTCAAATTGAAGGATGAGACAATTTACTAATAATACCTTGATGTCTTTAACAATTGTTAACCCACTGACCTGAAAGAGTTAATGAATTTCTCAAAGTTCTTAATTTCCTCTTAGTGAATTGTTGATAAATGGAAACCCTGGAGCCCTTGGGCTATTTAATTTACTAAGAACTGAGAATGTAGGAAGGAAACTGTTTAAAACAAATAGCTGTTGGGCAGTGAGAAAAAAGGATAGATAATGAATATGTACAGTAATATATTTATGTTAAAGTATATTCTTGTACACATTCACAAATATACTGGAGCTCCAATACATGATTCTCAAAGAGAGCCATGACATCAGGGAGGTGATGCCATGACATGTAAGTGAACTGGATTTAAGTGAGGCAGGGTTGTGCGAAGTCACCAGCCTCACTTTCTCCTCTGGAGCCATCTGGGTCCAGTGGCAAAATATAGATCATAAAGACCAATAGGAAATAGCAGGTCATTTTGGGCCTGCTTGTAGCATCATATGAACCTCTATAAAGTCCTATTCTGACACCTCATTTTGGTGTAGACTTGCCCTTATTTTCTTAAAGCCTAGGCCTATGTATGGAGGGCAAACATTGGAAGTTCCTACTAAGCAGAAAAGGTGGGACTGACAATATACCATTTGTCCAACAGTCGAAGTACTTTTTAAATTTAGATAGACTCCTCAGCAGAAGTTTAGCCACATATTAGTGATTTGGGGGTGGGAGGGCCACAATAACTCATGAACACTATGTACTGAGGAAGAGTTCTGAGAAGAATTACTAGAAGGAGAACCCTCACCAATGAAATTATTTACCCATAATACATAGAAGTATAGTATAGTATTTTTAAAAATATTATTTTAAGGTTATATCTTCTTTATCTCTTTCTCCCAATCTCTGAATGTACATGAAGATGGCAGCTTTAACACAATAAAAAAAAAATAAAGGCAGATTGCGATTCTGTTCTTAATCTGCTCTCATTATGCACTACAAATGTCAGAACTGGTTTTGAGATGCTATGAGCCACTGCAAATGTAGAACATCTCCTAAATAAAACAAGTCAGGCATAAACTGATTATGGGCTTATGTCCCAATCTGAATACTGTTTTGGTTCCATTTCTCTTTCACCCCCTAGAGACTAGGGATACCCACCCAGAGTCATTAACTACCATTCAGCTAGATCTCTGCAAAAGAATGGGTAGACCATTATATACCATGGATACACATAAAAAGTACCCAAGTACCCCCGATACTTTGCCATTTACAAAAGGACCCTCCCTCTCTGAATGTGTGTCTTGGGAGTTTAGAATTTAAATTTAGGATGTAAGATCCAGAAATATGAAATGGAAGGCACATCTTTGGTAATTTGCATAAAGGGAAAAGTGTCTTTTTCCCACTGACCTTCTGAAATCAGTATAAGCAGAGAATGAACCACAATTCTCCAGCTGATGGATAAATAAGCTGCTCATCAAAATGATACTGAAAAATAGTAATAACTTACATTTCCATAACAGTTTAAGATCTGCAAACCATTCTCTATACCTTATCTAATTTGATTCTCACAATAACCCTATGAGGTATATAATATTATTCTCCCTATTTTAGAAATGAGATTTAGTTGGCTTATATGATTTGCACATTGTCATACTGTTAGTAAAGTACTTTAAGTGGAATCATACCCAAGTGTTCCTAACTCAAAGTTTAGTGTCCTATACTCTATGTTACACCATCTCCATATGACCTTATACTAACCCAAGTAAAAAATCAGGTAGAAATAAATACCTTCACATCTCATTTTGGAGAATTTATAGTACTTGCCTCAAAACAGGAAAAAAAAATCATGCTATAGACTAAGATATTCATCTTTCTGTAGTTTCCAAAGGGAACATCATCAGTGTACAATGGGACTGTCATATGATATATACAATGGGACTGTCACATACACATACACATCTAAACTGAGGCAAAAATCTCCTTACAATGTATAACTGAAATTTTAGTTTATACACTGATACCCCACATTTCCAACATACCTCTTCATGGACTTTGGAGATAGTTCTTTTTCCACTTCTTTCACTGGCATACTATAGGAGTCCACATTGTACTCACTGTCATCATCATATTCATGATCTAGCAGCGTTCTTGCCCATGTACCCATATCATAGGGGGGTAACATTCCTCCAAATTCAGAAGGTAGAATCTCTGGATGAATGAGTTGGTGCAGGCTGTTCAGGTTATTTCCATGCAGAAATATCTATATGTTCAAGAGAAAACGAGTCATCCGAACCATAACTCATAAAAGAAAGAGAACTGCATTGGCTAAAAAGGAATATAATAATACTGTGACAACAATTTTGTCATAACTACTGTTATGAAGATGAAGAGCCATTTTTCAAGACCATACCTTGTCCAAGATGCAAGAATATATATGCTATTCTGATCCGGGAAATTCCAAAGGTGGGAAGGCAATTTCATGTGCACCACAAATAAACCCATGGGCCAACCCAAAATTCAGCATGATGATTTGTATAAGCCCTACTGACCTTGGTTGAAAATGTGCCCACTTCACAAAGAACTCAGCAACCGAATATTTCCAATCCACACATTAAGTGTATCCATAGACGCTGGTATAAAATCTTTCTCCTGACTGCTACTAAGAATCCCTTACCCAAAGTAGTCCTAAATGCTCTTCTATAATGCAAAATGAGAAATAGAATCAAAATTTCATGTTTGTGAATTCCCTCAAAACGGGTAGCATTTTGTACCACAAGGAGTTTAATTGTTCCAATGTTTCTAGGTGCTTCTTTAATATAGATTTCCAGTGTGTCACATTCCAAATATTTGAAATATAAGTCTTTAAAAGCATTATCATAAACATGGAAATCTGAATAGTCATTCACATTCTCAGAATTATCCCCATACCACTACCATTCTCCAGGATTACTATAATCTTCCATTCTTCCTCTTCTCAAACACTGCCCCACCCCCAACCCAGTGGCCCTCATCACCATTGGGACTTGAGGCAGTATCTGATTAAACACTGTCCCTAATTAAAAAGAGAAATACAAAAATTAATTTAGAAAAGATAAAACATAAAATAAATGAAATGCTTATCTTGGGTTGTTTAGGGATTAGTTTATATTGCTTATATTTTATAGAGTCACAGACTTCTAAGGATAATTTCAAAAGAGAATAAATATTAAGGTTAAATAAAGGTTAAATTACAAATATGAAATGTAAAAAGATAATATTTTAGATAATTTGTTCCAGTGCATAACTCTATAACTAATTCCATCTGCAAGTGATCACTAAAAATGCATTTCAACTATTCCACTGTTTAATATGTTTATAATATGCAAACTTTTCCAAAATTAATTAGACCTTTCAAAAATACTCTTCATGGCTTGCATCTTAATATTGAGAAGGATTTAGTAACAATCTTCATATTCTAGCATCTGAAGAGCAAATATTTGGATGATATTTTGCAGTTGCCTCTGGCTTACAAGCATATATGAAAATAATAGGTGATGTGCCGCACAATTACATTCTCACATGAAGTTTTACAGATTAAACAAGTTTTAATAGAAGAATTAAGTTCTGGTCTCTTTTGAGCCTGGGCTAGTAGCAGGTTCCTATACAGTAAGGTCCAGCTAATGTATCTCCTAGTCTTCTCCTTGCTCTGTGTTTCAACAAAAAGGAATAGGTACACTATACACACTTAGAGCTCTTTCTGTAAAGTGTAAACAAATTGAACTGCAAAAATATTTCATATCACAAAAACATTAGGTCAATATGAGATGGAAAAAAAATTATCTTGGGATATTTTACTTGAAAATTAAGCAAAATATTTCCTCAATTCTAGACTCTCTTTTAGAATCAAGCGTAGCCTATAATTTCCCTGCTCAAGAAAAGCATAACAGTAACTGTAAGAACATTCATCAGATCTTAATACTGGAATGGATACTAGCACTATCCAAATCCCCACTGCTGTCCTTTTGGGGGTTAAATCTGAGGTGTGAACTAATGCTTTGACACGACTCATTAAGTGTCATCTGTGAATATATTTATATATGTATGTATGTATGTTTAAATATATTTCTATGTTAAGCTAAAGGCAGCTAGATGGCTCAGTGGATATAGGGCACTGGATCTGGAGTCAGGAAGCCTCAGACACTTACTAACTGTGTGACCCTGAGCAAGTCACTTAACCTCTGTTCACCTTAATCCACCAGAGAAGGGAATGGTAAACCACTCTAGTATCTTTGCCAAGAAAACTCTATGGACAGTATGATGCACAGTGTCACTAAGATTCAGACATGGCTAAATGACTGAACAACAAATATGATAAGCTGTTCTCTCTTCTATTAGTGGATGCAGAAAGGAAAAAAAAAAGATGAAAGAGGTGTTTGTAAGGTACTGAATAGTCCCATTTTCTATTTTTAAAAATGATTTAATTCTGTTTTCACAGTTGTTGAAGCAATTCCTTAAATAATTGTGACAGTTCTCACAATATTCTGACTGTAGCAAATACTGTTCTCCATAACAGCATTTCTAATAATGTGATATTAATAATAGTAATGAATAACATTTGCATAGCAATTAGATTTTTGTAAAGTCCTATACATACACATTCTTATTTAATGCCTATAATAACCCCGTGAAGTTGGTTCCATTATTATCTAATTTTTTCAAGTAGATAAACTAAGATTAAAAGAGCTTAATTACTTGAAGATCACCCCATGCTAAGTGACCAAGGAAGGATTTGAACATAAGTCTTTACTAACTCCAAATTCCGTGCTCTATCCACTACAACACAATGCTCTGTTATGTTGCATATTATAAGTTTTGTTATTATAAATAACTGACACTTTTACAAGTACATGGAACTTTGATATCCATGGTTACACTGAAACACTGCCTTCTTAGTACTCAAGAAGAGAATAAATTACCCTCAGTATAATTGCAATGTTGCATTTTTATCATATTCTAATTCACTGAAAATTAGCAATCCAATAATAGAATTATATTAACCAGAATATTTGAATACCCATATAAACCACAGTCAGGTAATTCAAATAAACAAATAGATATATGTGTATACTTATGATATGCTCAATATACTTCATTTGACTTTTAATGAACCAATAACAATATGGTCAATTCAATTATATTTTTAAAATTTAAATATCAGCAAAGTGAAATGGAAACACTAGCATGGGAGTCGAGATTCCTAGATGAAAGTCTGGGCCAAGGGTGGGGATCCTGAGGCCTCTAGGTCCTCAAGTGTGGCCCTTTGATGGAATCCAAATTTCACCAAACAAATACCCTTAATAAAAGAATTTGTTCTGTAAAACTTGAATCAGTCAAAAGCCCACACCTAAGGACCTAGAAGGCCACGTGCGGCCTTGAGGCTGCAGGTTCCCCATCCCTGGCTAGGCTCTACCATAGGTAAGCTGTGAAAGTTACACTTCAATTTTCTCATCTACAGAGATTGAACTAAACCATCCCTAACATCCTTTCTAACTCTAACTTTCCATACTTTTTCTAAAATCTTAGAACATAAAAGATATTCTATTTGATCGGAATTAGGGTGTTGTTTATGAAATAATATTTATAGAAACGTATTTTCCTTTCCTTTAGAACACAGGAGAGCTATTTTTGAAATGTTACATACATAAATTCTTCAGCATGAATATCTGAGCTTAAGACACAGAGTAAAAAAAGACTGAAAATATCCATTTTCAACAAGTGTGTAAGTAACTATATATTTGGTATTAGCCGATTTTTTACACTACATTCACATTATGAAATTCGCAGAAGAATAATATTAGCACAGAAGAAATATTTAAATACCCTTTTGCGTGTCTTCTCCTTTAGGAAAGGCCGTATGACAGTGTACAAAGCATGGATGTACCAAGGCTGATTGACAAAATGAATTCCTCCAAATCGAGCTGGAAAACTGTCCTGCAGTATGACACAAAACAAATCCAATGCATGTTTTATTATTCAAAGAAGGTTAAGTAATTCAGTTCACTAAATATTGATTAAACAACTATTATGAGCACTGTACTGGGTGTTGAGGACACAGAAAAGAAAAAGAGAAATAGTCCATTTCCTTAGGCTCTTACATTCTTTTGAAAAGAAGATGAATGTTCTAGACAAATTTAACTCCTTCTGAAGTGGTTTACCTGCTTATGAAAAGAGAGAACTGGTAAGAAACTCACCTTACTGAGCATTGTTGCTGTCAATTAGCAAT
This sequence comes from Pseudochirops corinnae, assembly GCA_028646515.1. Taxonomy (NCBI): domain Eukaryota; kingdom Metazoa; phylum Chordata; class Mammalia; order Diprotodontia; family Pseudocheiridae; genus Pseudochirops; species Pseudochirops corinnae. The sequence continues at coordinate 97,879,175 of CM053586.1, forward strand.
GAAAGATATCAAGAAAGTCTTCTCAAAATTGAATCAACTTTTGTAAATTTCCAAAGGTCAAGAACTGTGGCATTTTAAAACCTAAAGTCCCTAAGCATGTTCTTACATGTAATTGAGAAAAATTAAATAACATTCTTAAAAATAAAACATATCTGTATGTAAAATATATACATGCATGCATGCAATGTGCCAAAATTGACTAATTGTATTGTCATAAAACAATTCTCCCCTTTAGCTAGAAGGTGTATGAATTGGGGCAGAGGAAACACTTTTTACTCATAATCCAAGGAAGAGGCATGTAATGCATCCTGCAAAATACCAAAGGAATCCTTGAGCCTATTATAATAACCCATAGATATCTACTATATTCTTTAAATACTCTGAGACTTGTATGACAGCTGACTCTCAGAAGTCCAATGTCTCATAGCTAAATTGGGTCCCAGTGTTTTCCCTGCCAGTTTCTACACAGACCTGGTACAGGGAAATTTCTTTTTAGGGGACAATATTCTCATTTAATATTTTACTTAATTCTACAAAGAGTTGGAACAGAAATGAAAACAAATTAATTGGAAGAGTTATGGGTGTGGAAGCTTTTGTGACTATCATCATACTCTTTTCATCTTTTTGTTTTTTTGGTGGGGGTTAGCAACAGTCCTGGGACAAGTCACTATATTAACATAAATAATTAAAATAATTTTCTATATGGTACTGTACATATGAATATCTTTTTCTGACTAAAATTTTGACATATAAGATCATCCTGTGAAAGTGCATGGGAAATATGTTATATACAACTACAGTAGTAGACAGATTAATAGGGATGATATTCAACCTCATTTAGTTCCTACAATTTTGATCTCCTGTCATAGGTCTCCAATTGTTTGTGGAGTTAAAAAAAATTAATAAACATTTATTCTCTCTCCATTCCATTTTCTTCCTCTCCCATGCAATTAAGAAAAAACTAGAACAAAATTCTCACAATATTTCTAGTCAAATGAAGCAAATTCCTTTATTTGACGTGTCCAAAATTACATGCCTCATTCTACACTTTGAATCTATCATCACTCAGTGAGGAGATAGGTAGAATGCTTCATATTCAGCCCTCTGGAATCATGGTTTATCATTGAAATGGTTTATCATTCAAAATTATTTCTCTATATAAAGTTGTCACTGTATAAACTGATCAACTCCTTGTATTAATTTCATTCTGTAACAGTTCCCAATTCCAACTAAAACTGTCCATTTCATAATTTCTTATGTTGTAATAATATTCCACTAAGTTAGTATACCATAATTTCTTTAGCCATTCCCTTAACTTCCAGGATTTTTTTTTTCTTGCTTCTACAAGGAGAGTTGATATATAATGGTCATTTTTTTTCTTTCTTTGATCTCTTTGGGGTATATGCAAGGGTGTACTGGTACATGTTTAACAACTAGCTCTCTGAAGAAATGTATGCATAACATGCTTTTGAGTTTAATCTATATTATTAATATTTTCTTCATCAATTCTTAAGTATTCTAGACAATCAACAAAACAATAAAGCAAGCTCTGATTTATGAGCTGTAAATTTCTGAGTTATAAATACTCTTACTGAAATTTTAATAATTATCTCTCCCATAAACCAGTCTGAGCTGGCTCTAGCATATACCCCTGGAATAGTGGCAAATTGCTTTCCACAATGACTGTACCAATTCATAGCTCCATCAGTAGTGCATTTGTGTGCCTGTTTCCCTACAACCTCTCCAACATGTGGTATTTTCCCCCTTTTATCATCTTTGCCAATCTCATGATGGACATGATATAAAACTTCAGAATTGCTTTAATTTGTTTTTCTCTATTTGATTATTTGGAGCATATTTGTTTGATTTTAATACCTAAAGTGTCCTTAATCAAGAACTGCTTTTTGATATCCTTTGACTCTCTATCTATTAATAAATGACTCATTCCTACCAATTTAAGCCTATTTCTTAAATGATTTGGATTTATATAAGTAGGTCTCTACAGTATGAAAGCACTTCCTTTCATGCAGCTTAAAGAGTGTGAATATTTGGTACAATGATATGTATTAAAAACATTAGTATGAAATTTCATGGAGCAAAGTTATCCTACAATATTATATCACTGTCTTTTGCTGAGGGACAACTCCAGTTAGGCAGGCAGAAGCGGCCAGCTTCTTACAGCTGCTCTCAGGCCAACCCAATGCTGGCTCACCACTCTCTGTGATGTGCAGGGAAGAGAGCACCCTGAATTCTTATTCACCCTGATAGTAATAATGCAAAGGGAACTAAGTACAAGGGAGTGTACAACCCAACCTGTGTGAAACGGGAACACCACATAAAGTATGTACATGATAGCCTTCAAGGTCTGCCTGACATAATCTGCCTGACATCATGGAACTAAACAAAGCAGTAATGGAAAACATAGTGACTGATAGTTACCTTCTTTGTCTCATTGCTCTATAAAAACCTTGCTCATTGTATCAATAAACAGAGTTTGGAGTTCTATCCTGAACTGCTCACCTGGCCTGATTTATCTCACATCTCCAATCACACTTGATAATGGTATCAAGTGGCCCCATGGCAGTCTTTGAGAATGATTAGTTACAGTTTGATTCCATCATCATTTTTGCTATTATAAGCAGAATTCACCCTTAGGTAAAGGTTAGACTAAATGACCCCTGGAGGTCCCTTCAAACTCCAAAGTTCTATTTGTCTATGATTTTTTTCTTACCAAAGCTACCTACTAAAATCTAGTTAAAATCCTATTATGGTGGCATAAGGGCAAATATTTCTATATCTTGAATAATTTTCTAAGCATTAATTAATTTTTAAAGGTTTAGCACATAACTTTCAGAGCTCATGTATTTTTTTCACAAGATAGTTTTTATCCCAGGAAGTGTCACACTATAAAAAAGCAAAATAAATAGTGTTTCAAGAGAACAGATAAGAATAGTGAACATTAAAGAAGCTTTCTCTTTGTTTCCAATGGTAGCCTAATTTTATTTAAAGAGAATTCAATTTCTCATTTCTCAAGAATATATTAAAATGCCAGGTATATAATATGAAAATGGAAGATTTATAATTTTCTTTGATCTGCTCTTAATACAGCATTTGGATTTTTTTTAATAAAAACATATGAATATAAAAAAGGTCACTGGAGTTCTTTCAGGTGATTGGCTATAGGTATGGTCCCCTACAACTTCCTATGAATACTTGAGGTGGTTCCCTTCCCTTTTGTTAAGGAAAGAAAGAAGGATTAAATCTGAGATGGAAAATCGACCTCCTGTTAAGTTGAAGAAAAAAAGGGAGTGAAAAGGAAGTAAACTTGTAACCTCCAGTACCAGATCTTTTTCGAAAGGGTAGCCTTAGGAAATGGCACTGAGAGTGTTTAATATTTAACTGTCACAATTTGTTATTTATCACGTATTATACTTTAAGTAAATGTCCTTTATTATATTATGATTTCAATATGCTTGATTTTAGCAAGGCAGAAGAGATTCAGTAGAAAATGGGACTTACTAGTCCCATATTTCTTATTAGTATTGGTTTTTAATAGCTGATATGCCCAAACAGTCTCTAATAATCTAAATGTGGCACTGGGATTCCACCAATACAAAAGATAACTAGTCACCAATGGCATAATCTTGTCTACCTGGCTCCACTTTCAAATGGAATCAAAGTGATATCCTACTATGTGAGTAGCCCAATTGATCTCCACTGTAGGATTGTTGTCAATATGTTTTATAAGGAGTGAAATTTTGCTGACAGTAGTAGCATGGCAGAAACATGAAATTTGTTCAATACTGAATCAGGGGTCCAAACCACCAGAGGTTGATCAATGTGCTTAGTAACATAATAAAGATTTAGACATTTGACTGTTATGCAGTATTACCTTTATGAAAGGTTTAAGCCAGATTCAGGCCTAGGTAAAATGGTCAGTGATAAGAAAAATGTGCAGTACTGTATCAAAGAAGATCACTTTAATGATTCACTAGCACGGGTCCTATGTTTCACTCAACCCCTTATAATCCAAGGCAGCTACCATTTAATTTGCAGTTTCTTATGTTAGCCAGATCTTCTTGTGCAGTTTGATGATCTATACATGCTGTCAATGACCATAAGAGAAGAGTATATGATGTCAAAATATGTCCTTTAGTTATATCAAAAGTCCTTTAGCTATCCAATAATTCAGACACTACAGGGCTTCATAACACTAAGGTTATAGAGCAGGATTTCTTAACTTCTTTGCGATGAGAGGAAGAGGAAAGGGAGTAATGGACACTTCTGGCATCCCAGGGAAGGCTATGGGACCCTTCTTGGAGTATTTCTTAATATATAAAATCAAGCAATAGGAATGAAAAGGAAAGTGATTACATTAAAATGAAGTTATAAAAAAATTAAGTTCATGGACCCCTGCAGAAATTTAGTCAGAATTAGGGATTATTTCTAAATATAATGATAGGGCTGCCATAAGGAGGTACAACAGAGAGGTGAAATGAACTGACTCTGGTGAAAATGGTGTTGCTATGTTCTTAAAACATCGTGAAAGATGGGAGAAGAAAAAAACACATTACATAAGGTGACCAAAGAAAGTAACCAATAACACAAGGCACTTCCCATCTCTCTGCCAGATGATTATCCCTAAGGCATGATCCAGTTCTAAATGTATTTTCCAATGATCACTGCCCCATTTGGATCTCTAGAAGAAAATTAATTCTGCTAACCACTTGTACTGTGCAACAAAAGAGAGTAAAGCAGAAGGTAATCTGTGGTTAAGAGGATTTAAAAAAAAAAACAAAACAGGATGAACTAAGGAAACTAGCTTCCAAAAAAAAAAGTTATCAGCTGTTCCCAACACATCCAGCCCCTAATCATCCCTTCATTCAAGTAAGCAGATAGTACAATGACCACCACCCCAATTCTTCACATATTTCATATTCTTAATGTAATATTTTGCTAACCAAAGTTGGTGATAATAATATTGAGCCTAAAAACCTTTATCTCAATCTTTGATATGCACACAGTCAAATAAAGGATTCCCTTTGGAAGTGGATGAGTTTGGAAATAATCTCTACCTAGATTTCTTGGTTCATGAGTGATTCATTAACATAATTTGAATGAATTAAGTTATTCTTTTTAATGTGGTATAGTATAATAAACATACACAAATTTACTATGAGGAGGGGGAAATCAGTCATGAATAGTACCTATAATTGGGCCATCTTTCATGAACTATCAGAAACCAGAGACACAAAAGTTTTTCAAAAGTAAATGTCTATACCTCCTACACAGTGGTTCTATCTTCTATATTATTTCTTCTGTTATTTTCTCCTCTTTATCTTATATAATGAAATGGTTCTTCTCTTCACCAAGGCAAGCCCTTCCATAAGCACAAGTAACCCCATCCCATCCTTCCTTCTAATGGATCACCAGCATCTCCACTCTCTCATTTATCTCCCTTTCTACTAACTGCTTCTTTACTGCCTATAAACACACTCATGTCTCTCCCATCCTCAAAAAAAAATTCACTTGACTTGATTTGTCCATACAGCTGTTGTTCTATATCTTTCCTGCCTTTTATGGCTAAACTGCTTGAGAAGGACGTCTACAATAAGTGTCTCTACTTCATTACCTCTCCCTCTCAGCCATCTACAGTCTGCCTTCTGACCTCATCATTCAACTAAAATTATTCTCTCCAAAGTTACCAACAATTTCTTAAATGCCAAATCTAATGAACTTTTCTCAAGCTTCATCTTTTTTTTAACCTCTATGCAGTCTCTGACATTGTCAATAATTGTGTGTGGGGGGGGGGGAGTTCAGGCACTCTCATCTCTAGGTTTTTACAACTCTACTTTCTTCTTGTTCTCCTTCTACCTGTCTGACCTCTCCTCTGTCTTTTTTGTTAGATATTTATCCAGATCATTAGCATAAATGATGGATATATCCCAAGGTTCTGTCTTGGGTCCTCTTTTCTTTTCCCTCTATACTTTTTCATTGGTGATGTCATCAGTTCCCATCAATTCAATTATCATCTCAATTCAAATGATTCTAGATCATTTTATCAAGTCCTAACCTCTCTCATGACCTATTGTTGTCCATCTCCATCTATTTATTGGATATCTCTAAACTCAAAATGTTCAGAATTGAAGTCATTACCTTCCCCTCTCCCCCAACACTCTTTTTTCCTAATTTCTCTATTACTATCAAGTATACTATCATATTCCCAGTCACCCAGACTTAGAACCTAGACATCAACGTCTATTTACTTCCCATAGCCAATAAAATGTCAAATATTGTCATTTCTACCTGAATAACATCTCTCAAAGATACCCCCTTCTCTAACACTGTCATCATCCTGATCCAAGTTTTTATCACTTCATGCCTGGATGATTGCAGTAGCCTGCTGGTTAGACATCCTGCCAAGGGGTCTCTCTCAACTCTAGTCCAAACTCAACTCATTTATCAAAGTGATCTTCCTAAAGCAGAGGTCTCACCACGTCACATTGTCCCCACTACTCAACAAATTCTGGTGGCTCCCTAGCACTTCCAAGATCAAATATAAGATCCTTTGTTTTCATTTTAAAGCCCTTCATACCCTGATTCCTTCTGACCCTTGTAGTCTTTTAACATTTTATCCTCGTCAGCACACTCCGTGATCGAGTGACACCAGCCTCCTCACTATTCCTCTCACAAAATATCCCCTCTCCTGACTGCACTTTTTCACTGGTTTTTCCTCATACCTGGTACTCTTTCCCTCATCATATCCATCTCCTGGCTTCCCTGGCTTCTTTCAAGTCTCAGCTAAAGTTACACTTCCAGTAAGACTTTCCCAGTACTCTTTAATTTTAGTGCCTTCTCTCTGAGATTATCTTCAATTTATTCTGTACAGAAATATATAGTTATTTGCATGTTATCTCTATTATTAGACTGTGAGCTCCTTGAGAGGAGGAACTGTTTTGGTTTGTTTGTTTTTTCTTTCTTTGTAGCCTCAGGCCTTAGCTCTGTGCCCAGCAGGTGTTTAATGCCAGTCGATTTTATTTGACTCCCTCTGAATGTGTGTTTTCCATGATGTGCCTATCCCCTTAAGCTCAGTTGAAGCCAACAGCAGGAGTCATTTAGAAAGAAATCAATTCTCAATATAATCAAAATAAACAAAAAATTTAATTTTCTGGTTAGACTATGTAAAATCCCTTTGGAGTTCTAAATTACTGATATTGTCTTAATTCTGTGTTCAAAGCTGCTAGCAATATTGTTGCATGTCTATGAGGATTATATTCCTGACTCTGTCATCAGAAAAATGAGAATCATGTTATATTGGTGACTGGCCCATTCATGGTTGCACATCTGAGGCAAGGGATCAATCATAGCTGAGGATCAAAACAAACAAATTCTTTAATGAAAATATCCAACCAGATAAAAGCAACTGCTAGGCAGCTAAAAAAAAAAAAAACTATACAGAAATGTTAAGCATTCAATTAAGTTGAATAAAAGCCACAAGTAAGGAAATTTCCTGGAGTCTGAATAGTTCATCAAAAGTTATATAACAGTTCTTATGTCCTTCTTTCCTGTAGGGCCTGTAGCTGGGTCCCACATCAATAGATGAGAGGACAAAGTTAACTCTGGAGAGTTAACTCAAATCTCCTCAGGTCCATCAGTTTCCTGTTCCTCAACAGTGACCAATAGAATGACTGGCAAAGAGCAAGCCAAATAAACGTAGGGTCCAGCATAAGACTTATACACAAGATACTGGTCACAAGAAGGTGGTAGAGAAGGAGAATACATGGGTGAAAGAGAGCATAGGAGTTGTCTTCAAATATTTGAATGGTTTCTGTGTGGAAGCCAAATTAAACATCATCTATTTGGGTCTTCATGCAGAACCAGATAGAAGTTGCAAAGAGGGAAATTTAGGCTTGATAGTAGGATAAACTTCTGAACAATTACTGCTATTCAAAAGCACATCTGTCTTCAACTTGGGAGAGGGTGTGCTCTCCCTCAGCAGAGGTTTTCAAGTACAGACTAGATAGACACTGCTTACTGGGCATATTATAGTGAGGAGCCCTATTAGGTATATTTTGGATGTATTAGGTATGAATTTGGACATGTAGTCCTATTAGGCTTGTATTAAATGAGCACAGAATCTCTTCCTACCCCCAAATTGTGGTGTTGTGACTTATTGGCATCATGTCATCAACTAGAACTGGATGTCTAAATTTATTTTATAAACTTAGTTGTTTAGTCATTTTTTCAGTCGTGTATAACTCTTTGTGAGCCCATGTGGGGTTTTCTTGTCAAAGATACTGAAATGGTTTTCATGTCCTTTTCCAGCTCATTTTACAGAGGAGGAAACTGAGGAAAATAGGGTTTAGTGACTCTCCCAGGATCAAACAGCTAAAAAGTATCTGAGAACAGATTTGAACTAAGGAAGGTGAATCTTCCTGACTCCATGCCTGGTACTCTATGCACTGTGCCACTTAATTGCCCTATAAACATAGAAATACCAATTAAATAGATAATGTCCTTTTGGTGTGCACAAAGGTAAATAAATACTGAATCTATAGAAAATCAACATACCCAACTATAAGAGAAAAATTAAAAATGGGAGTCAGTCTTTTAATATAGATAAATATTTTAATAGAATTGAAATTGTCTCTGGGATGCCAAATAAGTGATTTGATTCACTTTTTTCAACATTTAACTATGTTTCAGCATCCTTCAGACATAAGCATAGGGATGTGTGAGAATCAATTGGAAAGGACTCCTAATTTTTTTTGTCTCTCTGCTCAACCTTTCTCTAGTGGTATTATCTAGAGAACAATGCCTTGAATCTCTTACCATAATTTCTAAAATTACACTGAGATTTTTTTGATGGAATTATAATAGTAACCATCCAAAAGAGAGGTTGAATGTGACATATCCAGAAAGAGCATAACATTTTCCAAATTACTGTTTTCTCCCCACTAAGCACAGTCTAGTCCACAAATCAGGACCATAAAGCACCTGGTAAAACCTATACCAGAATAATCAGGAACAGTTTCCTTCAGTTGTGGTGAAATCTGAGAACTTTGGCTTCTGTGCAAGGAACAGTTCTTCTAATTAACAGAGGGTGTTCTTTCGGGAGATCAGTATACAGAGGGCTCCTTTGTGAGGATCCTCATAGTAGCCATAAGCCTTGATCCTCCCCTCCCTTCATTCCATCTGAGAAGGCTTCGCTTGGAAGAAGTTGTGGCAGGGGCATCTTCACACCAACGTGTTCATGGTGTCCTTGAAGGTAATTCAGTTTATAAGCCACTCTCCATTTTTCTTCCTTCCTAATAGCTAACATTTATACGGTGTTGACTACGTGTCACACATTGTGCTAAACAGTTTGCAGTTGAGATCTTATTTAATCCTTGAAACAACCCTGGTGCTATTATTATCCCCATTTTACAGATGCAGGAACTTCAGCAAACAGAAGGTAAATGACTGCCCAGGGTTATACAGTTAGTAAGTCTGAGGCCTGATTTGAACTCAGTTCTTCCTAATTATTTGTCCACTGCAGCACCTAGTCTTTGACCAAAAGCTAACAAATTTTTACCTTCTGCCATTTATTGAGCTAAAAAAACCTGTCCATTCCTATTTTACTAGGTACTCTCTGCCCAAGTAAGCTCAGCCCTACCTCTTGATCAGCACCTTTCTTTCTCTGTCCTCCCTTGGGCCTTCTAGGGGCTATGAATTATTGTTAACCCCCTTTTCAATTATAGGTCTCTTCCTTTCACATTGCTTCCATTCCCTCGCACTCACTGAAATTTGACAACTTTTCTTTGCAACAACAACTTGGATCTAAAGACCAGTGCCTAATGCAGCCAATAACAGAGAAATGTGGAGGAGTCAGGATGGAGAATGATGCTTGCTGGTGATACTCGTTGCCTACTGAGTACCATGAAGCCAAGACAAGGAGTGACATACCTGATGCCACCTCTTCAGCTCTGTGCAAACAATCAAAAGAAGTTGTGCTAAAGAGCAATGTCTGACACCAATGGAGGGACAGGAGGAAGAGTTTTCTGGGAATCTTCCTAAGTCATAGTGATTTACTAAGACACTGAACATACCTTTGGGGCAAAGGTTAATGAGTGCCTTTATTTTGCCAGAGTTCTCTTCCGAGCACTATTTTGTTCGTTCAGTGGTTGCCCCAAACTTTCCTTCCTTACTTTATTTGCTTACGAAAGCAAATGATGTTAGCACACTGTGTTATGATGTGATTTACACATATTTCCAAGGTGAGATCAATGAAATAGGAAAACATGAGATTTCTCTAAAGAGAAATTGGGCTGTCCATATTGCAAAGGTTCTGACAAGAAAGAAACAGGGAAAGAGAGACAGAGACAGAGAAAGATAAAAATACATAGAAAGAGAGAGGTAGAGAGTGACAGAGACATATAGAAAGACACCAAGAGACAGTATATTAGATGTGTGTGTATTTGGACATGTAGGTATTTATGTATCTAGCTTTAATATCTTCCATGAACTTTAGTCTCACATAGCCAACTACCTGATTTAACCTAAAGTGATTAAAAACTTAACTCATTATCTTCTTCCCTTAACCCTACCCCGACAAAGCCCAGCCCAACTTGCTTATTTCTACAGATGCCATCACTATCATTCCAGCTATCCAAGCTCTAAACCTGAAAGTTATCTTTGCCTCTTCCCTCTCACCCACCCCCACCTCCCACATCTAATCAGTTGCCAATGTATGTATGTCTACCCTAATTCTACAGTATCTCTAATGCTTTTGCCTTTAAATCGGCTCACTGTCACCACCCTGATTAAACAGGATTTAAGTTCCTTGAAGATATATGATAAAAAAATTTTTTTTAAAAATTAAATGCCCTGCCCAGTGTCTTGCATGCTTAACAAATGTTTGTTGGATTTAGCGGAAATGAACTAATTTGAATTATGACACTTGCATAGCTATTCTATGCAACTACAGCTGTGATTTTACAAGTTGAATATCACTGTTCATAGTTGAGAATGGGTGAGTCAACTACTTTCATGAGGGACCTTGATCCACACTCTGAAAATACCAAAGCAATCAAAGTGGTGGGTTCTGCCTTAATGAAAGGAGGCAGCCAGGAAAATGTTTAATTAGCAGTTAATCAGCATGTTCCTTTTTGTGTCTGCCTCATGACTCTTTAGAGCCATATTTAAATTAATTAAGTTACTTGATGAAAACAAAGGACCTTCACCCAGGACCAAAGGTAAGTGTTTAAATTTGGGCTGTTATGCATAAATTAGGTTTCCTCATCTGGATTCTGGATTGCCCATTCAAATAAATTTAGAGCAATATACCTCTCTCTCCATTCAAACTAAAATTCAATGACCATTTATTTAGAGCTTACTACAGGAAAGACACTGTGCTAGCGTCTGAGGATATAAATACACATACACACACACACACACACACGCACACCAACACAGTACCTGCCCCCAAGAAGCTTACCTTTTACTGGGGTAATATAAAGTAGAAAGGTGATGAACAAAAAGGAACCAACAATTTTTGTTTAAATAACACAAGAAATGTCTGTCTTATGTAAATGGTGCCTTAGTAAAAGATTCACTACAAAGCAGTTAATTGCCCTGTTATAAAGATAGCCAACATTGAATAACATTTTCTAGAATAAGTTAATTTAATATTTCATCTCTCTTCATCTCCCAGAATGGAAAGATTTTAATAGAATGTCTGAAGAATAGATAATAAATTCATATTATAAGAAATAAGCCAGTCTCCAAAGACACATCACATTGTATTATAAAATGAACATTTTATATGCCTTTCTATTTAATGGGATATGTCTAAAAACAAAACAAAAAAAAAACATGAAAATTGCAAGTTTAAATCCTCATAATCTTTACAGAAAATGGAATGTTAATTCCAAATGTGTTTTTAGGAAACAATTTATCATTCCTAAAGTGGAGTATTTAAGATTGAAGCAACAACTTGGATATGTCATATTGACCTCCCATATGTAGGGATATTCTGCATGAAAAATGGATCAATAATCTCCTTCACTCTCTACCCAGGATTTGTGTTCTATTGTTCAAAATATGGAGGGGGGGGGGAAGAAAAGTATATGTATGTTGAGAGGGGAGGGTATTGAGGAGTCAGAGACTAAAAGGAAACAAGGCCTATCCCATTAGGCTTAAAAAGTAGAAATAAATTTCCACTTAAAATCTTCTTTTTAAAAACTGGTGTTCTAGGTTTGAGTTGTATAACTGAAAAATGTCCTTTTATTTTGTAACCTTTGGCAAAATTTCAGACCATTGTTCAAGTGAACTTTAATGAATACATAACTGTCAACACTCATTTCTCTTTTGAGTAATCAACTAAGTATGCTCTACCCAAAGGCATATATCATTTCTGGCATTTGTACAAAAATATTTTTTTTTTCACTCCAAATGTGGACATTTGACTGATGAGGACCTAATAACATTGTGACTTTCAGCTAATCTTTCTGTTGCTCTTGTCACTATTTCCTTACAGGGTTCCAATTTCTATTGCACAATAACTTTAGATATTGCACTGTTATTCCATCATGGATCATAGTTGGGTTGAGGTTTAAAATGATACATAAGCACAAACATTTTGTTTAATTCTTTCTTTCACTGATTAGTTTTTTAGGGAGAAAGCAGAGATGTTATATACCTTCAGAGGCTATATACATCCTGGATATCCTTCTGGAAGAATATAAAACTGATGGAAAAGGACTTCTCTCAATTATGGATGGGTTGGCTCTTTAAGAAGAGTAATAAATAGCCCTTTCCCAATGGAATGATTTTTGAGGAAGTGAGTGGTGATTCCAATAGGCTGGTGATTCAGCCATCTTCCCAATGAGGCAATGTCATAAAAGTCTTCTCCAGCCACCAAGAGTAAAGCACCACTTTGGGTGAGACATGTTCTGTTGAAAAGAGCTAAAAATGTTTTTATAAATGGAATGAGAGCATTTTTGAAAAATTGGAAAAGAAATGAGAGCTGCGGAATAACAATTTGGAAAGGAAATTAACAACTTGACATAAGCAATGAAAATTCCTCTCATCTGAACTGGTCACACACATATAGAGTTGGGTACAGAAATCCATTTCACTCAACAAGGAACTAGGAGGAAAAGGGAAGAAGTGGGGGTAGGAGGATTTAGAGGGAGGGTAGGTTAATTAAAGGAATTAGATCTAAGAAAAATAAATCCTAAGTTACAAAATATGTACAAAAATATTGAGTGCTATTTTGAGGGTGGCAGAGAATGGAAATATGAAGAAGTGCTCAAAAATTGGGGAATAGAAAAACAAGTTATCGTATATAAATGTGATGGAATATCATCGTGCTAAACTCTTATCAGGATTCCAGAAGATTAATGAGGAAAAATGCTACCCATTTCCTGATAGAGAAGGGAAAGACTCAGAATACAGAATGAGACTTTTTTTTTAAACATGACCATAGCAGAAAATTGTCTTGATTAACTATAGATGATTGTAATGAATTCTGTTTTTCTTCTGTCTTCCATTTTGGGGCAGGGGTGGGTAAAGAGGGATGGGAAGGTAAGAAGGTGAACTTTGGCTGATTAAAACAAATAAAACATTTAAATAAAATGCAATGAAAATCTAAACATACTGTATACATAGATTTTTAATTAAATTAACTTACATCAAATCAATTTTGTTACTATCCATCCCCCAGTTCCCTCCCTTATTTGATAAATCATCGCACATATAGTTAAATAGTGGCCTCATAATGAAAGTACAAACTTAATCAAAATGATATAACAGGGTATATGTGTTTGTGTGTATAAAGAGACATATAGATGGAGGGGGGTATATAAGGAAACAGAGAGAGAGAGAGACAGAGAAAGAGACAGAGACAGAGACAGAGAGAGAGAGACACAGAGAGAGAGAGGTCACTGAAATATTCTCTCTCTCTCTGTCTCTCTCTCTCTCTCTCTGGATATGTATATTATATATACTTTATATCTACATATACACATATACAAATGTGTGTATATAGTTTATGGAGGGAGTGTGGGAGTATAATTTTTCTTTCCCTTAAAGACACTGGATCAGGAGTCAAGAGATCTGTGTTCTAATTCTTTATCTGCCAGTGATTACTTGTGGGACCTTGGACAAGCCACCTCACCCCTGTAAGTTTCAATTTCTTTCTCTGTTAAGAGGTATGAATCTCCCTACTTACCCTCCAACATCCCTTTCATATCTAACGTTCTCTCATTCTAGCCTACTACTTTTTTAAAAATATATTTTGATTATTTGCTTTGAAGCAGACTAGTACTTTTTTGCCTCACTTTCCCTGCATTCAGGTCTCTTCTCATAAATAATCACTGCTGCCAAATGGGCAACATTTCTAGACTCGTAAAATGGACTTTGTCTTCCCCTCAATTGCTGTGTAAACAGAATGATTTGAATGCAAACTCCTTTAAGGCAGGAACTGTTTTTATTTTTCATCTTTGTATTCCCAGTACCTTGCACAATGCTTTGCATAAATTAGGTGCTTAATAAATTTATATCAGACTGGACTGGATTAGATAATTGCTTTTTAGGATATTCATGTGCTGTTGAAATATGACTGTAAACAGCATAGTATTGTAGATAGCTGGTTAATCTTGTAGACTAGACCCAAAGAACCAGACTCAATTCAATGATAAACTAGTTAATTGTGCTTAGTCCTATATTCCTAGACTCTACCCCAAATCTCGGGCAAGTGTCTTTCAAGTACGGGCTTCCTGTCAAAGACAGGGAGGGAGAGAAGCAGGTGATGATCAGGAAGAAATAATCCCCTTGGAAAAATAGTTCAACACATATATTGTTGATATAGGGCTATGGAAGCATCTTTGTATGAAAAGAATAGTACATTAGTGAACCACTAAGAAGTCAAGTCCCGCAAGAATCACATATAATTTCTGAGTTGAGGTACAGGGTGATACAAGTCTTTTCAGTTTCTAGTTGTATAATATATTCAGCTTCTTAAAAAGAATAAACTAGATGAAACAGTTCCCCTAAGTGAAACTGATTCTGAACACTAAGTTCTGAACAAGTTTAATCATCTTTAGAACTGATTGGGCAAGAGCTCTCTCTGGCAAGCAAGATAAGTGGTATATACTCACCAGCTGCTGCCTCCATCAGAAAAGCTTGGTAATGGATTGAATCAAATCATAGCCATTCAGCCTTGACTTGAATAGGCATGGCTTTTTTCAATTAGTCTACTTTCAATGCATGGTACATGCAGATGGCAGAGGCTGCCCCGAGAACATAATACTGAGCCACTGTCTATTCACCTCTGCAGAATTCATAAAGTAACCATTTCAGTCAAGTAATAATGGCAAGAGAGTACTCCAAATAAAAAATGCCTACCACATAAGGGTTTCTAATATACTTTTTTTGTCATGGTCTCTGTTTTTAAACAAGAATATGTGGCAATGAGACAAATAATTATACCATTCTGGAGGGCAGCAGAGTATGGAATAACCTACCAATCCTGAATAGATTCCAGGAAATTAGGATAAAGCCTCTGAATGCCAGAGGCAGCAGGAAGGGTTAGTATGCCTCAAACCAACATATCAGTAATAGATTAGTGCTCTCACTTGATTTTTAATCCATTTTAGTTAACAGGGCACTCAGAAAATCTGATGGTACCATAATCAGACTCACTGAGGGGCATCTAAGGAGAAGGATTTTAGCCAGAGAATGGAGAATAGCAAATAGTAATAAGAATCACACGCCTGAAAAGGGTTTAAGAGGCTATTCAGGGTAACTCCTTTTTCTCTAGATAGTAAAAGATTATTTTTTGTAGTTTGTTTTGTTTTTTTTTTTGTAGAATATTCTGCAGTGAGTGGTCCAACCCTGTTGTCCATGTCTCAAGAGTGGAAGCTGCCTATAAGGAACCAAACCACCTTAAAGATTCATAAGAATTTTATTTAAATGCTGCATCATTGGAAACTGGCTATATTACAAAATACTTTATATTATCAACAGCACATTTCCCTCTCTATTTCAGTCCTTTCTCCCAATTTCATGGAAAGGTTCCCAGAAAGGAATTGAGTAAAAAGATCTTGCTATAGACCTTTTTTATGAGAAAATATGTGATATAATGTTTTAAGTGCCCTTTTCACCCCCTTGCAGTGTGGAGGAAAAAGTTCTGGGCAGGAGTAGAGCAGGAGGGAGAGAGCATGAGTACCTTGAGACAGCTTAAGGATACCTAGGATAAATAAACAACAGAGAAGCATGTATACTTAGTCTCACAACAAGGTAAATCCCATTGTTTGGGGAGGATGCTAGAACAGATCTCCCACTGGGTCTCTAAAGCTTCCTATAGAATAAAAAAAAAATCCTATCTAATGATTATATAAATATATACATATATGTGCATATATATGTATGAATATCTGTGTCTAATTGTAGCCATCTCTATGGTAGGAGTAGGGGAGAATAAAAGAAAAAAGTTATATAATAACTTTATTATATATATATTTAAAAGGAACAGCAAATTGTACATAATAAACAAGCAATTTCATGTGCAATCATCTTTTTTCTATTCTATGTTATAGAAATGCTTATTTTATTTCTTACATTCTAAATAAAATAAATTAAAATTTTAAAATGTTTAAATATATACACATATACTTATTTATGCATATATGTATGTGTGTGCATGTGTATCTAGGAGTGTGCTGATAAATGTTTAATGACTAGGTCTTTGAGGGGGGAAAAGGAGAGGGTATTCATGACACACTTTTAAGTTTAATCCTCATTATAAACATTTTCGCCATCACTTTTTAAAGTCTAGACAATCAGCAAAGCGATAAACCAAACCCTGGCTTCTGGGTTTTGCAGTTTTCCAAGATGAAAATGCTCACACTAAAAATGAAAAATACTTAGGAGCCAACTTGAGCCAGTTCCAGCATAGCCCTGTCAGAACATCCCTGTTGATATCAAACTCATGAACCAAGGAAACTTAAGAGGTGGAAGGGATCTGAGAGATTCCCCAACAAGTCATTATCCACCTTCTACTTGAACATCTCCAGAGAAGAAAGACATGTCTTGAGGAAGACTACTGTTCTTTCAGATAATTCTGAGTGTTAGAGGATTTTCCTTCCTTTCCTTGCTAGATTGCCAGACATCTCTGACACAGTCCCCGATCATAGGGAACAATAAGACATTGTTATGTTATTCCTAAGTAAAAGTCCTTCAAAACTGAGATACAGCACATGATTCTCCCTATGGAGCCACAGTACGTGTGAATAGATCCATAGGAGATCCTCCAGTCCAGCAAATTAGGGGAGCTCCCCGATCACCTACTTACATCTTATAAAGATTTGTTTCTCTATGCTCCTAATTTTGCCTTAGGAAACCTGGAAAAACATGGCTAACCCCTCATCCACATAACATTGCAACTATTATATCCTCCTAATTCTCCAATTTAATTGATTTCTTTTTTGTCTCCTTAATAGCATCTTATTTTTTCCAATTGCATGTAAAGATAGTTTTCAACACTCATTTTTGTAAAATTTTTCTCCCTCTTTCTCTTCCTTCCCTCCCCCACAATTCAGAAATCAATCTGATATAGGTTAGACATGTACAATCATGTTAAACATATTTCCACAGTAGTCATGTTGGAAAAAAAGAATCAGAACAAAAGGGAAAAACCACTAAACAAAAACAAAAAATAATGGAAATGGTATACTTCAATCTTCATTCAGACTCCATAGTTCCTTCTCTGGTTGTGATTAGCATTTTCCATCACGAGTCTTTTGGAATTGTTTTGGATCATTGCATTGCTAAGAAGAAGTTAAGTCTGTCATAACTGATCATCACACAATGTTGCTGTTGCTATATACAATGTTCTCCTGATTCTGTTCACTTCACTCAGCATCAGTTCATGGTAAGACTTTCAAGGATTTTTTTTTTCCTGAAATCAATCTGCTCATCATTTCTTATAGCATGATAGTATTCCATTACATTCATATACCACAACCTATTCAGCCATTCCCCAACTGACTGGCATCCTCTTAATTTCCCAAGTGGTTTATTTCTTGATAATTACATTGATAGACAGTAGAAAGGGTTGGCTTGGGATCATTTTATAGAGAGAAAAAGAATTATCTAAAACCCTTCCAGATCCTCAATGCATTAACTAATTCTCTTGCACATGAAAAGGGCTATATTCTATTCTCTCAGTTTTCACTATCCCACAGGGCAGCTAGGTGATGCAGTGGATAGAATGCCAGACCTGGAGTCAGGAAGGCTCAGCAGTCTCAGACACTTGCTAGTTGCGTGTCTCTGGACAAGTCACTTAGCCCTGTTTACTTCAGTCCTCATTTGTAAAATGAGCTGAAGAAGGAAAGGATAAACTACTCCAGTATCTTCAACAAGGAAACTCCAAATGGGATCACAGATAGTCAAAGATGACTGAAAAAAGCACTGAACAACAACATCCCTTTAAGGTTCTATTATTGTTCATGGCAATATTAGAGATATTATAGATTCATTGATTTTTATTAATTGGGAGAGGGGGTAGTGGGAGTGAGAAAAGAAATTCCTACATATATATCCAGGAAATTCACCTGCTTTAGAAGTAGGAGATGTGGCAGCAGTGCTAGAAACTATTCTTACTCTCCCTTTTCTCTTAATGTCTTTATTACCGACTTTTCACTACCATGTATAGCAGTCATTCTTTATGTTGCCTCAGTCCCATTATCCTTCAAATAGGGCCTTTCAGGAAACAATTCAATATACTACATGATCTTGATGAAGGTTAAGATTCTTGATTTGTTTTTGGCCAAAGATTCCTTTGGCAATCTGGTGAAGTCTAGGGACCACTTGCCTCAGCTCTTCATCCAAAAGCCTCACTCCAGTCCTGGAATCCACACATCAGAAATATCCTTTGCCCCTGCACCCTCTCCCTTTCATTAGATAACTCCTCCCAGAACCTCCATTTTAGGACTGGCCAGTCAAGTCCTATTCGCCTACAGTCTATAGCACTCTGGATTTCCTCTATCATCCCTAACCCAGGTATCTTTGTCTACTTCCTTCCCCAAACTCTTTTTTCATATTCTTTTATATATTGTCTTCCCCCATTAGAGTACAAGCTCCTTGAGAGCAGGGGCTCTCTTTCTACTTGTATTTCCAGTGCTTAGCACAGAGCCTAGCATATAATAAATGCTTGTCCAGTGATTAGAGGAATAAAGGTTAATGAAAATAAAGGTGTAATTTTTCCCATCCAAATTCACAGACACCTTGAAGTTATTAAGAACCCCTGGTCTAGATGAAATTCACTAGAGTAATGAAGCTAATCAGTATTACTGAACACCATCTCTGGAGTATATGAAAGGGCTGGAAAATTTTTTTCACTCAGAGCTTACAACCCAGTACTCCAACTACACTGGTAAGCTTATAATGGTTTTTACAGGATGATTTGAATACACAGACTATTCAAAACTTGACAAGCCATTCAGAGTCTTTATAACTATTCCAGTGAATATAGGTGAAGGTGGTACTTTCTTCCATGAACTTTTTAATACCATGACAGAAAAAAAAGGTAAAATCTCCAAGTTGATGCTTCTAGAATGGTGTTAACCAAACCAAACCTCATTTCCATACTGCATGCAGTTCTAGCTGCTGAGTTAAAGGCTAGGGAACATTATGGAAAAAATTAAAATAATAATATGCTGCCAAGTTTCATCCATCTCCTTCTGGGCCTCAACCTAGGTCATAAGCTTAGAAAGGGCAATATACTTGAATATATACAGTTATTCTAAAATTGACTTATGAGAAAAAATGGTTCAGCAACCAGTCTTATGCACTCAGAACAATATATGAATGCTGCATAATATAATGCATTTATGTAATGGAGGTGGGGTTTTAAATATGGGTCATTTAAGAAAGCCCCTATTCCCATACCTAGGCCACAAAAGAAGGCATATTTTGTGTTGGCAGCATAAGTAAATTCTAGAAATTTTGAAGCCATCATTGAGACAAATACGTGTGTCTGTGTGTCTGTGTGTCTGTGTCTGTGTCTGTAATCATTTGGATCAAAAGCCTGTGTGTGTGCACACACACACCACACATACACATAGATGTATTTTCAATCCAAATAATTATCTCTCTAAATCCTACTACTCTTTCTTATTGTTTTAAGAATCTAATGGGTTGCCCTTTCCTTCATATGCACTATTGCATTGCCTTTGCATTTACAAAAAAAAAAAAAAAGGTTCTGCTGTGTGGTTGGCACATTCCACATGGCAGAAAATCCTTGTCCATAACTGAAGTCTCAAGAGAACTTCTCAAATCTAGACAGTAACAAAGTGGTTTTAGACATAAGGGAATTTTGCCTTTCTCCAATTAGCCAATGCAGCAATCTGACCAGCTACTTGCATTTAGGGATTTTTATATTTTATTAAAATATCTACTCCAGTATCACAAAAGTAAAAAAAAAAAAATTCATTCCTTACAGTTGCTTCATGATTGTTGTTGTTGGGTGTAGAGTGTTTGGTTTTTTTGTTGTTTTTTTGTAGGAGTTTGTAGGAAAGGATTTTTTCCCAGAGGAAACTGTGGTGTTAATATGTCACTTTAAGTTTTTTTCTGTTGGATAGGCCCAAAACAATTCAGTTTGAAATATTTTCCTATAAAACCACAAGAATTCAAAATGCCAACACATGCAAAAGACAAACAGGTTTGTAGCATTAATGATCTGTATCTGAAAGCTAAGAAAAAAATAATGGGGGGAAAGCAAATAAGAAACTTGGCATTACCTATATATTTACATGAATATTTCTCAGTCTTTGGGAAAGGATGACATTCCATTGCCTTCATTTTGTAACTAAAGAAATTGAGGCAATGAGATATTGATGACTTTCCCCGAGATTACAAATAGGGCTATGTCTATCATTTAAATTGTTGTGAAGTGTATTTAATGCTCCTTGGTTTCCAAGTTGCTACTTAAGCCTCTGAATCCCTATTCATAGGTATGGAAAGGAAATTTAAAATGACATATTATGTTGTTGAATAAGGCCATACTAAGAGATTTCAAGTGACATAACTCCGTAGCATGGGCATAACTCAGAACCTGCCATAATCAGCATTCTCATCCTATAACAGTTTATAAATAGGTTTTAAAAAGGCAAATTTGTGTATGACACATGCTGGGGTTGCCATTTTTATAGAGATATTGTGCTTCATTGAGAAGAACTGATTGTTAGCACACCCATAGACATATGCCTCTTGGGTATTCACCTAGAGAAAGAGGTGAAAGAAGAATATTTTAGCTTTTACCCAAGGACAGAGTGCTATTGCAAGGCCATTCAAACATTTTCTAGAAACAAAGTTTAATTTGAAGGCATGGAAAGAGACAGAGAGAACGAGGATCAGAGAATGTATCATTATAATCAGTTTATAAAGGATAGTAGCCCATGCTCATGCCCATGTCTGCTACTCTTAGAGGATGAGGCTGGTGGATCTCTTGAGTTCAGGAGTTCAGAGCTACAGTGAATCTAAAGCTGATCAAGCATTCCCACTAAGTCCAGAACCCATATGGTGAGCCCCTAGAAGCAGAGAGCCACCAAGATGCCCAAGGAGAGGCAAATCAGACCAGGACAGAAAATGGAGCATATTAAAGCTTCTGCACAGATCAACACTGGAAACAGGCTCCTGGGTGGCTGCTACACTTACAGCCTGGGTGAGATGGTGAAACCCAGTCTCAAAAAAATTACTCTCCAATATAGTCTCTGAAATATTAAAAATTAATATCATCCAGTAGGCAATGGAGAGACACATGCCACATATGAACAGGTTACAGGATATCATAAATGAGGAATTGTAAGAGAGAACTGGAATTAACGATGTTATCAGGGAAATGTATGATTGAAAAAAAATGAACTGATCACTTGGTTAGAGTAAAGGATAACCAAGAGAATGCTTATGATGTACACTGATAACTGTGTGATAGCAGGAGAAGACAGAAATGTCACTAGTGGCAAATTTATAAAAGGACACGGAAAAGAATTACATAAGCTCGACTGTAATCCAATATCATAGATTCCATTGATCCAATACAAAAGTCCCAGTACAAAAACAAAGTGCTGGCCTTTTGTTTCTTCTTTGGAAGGGTATTTCATTGACTCTCATTGGACATAACAATATTTAGATATTGGTGAAAGGTAGTCCTGACCTCAATGCAACACCATGCATCACTACCACTGCTACCAGAGATAAAAGAGACTCCTGCATAATAGAGATTGGGAAAATTAAGAGTTCCAATGAATACTAAATTTTTTATACAGTGCATTCAGATTTTTATATCTCTCCTGTGATAGCTCAATCATTGAATCTAAAGCAGATTCAATTAAAAAGAAAAAAATCCAAATATAAGCTTGAGATTAATTATTTTTAGTCTCATTATTAACACTCTATTTCAAAGCAGCAAGGAAAAGAAAGAAAAAGTCAAAGGCAAGCCAGGCAATAAAACAACTGAATTCTGATGAGCCATATCCTTCCTATCTTCTTTAATAGTCATCATTTGTGTGACTTTTGACTCTATGTTCTCTCTAAACGGTTTGTTAAATGTGCAATGTGAAGGGAGTTATAAACATTTCAGTGAGCAAAGGTCATAGATCTGCCATTATGAGAACATTAAGTATAGTGTGATTCATGGGAACTGGTCTCATGAAATGTATGACAAAATTTGCCTCATCCATCTAAGTTCTAATGGCAGGAATTTTCACTATATACGAATTTCATCATCAGACAATACTTGCTAGCAACTCACAAACACCAGTTGACCACAAGGTTAATGGTAATATAGCTGCCTGTATGTTATATGATATATTTGTATATATAAAAATCATTTGCATTAAATGTTTTATTATTAAAATAGCTATGTTCCTCTTAGTGATCTGTGTAGACATTAAAAATATAAAGGAATTTAGTATCAGATGTTGAGCAGCAAATGAATATGTTCTCAAGCAAATCTTTTCCACAAGAGATTTCATCACCAGAAGTTAGCTGTTGATGACTTATTTTTAAAAGGACCTTTTTCAAAATGTGCCTTCAATTAAATCCCAAAACAAATGCACTAAAGGAAAAAAAGATGTTATAGGTTTATTAAAATTTAAGTTCCTGATTCACTTGAACATGCTGGATGGCCTTGCCTATACATGATTCTGAGCAATAAGTAATTTTCCTTTGGAAAACAAGCTTTTTAATTGTCAGGAGAAAATTAATTGGAAATTTAAAAAAATTATACCAGCAGTACAAAATAATTACTCTTCACTATTTCCATAGAGTGCTGAGTGCCTATTTTAACTTAATGAGACAATAGTAATTGGTGTGACAGGAGGTTGATAGGAGCCCTTGATCAATAGCAAAGTAAGGTGGCAAGTGGTCCATTTAAAGTTTGTGGTAGTGTTAGTTTTTCAGTGGAGAGGCCAGGAGATAGAACAGTGGGGCTTCCCTCTGAGAGAAGATTATCTTTTTTTTTTTCCCCTCACACTTTTGTTTGTCCTTCATTTTCAAAGAGGACCATAGCATCAGGGAAATGATGACATGACTTGCAGTTGACTTTGTTTTGAGTGAGGGAGGGCTGTGCAAGGTCACAAGCCTTGCTTTCTCCTCCAGAGTCATCTGGAGTCAGTGACCAGTGACCAGATATTCATCAGGATGCCTGAAGATGATTCACGGTGCAATGGCCCTTTTAGGCTAAGGTCTTTTCACATACTCACTTGGAGTGATGTAATTCCTCTCACTTACTGGTGTGAGCAAGCAAAAGAAACAGAATTTAGGAAGGAGGACATGGTCTAGTTGGTTAAGCTGAGAATCAACAAGACAGTCAACTTTAGAAGTCAGCTCTGGAAGTACCAATCTCTTAAGGATGTATAAACACTTAAGGACTAAATTATTCTTCTTGCAGCAATGAGGAGAATGGACAAGGTTTCTCTCTTCCCCTTCAGCAATCAAATTCTGTGGCAGAAACACAGGATTCTCAAGAGACACAGGATTCTCAAGAAAACCTGCACACAACCTTAGGAGTAATTCAAGGATGTTGCTTCCTAAACCTCAGATTTCTGTGATGAAAGGTTCATAGACAAAAGGGTGGAGCTTGGGTCAAGGATTCTTCAGCTTATGAGACAGCAAGCTTCAAAACCTGGGTAGGTTTTTCAATGTCTCTTTCTGAAAGTGTCCTTGGTGCTTTCTGGGGGGGGAAAAATTGCAATGCCCTAGCCACAAATTTCAGTTAAGGCAAATGGCAGAAATTTTGAACATGATAGTAAGCCAGCAGATCAGTGTTCCTTGAAAAGATCAGACCCTGTCCCCCCAGCCAAGTAATGCACTCAAATGAGAACAAGGGAACCCAGAGAAACACACCTATCTCCCCTATTCAGAAGCACAAAGACACCAGGGATTCAGTAGCATTGGAGAAAATCTCACTAACCATGCATATTTTCAAGAGATGAAATGAATGAAATTTTCAGCAATATTTAATTAGCATAAATGAGATTTCATAGGAAGACATAGGAGACACATAGGAAATCTCATCAATTAATTAAATTAATTTAATTTAATTAATCTCATTAACATGGAAAATAGTCCCCAATAGCTATGAGAAGCTTTTATTCCATATGAAATTGTCATGGCTAAAATTTATGCTAATTAAATAAAATGTTGAAAATTTCATTCATTTCATTTCTTGAAAAATCTGCATAGATAATGAGATTTCCTATTTGTCCAGACTTAAGGACACCCCATATAATTGCTTCCTTTCCTCATTGATGGTGTATATATTTGTAAGAGAATGTGCCCTAGTTTATGACAGGGAATATTCTTCTTACTGATGTTTCAGTAAATTCTTTTGCTTTCAGTTAACCATCTCCTTTGGCTGACAAAGAAGAGATATATTCAACAGTGGGAGCTTAAGAGCTATAGTTTTATAGGTGTAGACTCAGAGGGTTACCTATTCTTGGGGAAGCCATCTGCCAGGAAACCCATACTACAGTTTGGAGCATACCCCACAAGAAGGTACTGCACTTATGTGTGTGTGATTCTTAATGATTTACAAAGTTCTTTCACATATGTTAGTTTATTTCTCAGAATAACCTTACGAGGTGAATAGTTGTTTTTCACTCATTTTTCAGTCATGCTCTAGTCTTCACGACTTCATTCGGAGTTTTCTTAGCAATGATTTTAGAGTGGTTTGCCATTTCCTTCTCCAATTCATTTAACTGATGAAGAACTGATGGAAAAGGGGTTAAGTGACTGTGCCCAGTGTCCCACAGCTAGTTAAGTGTCTGAGACTGGATTTGAACTCGTGGAGTTGAGTCTTCCTGATTCCAAGCCCAGTGCTCTATCTCCATAAGGGTGCCACAAGTACAAGGATTATTATCTCTCTTTTATAGATGAATGAACTGAAGTTCAGTGTATATCCTAAGATTCGTTTTAATTCAATTCAATAAGCATTTATTAAGTGCCTTCTGTGTGCCAGGCACTGTGCTAAGCACTAGGAATGCAAAAAGAGGCAAAGGACAGTCTCTACTGTCAAGAACCTTACATTGTAACCGGGTAGACAACATACAGACAAGCTATATACAGGATAAATAGAAAATAATGAACAGTGGGAAGGCATTGGAATTAAGAAGGGTTGGGGAAGGCTTCTTGTAGTTGGTGGGATTATCACACAACAGATAAATTGACATTTGAGCTCAGGGATTTCAGTCCTGCACCAGGACATTTTCTGATATACTAATGACCAACTGAACAAAACAGCTGTAAACTACAGTTAAAAGGAAGATTTAAGAGGATTTTATTTACTGAACTGGCTATTAGATTGAAATGATTGGACAGAACAATTTATTTTTGAAGTCTTATAAACATAGCTTTGAATTTCCAAAATAATATAATTATTTTTTTCTAATGTAATAGAGGTCTTTACTGAATCTTATGCCGGAACATCATTTCAGGAAATAATTAATAAAATAATAGATTTTTGAGTTGCAAGAGACATTAGTAGTAATCAGCTTAATATCATCATTTCACAGATGAAGTAGTTTAGGCCCAGA
The DNA here is from genome assembly GCA_028646515.1 of Pseudochirops corinnae. NCBI lineage: Eukaryota > Metazoa > Chordata > Mammalia > Diprotodontia > Pseudocheiridae > Pseudochirops > Pseudochirops corinnae. The sequence goes on from CM053586.1 coordinate 97,905,253, forward strand.
AAGATAATATGATATTCCCAAGGTCTCATGACTATTTGCAAAGTTAGGATTTGAACCCGGACCTCTGACTCCAAATTCAGTCATCTTTCTACCACACTACATCATACTGTCAATTTAATTCCATTAGTCAAATCATTATTAAGCATCTATTTTGTGGGACATCCTATCCTATGCATTAGTAGTATAAAACTGTTCCTTCCCTAGATTAACTTTTATTCCAGTGGGTGAACATAGCATGAGCTTAGATAACACAATACAAAAAAATTCAATGGAGAAAAATAATTAACAACTAGGTCATCAGTTTCCTCATCTTTAAAATGGAGATAATACCACCATCCTCATAAAGTTGTTGTAAAATTTAAATAAGGTAACATGTGAAAGCACTTTACAAAAGGGTGCAGAAAATTAAATTTTGACTTTATTGTCTACTAAGTGACCTCAACCAAGTAGCTTGATCTTTTGGGGTCTCAGCTTCTTCATTTTATAGATGAAGGGGTTAGATGATCTCTTACATCCCTTCTGGCATGAAATATATAATCTTACGATTTAGTTGCTGAAATGGTGGCTCAGGGAAAAGATTACATAAAGACCATCATGTCTAAGTGGCAAAAGCAAAATGCACTATTTTGAGGTCACTTTAAGTAGAACCTTCAGGAGCTAGCTCTGCAGGTAAATTTTGAAGGAGCTGAGGATTGTGAGAAGCAGACATGAGGAGGTTATATTAACTGGGAGGACAGTCACATACTCAACAAAAGGAAAGTTTGGAGGAGAGGCTTTTTAAAGGGAGAAAATTATAGGTTCCATTTTGAATATGTGAAGCTTAAGATATTACTGGGACATTCATACTGGAGTACCCAGGGGTTAAAGGTTTAATGCTAGGGATCAGGAGAGATTTGAAAGTCCTCTTCATAATGGTAATAAATAATCCCACAGAAGCAGTTGAGATCACTAAACAAGAGTATAAAGATTATAGAAAAGAAGAAAGTTCAGAACAACCATAAACAGGTGACAAGACATTCTTGTGTTTGTTAGGCAATGATATAAATAAATGAGATGCAAACAATTTAGAGACATCTAAAGTGAAATAATATCCCCAGTAATGAATTAATTGGATTTTTAAAACTTAAAAATATCTTTAAGATTATTTTCTCTAACCCCATTACTTTTTAGATGAGGTACCCAAGGTTCAGAGCCAGGGAGTAATTTGTTTGTTGACACACAGAACCTATCATTCAAACCCAGGTCCTTTGATTCCAATTCCAGTATTCCCACTTCTCACCCTAGCTGCCTCACTCACCTTGATAGTGGAAGTTATTAAGAACAAGTCAGACTCAAATCCACTTCAAAATAATAAATTAATGATCTAAGATACATTTGACTGCCTGTAATTCAAATCACCAAAGTTAATTATGAAATATTTCCCATTCTTTCATCCATCTTTTCTTTTCTATTTTCACTGACACCATCCTAGAGCAGAGGACTTGCCCACATCTAATACATAAATGGGGTTGATGATCATGATAATGAGCCCCATTATTATGTCTTCCATCTTTCTCTTTTTGTTTCCATCCCCTGCAATTTGTACTTTCTATTGACACCAAATTAATCCTTCAAAAATACCACTTTTCTCCTGTCAAACAACTTCAGCTTTGTTCTTTATACCTGTACCTATTGTTTACACACACACACACACACACACACACACACACACACACACACACACACACACACACAGAGTGTAAGCTTCTTGAAAGCAGGGACTGATTTCATTTTTATCCTTTTATTCCCAGTATCTACTACATAAAGGAATTTGACAGATATTTATTGAAAAAGGATTGAATATGTAAGTTGAGTTTATTTTAATTTATTATTTTACTTTTGGTATCTTCTCTATCTTATATGTGGCTATCTTATTACATATTGAGACAAAAATGTTTTTTAAAGAAAAACATTTATCAACTGGTTATTAAACTGAATTTAACCCTGTCCCTCAGCCCCCACTCCACATTCTCTTTTTGCCAGACTGTTTTGGATGCAGTTTTTTTTTTTTTAATCACTTTTCTACTTGTCTCAGCTTGATGGCTTCATTAATTTTTTTCAAGGTCTTTTACTGACTCTCTAATGTACACTTAGACCTCTTCTGTTTCTTATTTCCTGAAACTTGATATGAATTTCCTATATAATCTTGATGTGTGCCTGAACTATTATAGCTGTCTATCTTAACACTGATGAATATTTGTAAAAGTGACAAGTTTAGATTGCTTGTTTCATATAAACTTCAAATCACACAAAAATAAAATTAGTTTATAAAAGAAATTCATAAGTTTAGATGACAAGGAATACATTCTAATTATGGATTCATATATTTCTTTTTCTTTTCTAAAACACATGGCTGGCAGGCTTCCTTGGGAAAGGCTTGTGACTCAAAGCACGAAATATTTAAGTGAGTTTCTATTTGATTTATTCCAAGCTCTTCTTCTAATTCACCCCACAAATTTACAGTGTAAGAACAGGCTTCTTGCTTTTTTATTCACTGCTTCTAAAAATACCTCAACCATTTTCTGATCCTCATCCTCTCTCCTAGTCTAAGGTATTATAAAAGGCACAAAGTTGCCCAGTTACAACACTATACCAAAGATGTAATCTAATATATATTAAATAATTCTTAAATAAAAGAAATAGGTAGAACAAAAGTCTATACAAACTCATCTGCATGCTCATGTGAGAGCAATAAAAAAATTGGTTTCCTCATTCTGTCCTGGTAGAAGTTGTTAGTTTTATTTTGGATACTTGGAGATATGAAGCCTAAAACCCAAATTACTAGAAAACCATCAAACTTTGAAAAAAATTCAAGAAAATGTCATTTTAATGTCAGCGAATCAAATGTCCATCTGGAAATTGACAGAGGAAACATGGTAGAGTGGGAAACATGCTAGATTTAGAGTCAGGAGAACTAGATTGTTATCCTGGCTCTGGCACAATCAAAATATTCCAGTTACAAGTTAGATGGAAAAGTCCAATGGTCCTTAAGGTAGAGTGGCAAAACAGATAGTGATGCATCTTCTTTAATGACATTTCCATTGATAAAACCATAGCCATTCTGATAATCAGTCATTTGAAAGTGCCAAGAACTTTGGTGTTAAGAACTTTCTTTACTGAGTTTTCACTAATTGTGGCTGCTAAGGAGGTAGGGATTTTGGCATGTAAAGGGACATTTTCCAGGTCACATTTCCCTTTGTGGAAAAAGCTAGGAGCAGAGTTGGTGGTTTTTAAGGGTTATGATGTGCATTGGGAAGGGGTGCTATTCTTGGAGTTCTTGGGTTTGCCTGACAATCAGTGGCATCTGGGATCAGGTTGCTGTTGGTGATTACAAAGATGGCAGCCTGATTCTACAGTGTTTGCTCCCCTGGGTAATGGCTGCTGGCCCTGAACTGGAATACCAATAATTATATATTGATTGAGTCATTGATCTATCTAAGGTCCCTTCCAGTTTCAAATCTACGATCCTTTGTATCCAGTTAATAAATATTACCACAGCATCAGTACTAAGATAAGAATGAGATGCAAATTACCAGCACGTATCAGAATTAGATACTATAAATATACCATTTATTCCCTAAAACTATGTTGGTTACAACATTGATATGAAGCACTTTTTATATTATATAAGTGAATCAACTGCAGAATAGTTAGGAATGAAAATAATCGGGGATGGGCTGTTAATTAGAAAAAATATCATTAAGAAAGGTTGCAGTTTTGTGTTATAGGAAAGGAAGCCAAGGTGACTGGATAATGAACTTTAACAAGTGGCCTGGGGAATCCTTTTGTACTCTTAAACAAAAGAATCACAGACTATAATGGGATCCTTCTCCTCCTTTCCCATTTTATAGCTGGAGAAACTGGGGCTCTAAAGAGTTAAGTGATAAAGGATCACAAATTTAGAGTTTCCCTATTTTACAGATGAAGAAGTTAAGGATCAAAGAGGCAAAAGAATTTGTGCTTAGCACAGTGCCTGGCACATCGTAAGAACTGAATGCTTGTCAGAGTTACTTGACTTGTGCTAAATTACGTGAGTAATAAGTGTGTGAATCCTAATATAAGCCCAGGAACTCCAAGTTCAAACAAATGCTCTAACCACTGTATCACACTGCCTCCTCTTGCCCATATTCATATAGCTAGTATATGATGTGGGAATGAAACCTTTGTTTCCTGGATTGGGAAGTGAAGTAGCACAGTGGATAGAATACTAAGCCTAGAGTTAGGAAAACCTGAATTCAAAACTGGCCTCAGACACATTAGCTGTGTGAACCTGGGCAAGTCATTTGTGCCTGTTTGCTTCAGTTTCCTCATCTGTAAAATGAGCTAGAGAAGGTAATGGTAAACCACCACAGTAGTTTTTGCCAAGAAAACTCCAACTGGGGTCATGAAGAACTGTACATGATTGGAATAACTGAACAATAACATCTATCTTCTCTTTTGCTTCGTGCCCTAAGGATCATCCCACTGAATGAAATGGGAGCCTCTCTTCCTTTAAGAAATGATTAAATGTAAAACACTGTTCAAGGGAAAGCTACCAGGAAGCAAAGGGGTGTTTTCACATACCATAGTTAAGGAATAAGGGAGATATACTGTTATGAGAAACAATTCCAAAGGTCATACTTCTAGACTTTCCAGGTCATGGGGCATTGTTATCTTATTTTTCACATTAATAAAATGTAAATTCCTTAAGGGCAAGGCCTATCTCACTATTGTGTTTGTATCCCTAATGCTGAGCACATAATAAGCATTCAGTCAGTCAGTCAGTCAATAATGTATTAATGGTAAAAAATGTGGATCTTTAAAAAAAAACCACAACTACTAAGGCTTCTTCTCCAATCTAAAAATTAGAGATCAAGGTAATATGAGTCCACAAGGTGATGTGTATCAGAATTAAGGTACTGAGAGGAGAATTTGGCCAAATATAGATAGTAGAAGGCTTCAGGAAGTGATTTTTTGGTATTTTATTCTACTTTATTCTATCGCACTCAAAAAATGTATTGTCTACTGTATGAAGAGACATGAATGCATCTTTAGAAATGTGAAATTACTATTGATGCTTATAAGGCAAGATAATTCAATTTGTAGAAAAATCTTAAGAAAAGACAGCAAAATGAATGTTTTTGATTTAGAAAAGGGGAAGGGAATAAGCATTTATATAGCACTTACAATGTGCTAATCATTAAGCTAAGTGCTTTACAAATATTTCATTTGATCTTCAAAACAATCCTGAGAAGTACGTGCTGATATTATCTCCATTTTGCAGTTGAGGAAACCAAGATATAGAGAAGTTAAGTGACCTGCCCAGTGTCACACAGCTAGTAAGCATCTGAAACTAGATGTCAACTCCTGGTTGTAAGCCCAGAGCTCTATCCACTATGCAACTCTTACGTGATATCCTGAAAAAGAGCCAAAATGTCACAGTCTTAGTGCTCAAAGCTACCTTAACAGTCAGCTGGCCTAACCCCTCCCTTAATAGATGAAGACATTATATAGGCACTTTGGTAAGTGACTTACCAAAACGGACAAGAAAATGTTAAGTTGGCAGAGTTGAGAATAGCATTCAGGTCCTCTGGCCCTCATGTTCTTATTGCCAGACCACAATGCTTCTAGGAATGTCCTAGGTTCAAATTCTACCTCTGGCATTTACCAGCTCTGTAGCTACAGAAAAGTCATCAGATATGTATGAATCTTAGTGTTCAGACTTGCCAAATGGGTATAATGACATCCATAGTTGCCTATCACACAGGGTTGATGTGAAGATCATATCAGGGAGATGATGAAACATTTTAGAATCCTAGGTCTTGAACCAGAAGAGACCTCAGAAGCCATCTACAAGTGAAATTCTATTTTGAAGCATTTTGAATAAGTTTCATTCATAAACAAAGGTTCTGTTGCTTTCCTCTGTTGGGATAGATATTGGTTCCAGAATTTGAAAATGTAAGGAAGTGAAAATGCTTGTACTGGGATTCCACAGGATATGTGATTCAACATCTATGAGGTGACATTTATAAGTGAAACCACCAGACAGGTGACAGAGAAAAATGCCAGAGTCCCAAAGTGAAAATTTAAAAAAGAAATTTCGCTACCAGAACCTTGACTAAATGTTAAAAGTGAAGAAGTGAATGTTCATGCTCTGTACATTGCAGAAAATGAGAGTTCCCAGAGGAGCGAAACACTTGCTAACAAGATTCATCTCTATTAAAGAGCAGCACTTGATTGGAGAAAGAAATCACGAAAGAACTTGAACATGTAAGCATAATGTTTTGTTTTTTAAGCATACAAGTTTATATTTCAATACATGTCTGTACTTGTCAACATATAAGATCAACTACAGGATAACAGAAAGAGTTCAGAGGATGTCATGGAAACTGTCAATGAGTAAACAAATTGAGACTAGCACTGGCAAACCTACCAAGGGTAAACAGAAAGTCCCTGGCCTTCCATTCCTAACATCCAGCAGCAACAGTCATGAGACAAAACAAGGTTGCAGGAGGCAGTTATTTCCATAAGAATAATGTTATGAATGGTAGTACTTTCCAGGTTATAAAAAATTCAGATTATAAAAGCTTAAAATAGGTTTTCACAAAGATTTCAGACTGTATAACCCTTAAACAACCTTCAAAATAACTTCAAAGAGGGAGTGAGACATTAATGGACAGTCAGGTAGGCCTAGGCTTGATTTCTGCCTTAAGCCTATGCTAGCTATGTGATTGTTGGCAACTCATAGTCTCTAGGTTCCCAAGGCCCTGCTCTAATATTATAAATCATATGCTGGTTTCTCACTTGTACACCCATTTGTATGGGTGTAAATGGTATAGGGCAGGTGAAAGGGGGCTGGGCCTGAAATCCTTTGAATCCTAGCTCTGACACTTAACTACATTTATGACCTTGGACAAGTCACTTAACATCTCTAAGACTCAATTTTCTGATTTGTAAAATGAAGATGGGTGTTTAGATGACTTAAAAATGCCATTTTCTAGTTCCAAATTTATCATTCCAAGATCTATAAAAATTAGGATGTTGAATTAGATGGTAACTAAGGTCCCTTGCAGCTCTAAAACCTATAAAATAAAAGTCTTGGAAAAAATAAAAGGCTATAGGCTCACTCCCTCATCAACTTTTACAAACCCCTCCCTGCAAATTTCCACAATTCCCAAAGCCTCTAAGGATGCTAACCTCTCAGGTGGGGAAAGGTAGAGCCAAAAAAAATGGGGGAATCCTCAAACATACATCTCCACGTGCATAAGATCAAGGGATGAGAGAGAGGCAGTTCAGTCATTACTAACCCTGTAATTGAGCCTTTGATCTTCCCCACAGCTCTGGTTGTCTTCATTCTCATCTCAGACCAGTGAGTCCCAACCACAATAGCTCCCAAATCTCCCCAGCTGACTCTGCTACTCATATGCCTGCTCAGGCCCTACTCATTGCTGGACTGTGTGGTACTGCCCACCAACTCCAGGAGAAGGCAGCTTAAATTTAAGCATACATCCATCATCCTGACCATTCATCTTTTAAGGTATAACAGATCCTAGGGTAGGAAATTAAAATCAAAAGAATGGGCCTATGAAAGACAGAATGAAAGAAGGGGGTGAGAAAAATGCTAGTGAGGGCATTGGGTATAGAAAGATTTTTTTCTAGGAGGTTAGTTTAAAAAGGGAAGAGAAACATGTGACAATAGCTTGAAGGCGTGGTAGGATGTAAGAAGGTTTTTAAAGGATGGGAGAGATAAGCATTTTTGGAAAATGTAAGGAAGGAACCAATAGATTGGGAAAGGATCAAGATAAGCAGGAGCGGGGTATAGTTGATTGAAAGGTCAATCTTCTGGAGAAGATGGGAGGGACTGTGTTCAAAGGCACATGTGGAAGAGTTGGACTTGGCAAAGATAAAACTGCTTCATTATCAGAGACTGAAGGAAAGGAAAGGAGTGGGTTGATGTCAAGGAGTTTGGAGATGAACAGAAGGGAAGAAAAGAAAACTCATAGCTAATGGTCTAAATTTTCTCAGTTGAGTTTGACTGGATTTGGGTACAATATACCAGTGACATTATTGCAGTATAATGCTGATTAATTCAACAGCAGGTGGAGTACTCATACAATGAAACATTAGGGGTAGGGGGTATTCCTCAAACTGAACTTTTTCATATAAAAAGTTTTGTCCTTTAAGAGGTCATATACCAATTACAAGGATGCTGCCGTTGTTTAAAACATTTTTGTAAATCTTCCTCTGAAATTACTAGCAGAGCTATTTTATAAGTAATTAAATCTAGTTACTTTATTGCTTAGCTCATTTTTTGACTAAAAATTATACTGCCCAGCTTGATCATCAGTCTTACTTATTAGGCTTACCTTTGGATTATTTCCAAAACTTACATCTGGCCTCAAAGAATGAAACTTTTCCACTTTTTAAAATCTCTGAAGGCAAGTTTTAATGAATTCCAAGATTATTTTGAGTCTTTTCAAGTATAGTCTTTCAAACTGACTGCTTTGATAAAGACAAAACCTCTTTGTGTATACAAGTTCTGGTACAATCAAATACTCCTATGAGATCTATATCATTGTAATGGTGATTGAATTTGGAGATGCCCTTGTATTGGCTTGGTTTTTGGGTTGAGTGTTAAAACCCAGAGCTTGTGAATCCCACTTGTGGGATGGACTTGTTGACGTGAAGAGAGAAGGCTGAACTGAGAGGAGCTGTGAATTGGGAGAGAGGCCCAAGTCGAGAGAAGGCCAAAAGGACTTTTGGAGGGCAGTATCCAGTATTGTAGAGCCTGAGTTGCTGAGAGAAAGACTGCTGAGGGCCAGCTGGAGTTGCCCAGGACTTTGGAGAACTGCCACCCGAAGCTGCCGAGAACTGAGGAGGCATGGCTGTGATGCCGGTATTTTGTTTGTCTATTTTGACGTTGTTTTGCCAGATTCACCTGCTGGTGAAGGACAGTGCTGCTGTTTAGAGGTCCTGGAACCTTGCTGTTGGTTCAGAAGCCCTGAAGGAAGATTTTCTTGTGGTACCTGCAGAGAAATCCTGGAAGAGGATCTTGCTGATATTTTCAGGGGTTCTGGGACTATTCTGCAGGCAGAGAGTGACTTGATGAGGACACTGGCTATGGCTTTGTTGAGCCTTGTCTCCCCAGGAACTGAGATTGCTGAGGGCTTGCCTCGAGTAAAGATGAAAGAAGGCCCTCTCCTTGGGTATTCAATGCTGAGATGATATCTTAACCTTGTTGTAATTTAAGGGTGAATGGCCTTTTGTGCTCTCCTGCCCCTTTTGAGAAAGTGCTTGGTGTTAACAGATGGTATTGTAATTCAGTAGTGTCCAGTGGTGGGAAACTTTTGGCCTTTTTGTGCTCTGTGATTGACTAAATGAACGTACTTTTTTTATGATTGGAAACTATTCTCCATTTGAGAAGAGACTAAATGAATGTATTGCCCAGGAGTGGGCTACTTTGACTACTGATCCAGGGGTGGGATACTTGAACCTTGGTACTTTGCAACTGAATTGAGAACTTACTTGCTAAATGAATGAGGTACACTGTATTTTGACTTTCTCTGTTCTGTGAATGTTTTGCTGAATAAATGGGGTTTGCTATGCTGGTAATTTGAACCTTGGAAGTTGCCTTTGCTTGGCATTACAGCCATCAATGTGGATATTCCTTCCCACAATGCAGATTGCAATTCAGCCATCCGATAGTATGCTAATAAATGTTTCACAATCAACTCTCCATGAAAAAAAGTATGCAGAACACTCATTTAAGTTTAACCTGTATTGTTAACATTTTTACCATCACTTTCTTAAGTCTGGACAATCAGGAAAGCAATAGATAAAGCCCTGATTTATAGTATTTACTAATTTCTGTGGTGTGAATGCTCACACTGAATATTTAACAATTAACTCTCCAAAGTCAGTTTAAGCTGATTCTGGAACACCCCTGCATTCATCTCTGCCCATCCCTATTGGACCACAGTCCATGTTCTCTCATAAATTCACTTCAGAGGTAGGTCCTTCCACCCTTTCCTTTGATATCGGGAAGAAATCAGTGGAACACTCAGTCTGTATCAAAGGATTGTAGATGATCTGAAATGTGGGGGTGGTTGTTTTCTCAAGCCCTATTATATTTTGTCGTATTTCTTCAAACTTTATAAAGTAATGTGTTCCCTTCCAGTTCTCCCTAAATGCAAAGAGCTTTATCAATTATGGTGTTTATAAAAGCACAGGATCCTGGACTCATAACTGGAAGGAAACACAGAGATCACCTACTCTAACCTCCCGCCTCTTGCAGAAATAGTTACTAATCCTAGCAAATGGTGAGATAGGTTCCATCTGAATCCTGCAAGGCATGGGGAGATCACTGTTTCACAGTATAACAGTTTCCACATTGAGGAGCTATGATTGTCATTCCTGAATGTGATAAAATCTTCCTGGTAGCTACCACCCTAGTTCCATCCTCTGTAACTGTACCAAATAAATCTGGACCCTCTTCCACGTGAACTCCCTAACATGTTAACATTTTGCAACAAATCATAAAATATTATAATTTATACATGTGATTTTCTCTATTTCATTGTCAGGCTATGTCTACACAGGAAAAAATAAGTGGAAAAGTAAAGTTATACTCAAGGGGCTACTCAGTGGTACAGTGGATAGAGTGTCAGGTCTGGAGTCAGGAAGACTCATTTTCTTGAATTCAAATCTGGCCTCAAGACACTTACTAGCTGTGTGACCCTGGGCAAGTCACTTAACCCTTTTTGCTTGAGTTCTTCATCCATAAAAAGAGCTGGAGAAGGAAATACCAAACCACGCTAGTATTCCTGCCAAGAAAACCCCAAATGGGGTCATGAAGAGTCAGGCATGACTGATACGACTGAACAATAAAAGTTATGCTCTAATTTGAAAGGCATAAAAACACACTTTTCCTTTACTTATTTTAACATAGTAGGGAAAATGCATTGTTTGAGCCATGTGAGGTGGAGGTTATAAAGTATGTGTATAGTTGCTTCAAATCTCCACTTCAAATAGTTCACTTTGGGCAAGTCACTTCCCCTCTTTGACGCTGAATTTGTTGTTGTTTGTTGTTGTTGCTTTTAACCTACAAAATGAGAGCTGGGACATGATCCTTAAGGTCTCTTGCAATGCTAAAATCTAGGATTCTAATTGCTGAGCACCTCCTATGTATCCTGTATTTTCCCTTGCCTGTGCTAACATCACCAGAAAGAGAATTCACATTACATATTACATATGCACCCTATAGTTCCAGTGGCTAATGCCTAATCACTCCTTACTCAATTCATATGACAGTTCCTATCCTTCCTCCTGCCCCTCAAATATAGATTCTGTCCTTAGACCCCTCTCATGCCTCTACAATCTTTCCTTAGAATTTCATTCACTCCCATGGCTTCTGAAAATGCAGGTGAATATCTCCATACTCCCTCCCCCTAAGACCCACAATTTCTTGCCAGAGAGCTCCAGGCCTACATTGCAGGTTGTTTAATGGGCTCTCCCCAACTGGAATGTCTAGCTGACAATTCAAACAAAATATATTCCAATCTGAATACAAAATCTTTCTACCCTAAACCTTTCCCTTCTCCCAACTTCCAAGTTAATTCAATCCAATAAGCACATATTAAGTACTTTCTTTGTGTAAGTCACAGTCCTAGAATTAGCTTTTTAAAAATAAAGAAAATACTGGCCTCAAGGAGCTTACAGTCTACTGAAGAAATACAATATATAAAGAAAAAAATACCATATATAAACAAATATATCATTATTTGAAGAGAACACTGATAATTATTTCTATGAGCTATACTATCATCCTCTTAACCATCACCCATATCTAGTCAGTTATCAAATCATGTTGAACCTAATGCCGCAATATCTTAAATATATCTCCTTATTTCCACTTGCATCCTAGTTCAGGCCCTCTTTCATATCATCATCATAGCATCCTCTCCTAGCTTCTGGTCTCTCCTTTCTCTTACTGATCCTTCATATAGTGATTATATTAATTTTCCTAATGTAAAAGTCTGACCTAGGTACTTCTTTACTCCAAAATCTTCAAGGGCCCCTCATCACCTACAGTATAAATTATAAATTCCCCTTAAGTAGACATTTAACCTACGATCTGGTTCAAACTTACACAACTTATATGACTTTGGGAAAGTCATATAACCTCTCTGGACCTCAGTTTCCTCAGTTGCAGAGGAGTCATACTAGATTACCATTGAGGTCCCTTCCAGGTTTAGCTCTATGTTATTACCTTTCCATATTGGTTTCACACTATCCAGGTATGGGGAACCTGTGGCCTCAAGGCTACGTGTGGCCTTCTAGGTCCTCAAGAATGGTCCTTTGGCTGAATCCAAATTTCACAGAACAAATCCCTTAATGAAATAATCCCCTTAATAAAAAGATTTGTTCTGTGAAGTTTAGATTCAGCCAAAGGACCATTCTTAAGGATCTTGAGGGCCATGTGTGGCCTTGAGGCTGCAGGTTCCCCACCCCTGCAACTATACTCTTTCACTTACTCTCCACTCCAACCAAAATGCATTGGCTCCCTCCCTACACTCTCTTGCTTGTTTTTCTTTATTTAAGTTGGTTGCTTTTCCTAGAATACAACCCCTCCCAAACTCCATCTGTTGAATTCCTTTTCTTTCTTCAAGTGCTAGCTCAAAAGTCACCTTCTCCACCATAATACTTCACATTGACATATTACTTTTTGATTACAAAGACCTTCCTTCAAAATGGTCCAGCAAGGAAGGGGCACAGCCAAGATGGCAGAGTAAAAGCAGGAACTTGCTTCAGCTCTCACTCCAACCACCTCCAATATTTATAAAGTATGACTCTAAACAAATTTTAGAGCTACAGAACCCACAAAGTTATAGAGAGAAACAAATCTCCCTCTGAAGGCAGCCTGGCAGGCTGACAGGAAGAATCTATCACACGAAGGTGGGAGCCAGTCCCACATGAGCTTCACAGGTCCAGACCCAGGGTGACCCCAACCAGCAGCACAGACCACCCAGAGCAGACTTCAAGAGAGTGAATCACCAGCAGCTGTGGCAGTTTACAGACTTCTGAACCCATAGACTCCAAAGATAAAATTAAAGATCAACCCTCTATGACAGAAGAGCATAGTCCAGCCCCTGCCCCCAGGGCAAGAGGTGGCAGAGGCTTGGGGGCTGCAGCTGCTGCCATGTGGATGCCTATGGAGCTCCTGGCCTGCAGATCATAGGGGGACCAAGCAACCATTTAGAGGGTAATCATTCTTGCTTTGACCTGCTTGGATCTGGGTTGCAGTCTTGGGTGGTGGTCCTGCAGTGAGAAATGCCAATGTACCAGAGCTTGTGGTGGCTGTAGAGAGTGTGCCCTCCCCAGATCTCTGACAACATTTGAAAACACCCCAGAAATTCGGTACACAGCTCTCTCTACTTTAGAAACAGAGTTCTACCATGGCAAAGAGCTCAAAAGTCAGGTAATTGGCCAGCAAGATGAACAAGTAAAAGAAGCACAATCAGACCATAGAAACCTTTTTTGGGGACAAAAAAGGTCAAAACATGGAACCAGAAGAAGACAACAAAGTCAAAACTCCTGCATCAAAGCTTCCAAGAAAAATATGAATTGATTACAGGCCATGGAGGAGCTCAAGAACAATTTTGAAAATCAAGTAAGAGAAGTGGAGGAAAAATTAGGAAAAGAAATGAGAATCATACAAGAAAATCATGTCAATAGCCTACTAAATGAGATCCAAAAAAATACTGAAGAGAATAACACCTTAAAAATAGACTAATCCAAATGGCAAAAGAGGCCCAAAAAGCCAGTGAGGAGAAGAATGCCTTAAAAAGCCAAATCTGCCAGATGGAAAAGAAATTTCAAAAACTCACTGAAGAGAATAATTACTTCCAAATTAGATTGGAGCAATTGGAAGCTAATGACATTATGAGAAATCAAAATACTATAAAATAGATCCAAAAAAAATGAAAAAATGGAAGGCAATGTGAAATATCTCATTGGAAAAACCACTGAGCTGTAAAATAGATCCAGGAGAGATAATTTTAAAATTATTGGATTACCTGAAAGCCATAATCAAAAAAAAAAGAGTATGGAAATCATCCTTCAAGAAATTCTCAAGGAAAATTGCCCTGATATTCTAAAACCTAAGGTCAAAGTACAAATTGAAAGAATTCACTGATCTCCTCTTGGAAAAGATACCCCTCCCCCCCCAAAAAAAACTCCTAGGAATACCATAGCCAAATTCCAGAGTTCCCAGGTCAAGGAGAAAATATTACAAGCTGTCAGGAAGAAACAATTTGAGTATTCTGGAAGCACAGTCAGGATAACACAAGATCTAGCAGCTTCTATATTAAGGGATCCAAGGGCTTGGAATATGATATTCTGGAGGTCAAAGGAGCTAGGATTAAAACCAAGAATCACCTAACCAGAAAAACTGAATATAATGCTTCAGGGGGAGATATGATGATTCAATGAAATAGGGGATGTTATAGTATTCTTGATGAAAAAACCAGAGCTGAACAGAAAATTTGATTTTCAAATACAAGAAGCAAGAGAAGCATGAGAAGGTAAACAGGAAAAAGAAATCATAAGGAACTTAGTAAAGTTGAACTATTTATATTCCTACATGGAAAAACAATCATTGTAACCCATGAGACATTTCTCATTATGAGAATAGTTGAAGGGAAAATATATATGTGTATATATATACATATATATACATATATATATATATATATATATAAAATGTGTATGTATAGGAGGGTATATGTGTGTATAAATACAAATGTGAGTGTGTGTATATATGTGTACATGCATACATAGACAGAGGGCACAGGATGAGTCGAATATGAAGGAATGATATCTAAAAAATAAAATTAAGAGGTGAGAGTGAAATATAATGGGAGAAGAAGAAAGGCAGAGATAGAATAGTTAAATTATTGCATATAAAAGAGGCAAGAGAAAACTGTTACAATGGAAGGGAAGAGCAAGAAGGTAAAAAGGAATGAGTCAACCTTACTCTTATTGAATTTGGCTTAAGGAGGAAATAACAAACACACTCAACTGGGTATTTTAGCCTACAGGAAAATAAGGGTGAACGGGATAAGAGGTGAGATGATAAAAAGGAGGGCAGATTGGGGGAGAGGGGAGTTAGAAACAAACAGTTTTGAAAAGGGACAGGGTTAAAGTAGAAAATAGAATGGGAGGGGCAGGATAGGATGGAGGGAAATATAGTCTTTTCACAATATAACTACTATGGAAACATTTTGTGTAACTATACATGTGCAACCTATAGTGAATTTCTTGTCTTCCCTTGTAAGTGAGGAGGAAAGAAGGGAAAGAATCTGGAAATCAAAGTTTTAAAAGCAAATGTTTTTAAGAAAAAAATTTTACATGCCACTAGGAAATAAGATATACAGGCACTGGGGTATAGAAATCTAGAGGGAGGGGAGGGAAGAGGATATAAGAGAGAGAACATTGGGGGAATAGGTACTCCATAGGCTCGTTATCCTGGGGTGGGGGTAGGGGAAAGATGGGGAGAAAATTTGTAACACAAAATCTTGTGGAAATGAATGTTGAAAACTAAAAATAAATAAATAAAACACTTTTTTAAATGGCCCAGCAAGGCAAGTAGAACAAGTAAATATTTTTGTACACATTTTACACATGAGGATGGAGCTCAGATAGGTAAAATAACTTGACCACCGTCGCATATCAAGTGTGAAAGGCAGATTTCAGACTCAAGTCTTTGGTTCTAAGTCCAATGCTCTTTCCATTTGTATTATTAATGTATTTTTTGCTTAATGGGAAGATCTTTCTCATTCATTAATTAGGCCCATGTAACCTGCTTCAGTCACATAGAAATCTAAGTCACGTGAGTCTGAGGCACATGAACCTGGGTCACAGGGGTTGTGGAGCCTTCTGACCATGAAGAAGTGTATATATATATTCTGAGGTGAGCATTTTGCTTTGGGGCTCACTCATGGGAAGAATGTTTGTGTGATACAGCAAGATGAGACTCTGGGGAGCCATTCAAATGCCCCCTGGTTTTGAAACTCCAGATGTTGGTGCTTCTCTCTCTGGTAACTATGTATGTATGTAATGTTCAGACAGTTGGATCTATCTGTTGATCTGTGATGTATTTATTATTTGTTCAGACTATTAGAAGCCCTGTCTGTTGGTCTTTATGCTATTATTTCTGCTTATAATTTCTGTTTGCATTTTCTCTGAAGTTCAGAGTACTGACTTTTTCCCTTGAACTAAATAAATGATATATATGTTTGGTTAAAGTAAGACTGTTGACCCCTTTTGAGTTGCTTTCCTTTAGAAAAGTAGATCAAAGAACCTGTGCTCACAGCCCTCCTATGTGCTGGTGTTTTGGGTCTTACACCTCCACAGCAACAAGTAGCATTGTTATTACACCATTATAATGTGAAGCTCTCTCAACTATCAGTCACTTGATAGGCATTAATTAAGCCCCTACTATGTGCAGGGCACTGTGCTAAATGCTGGGACACAAAGAAAGGTAAAAGGTAGACTCTGCTGTCGAGGAATTCACAATCTAATGGGTAAAACAATATGCAAGTATCTATGTTCAAACAAGTTATATGCAGAATAAAGTAAAAATAATTAACAGAGGGAAGGTACTAGTAGTAAGGGGGATTGGGAAAGGCTTCCTGTAGAAGGTAGAGGTTTAAGTGGGACTTGAAGCAAGCAAGGAGGTAGAGAATGAAGAGCATTCCATTCGTTGGGGACAACCAGAGAAAATGCCCTGAGTCAGGAGATGGGGTGTCTCAAGTGAGAAACAGCAAGGAATTCAATGTTACTGGATCACAACATATGTGGGAGGACTCCATGTAAGGTATAAGAAGAGCAGAAAATAAAATGGGGAGGGGAGAGGAAGGAGGGAGGGTATTATTAAAATTGTGAACATCAAAAGAGGATTTTCTGTGTTTAATCCTGGAGGTTATATGGAGTCACTGAATTTTATTAAATGGGGTAGGGGGTAATATGACCAGATCTCTGCTTTAGGTAGATTACTTTGCCAGCTGAATGAAGGATGGTCTGGAGTGAGGAGAGCCTGGTGGCAGAAAAATGCTATTACAATAGTCCAGTCATGAGGTGATGAGGGCCTAAATTAGGGCAGGGTACCAGCAGTGTCAGAAGAGAGAAAGGGGAGTCAAGAAATGGCCTAAAGGAAATTTGACAGGTCTCAAGTGTCTCATAGCACTTTGTCTAGAATTCTCCTTTTCCATTATCACATTCTACCTTGTATAATACTCATACACACACTTGACTGCTCTTATTAGATGATAAGCTCCTTGAGGACAGGGCTGTTATTTTTCATCATTGTATCCCTGGCACTTAACATATAGTAGATACTTAATGAATGTTTATTGATTTCGACTGTTAAGTGACCTGAATGAGAGAATGAACAGTAATTTTAATGTAACCAAAATTGTTTCTAAACGACATTAAACAAATGCAGCCAAAGTAAAATTAATTTATCCTATTACCAAAGTTCCTACATCCACTGTCTTCCTACTGAAAAGTGTTTTTATGTATCTTCTCAGCAATAGCACATCTGTTGGTAGCTTTTGGGAAAGATGTGAATAAGTCTATTTCAGAGGAGATAAACTCAAGTAGAACTCTCGCCTCATGTAATAAACAAAGCAATTTTGGGGTTTTCGCCCATTTTATTGTAAGCTATTTAAGCTGCATGGGAAAGGAAGCACACTTAGCTCAGCTAGCTCTGCATGTGATGAACTAAATGCCACTTTTTTTTTTAAACACACTGCCCTTGTCATTGCTTCTGAAATAAGATTCTGTCTGTGCATATACAATGTGGAAGCAAAAGCACCTTTCTCCAGGATGTCTGAGTGAATACAGTTCATGAGCCTGCATGCTCATTTAAAAAAAAAAAAGATGCCCATTGTTAGTGCAAACTACCATCAAGGCACCATAATGCTACTTGTGTGCGCACACAGTATCTTTTATGCTCTACATTGCCACTGCTTGTCCAAAGCATCAAAAGCCAAAAACCACTGGCAGGCAAACAGACATGAAAAAGAGGACTGTTGCAAGGCACAGACTTGCTTCACTTTCCTATGAATCTCTTCTCTATTCTGTGCCTCAATGAGCCTTGTCTCATTGCCCACTGCCCTCCCTCCCTCTTCTCCAAATGCATGCACACAGCAGAGGCAGCATTATGGTCTGCTGGAAAGAATAATGGATAGAATCAGCAGGGTTGGATTCAAATCTGGATGCTGGCATCCCGCTTCTGGCAAAATAAGCCCAAATCAGGCTTACTTTCCTGGACTGAGACTCACTTTTCTTACCACCCTGGTTCAGGCCCTTATCTCTTCTTGCCTGGACTTTTGCATTAGCCTTTAATCTGGCCTCTCTGCCTCAAATCCCACTAACCTACAATCCATCCTCCATACAGTTGCTAAAGTGATTTTCCTAAAACACACATCTGTCCATATAACTAAGTGCTCAAAGGTTTGCAAAACACTTGACAAATATTATCTCATTTAATGCTCACTACAACCCTGTGGTGTAGATAATATTATTAGCCTTATTTTATCAATGAGGAAATTAAAGTTGACAGGTTAAATGACTTGCCAAAGGCCGTGTGTCTAATAAGTGTCTGAGGCAGGATTTGAATTCAGGTCTTCCTGACTGAAAGTCCTGTAATCTATCCAGTGCCTAGACCTACCTATGTCACTTGTCTACTCAAAAAATTCCAGTGGTTCCCTCTTACCATTTGGATCAAATATTAATTCCACATTTGGTTTTGAAAGCCATTTACAACCTGGTCCCAACCTACCTCTCTGACCTTGTTACACATGTCACACTCTACATGCTAGTCACTTGACTTTATTGTTTTTCTTCACACAATCCATCTCCAGTTTCCTTGTTTTTGCTCTGTCTTCCAATGCTCAGAAGGTATTCTTTCTTTACTTCCAACACTTAGATCTCTTATTTTCTTTATACTCAGCACAAGGAGCACTGACCCTGAAATTAAGAGGACCTGAGTTCAAATCTTACCTCAGACACTTAACTAGCTGTGTGACCCTAGGCAAGTCATTTAACCCTGATTGCCTCCACAAAAACAAAATAACAAAACTCAGCTCAAACACCACCTTCCACATGAAGCCTTTTCTGAATCCTCCAGCTGCTTGGTTCCTCCTCCTCCCCAACATTACCTTGCATTGATTTTGCATATCCTGATATATGTACATTTCTTCTTCCATCCTAATTAGAATTTAAATGCTTGTTTTGCCTTTATGCCCCAGTACCTGACATAAAGTATGCATTTAATAACTGCTTGTTGATCGACAGATTGAACTGCAAAATGGGGCAGACATTTAAGAGCAGAGATTTTTATATTTTATATACCTTATCTCATCCAAAGACCACAGCATCCCTATGAAATATTTAATGGAATTATTATCTTTAGTTCACAAATGAGAAATCTGATTGAGGTTCAAAGAGATTAATGACTTGCCCAAGGTCACATAGGTCCATTAGATCATGAGCTTCTTCTTCTCCTTCTCCTTTTCCTTCTTCTTCTCCTTCTCCTTCTCCTTTTTCTTCCTTCCTCCTCCTCCTCCTTCTCCTGCTCTTCGTCCTCCTCCTCCTCGTCCTCCTCCTCATCATCATCCTCCTTGTCATCGTCATCGTCATCCTTGTCCTCCTCCTCCTCCTCTTCTTCTTCTTCTTCTTCTTCTTCTTCTTCTTCTTCTTCTTCTTCTTCTTCTTCTTCCTTAAGGTTACACAGCTAATTGGAGTCTGAAGCCAAATTTGAACTCAGATCCTCCTGACTCAGGAGGTTGGTGCTCTATCCATTGCACCATCTAGCTACCCCTAGTTTGTGAACTTCTTGAGGTCTGAGACTATCTTTTGCCTCTTTGTGTACCCAGAGCTTAACCTAATGCCTGGCTCATAGTAAAAGCTTAATAAATGTTTATTGATGACAGACATAAGTGGTAAGTATCTGAGGTTAGATTTGATACTAGGTCTTCCTGACTAAAACCAAGTCCTTCACTCTGTCCACTATTCCACACTACTCTTTAATAATATACACTACCTCCCTTGTGGCAATTTCATCAGAAAAGCACTTTGGAGACTTGAAAGCACTATAGTGATTTGAGTTATTATTATTATTCAAACATGGTAAAGACTATAAGTAAGAAAAGGAGACTTAAGAAGTTCAGGCAGGTATTGAAGGGGATGGAGCTTTTTACCACTCAGCCAGGAAAACAGTATTCCAAGTCGTGGCCATGCTTTTAAGTCCTTGGCACATGCTCTCCCTTGATGTCAATGAAGATCAGTTCAACAGAGCCAGCCAAGTGGGAAATGAGGCCCTGCAGAGGATACTGCTTTCCACATGACCACATCCAACAGCTTGGCGGCTGCTCATGGTTCCGGTCATTATGTAAAGGGAAAGATCTGTTCTTAAGCAAAATCTTCCTACTGATGGCTGTGTCCCATTGTTCATTCATTTGAGGTGCTGACAGTATCTGGTGCTGTCTTAGGCACTTAGAGATGGAAGCATGACAGAGAGTCTGTATATAAGCCTGTTAAACAGTCAACTCATTACATTCCCAGAGCTAGTTTTGTTCCAGTCAAATCTTCTGCCAGTAGCGACCATGCAGTCTCCATATTGGATACTTTGAGGCAGCTGGAGTTTAGGAAATCATGCAAAATGGTACCAGTCAAAACAGAGAATGGGTCAGGAAAATCATCAGAGAACAATGAACAAAAATATCTGAGTGTAGACGAGTTAGGGTGGTGTTAGGAAAAGGTCATATATTAAAGAATCCATAGTTAAGAGTTTTGGATTAGGCTGTTAAATAATGTCGGAAAGAATATGACATCTCTCAAAGAAAATAATACTAATAGGGATCAAAAATTAGAAATCTCCTCCCTAGGCTTTGATTTTTAACCTTGTACTCACTATAAATAAAACCCAATTATAGTTGTTCTGCGCATCAGCAAATGTTTCACATTCTACTTAGCTTTGCAGGCTGATTTTCATAAAGAATCTAAAAAGTCATATTTACTTTGACTTTCGATACTTGACTTTTATAAACATTTGTCAATGAAATTTTCATTTCTAAGTATTTAACTTACAATTAAATGTGCTGATTACAACTATCTGATATCCTGATAGACTTTCTTTTTTTCCTTTTCTTATTCTGATTTTCACAAATGAAAAAAAATAAAATTTCCATATGCCAAGACAGAAAAATAGAATTTTATATGGAACCACACATCCTTATTATCTACTGCTTATTACTTTTTGAATCCAAATTTCTTTCTATTCTCTTCTGTTCATTTATGTAAATTCTCCATGCTTTTCTTGTTTTCCTTTTTTTGGGGTGTGGGGAGAGGGCAACACTATCACTAGCTCCTCTCCCCTCCTGCAAAATATTCTCCCCAAATGAATAAAAGGAAAACACAATCCTTGTTTATACTGAAATTCTTAGATGTTTCCTGTTCCCATGGTGTAACAGGAAGCACCCTAGCATGCCTAGGGCGGCTACTAGCACAGGTTCTTAGATCTGCTTTTCTAAAGGAAAGCAACTCAAAATGGGTTAACAATCTCACTTTAATCAAACATATCATTTACCTAGTTCAGGGGGAA
>CM053586.1:97927437-97951149 GCA_028646515.1 Pseudochirops corinnae
TTATTGACTACATCCAACTGGAACTTGAGATACACAGGCACGGTGGTTGGGAGATCCATCTTGCCCTACCGAAAAGTGACATAGGAGAGAATAGAGTAGGGGACGGGGGACACACTGGGATGGCTGTTTTGGGGTGGTGGGAGGGGGAAAGAGGGGGAGAAAATATGTAACTCAAAATCTTGTGGAAATGAATGATGCAAACTATAATAAAATTTAAAAAAAAAATAAAGTATACTACCAATGCAAAAAAAAAATAAAATAAAATAAAAGACTACAGACTGAACAAAAAAAAAAAAAGAAACTTACATTCTACTGAGGAGATAGTATTTCTATATGAATAATTATAGTATGAAGAAAATTGAGGACAAAAAGAGGACTAATAAATATAGGGATAAGGGAAGTCTTTGTAAAGGAAACTGTACCTGCAGTGAACGTCACAGAAAGACAAGGATTCTTAGGGGAAAAGATGATAGAGTACATTCCTGGTAACACCTCTCACAATATTTTTTTATATTAAACATAAACATGTACTTAACAAGAAGTCAAAAGAAACAATAATATTGCTATGAATATATTATGAATATGAATATAATAGTCATTTATACATATGCATACACATGTGTTTTAACACCTGCATATATACAAGTATATGCATATACATACATAAATAGGTATGTGTAGATGCATATGTTTATATTGCATGTATGTACACATATGTGTATATATACATATATTTAATATATTAATATCAATATTACCATTTCTTTTTACTGCTTTTTTAAGTAAATGGATATGTTTAAGATAAAGTGTCATTGTGAGAGGTTCCACACCTGGAATGCACTCTATCATCCTTGATGTGTGTGTATCTGTGTGTCTGTGTCTGAATGTGTGTGTCTGTGTAGAGAGACAGAGATAGAGAGACTGATTGAATATTTCCTGGATACATGGGTGTATGCGTACCATATATGGACATACATGCATATGTATATATATATATATATATACATACATATATATATATATATACATACATATATATATACACATATTTTTATTGTTGTCGAGTTATTTCAGTCATGTCCAACTCTTCTTGGGGTTTTCTTGGCAAAGATACTGGAATGGTTTGCCATTTCCTTTTCCAGTTCATTTTTCAGATGAGGACTTGAGGTAAAAAAGGTTAAGTGAGTTGCATAGGGTCATGCAACTAGTCAGTGTCTAAGGCCAGATTTAAATTCACAAAGAGTAATCTTTATGATTCCAGATATGGTAGTCTATCCATTGTGCCACCTAGCTTCCCCCTACAGACAAATATACCTATACATATATTTATACATGTACATAGAAATATTGTTCCAAATCCAATGCTCTTTTCATTAATACAGGCTACTTCTCAGAGGAAATTGAGACTCGAAAGACTTGAGCGATTTCACCAAGATTACACAGTGAGGCTATGGGAAAAGAGCCTTAGGCATTGATATCATTTTACCAAAAACTCGAATTCCTGGTTTCATAGTGGATAGAGTGCTGAACCTGGAGTCAGGAAGAACTGAGTTCACAGACCAGTTTTCGACACTTACATGCCTTATGACCATAGGTAAGTCATCTGACCTCTGTCTGCTCCCTTCCCTCATCTATAAAATGAGAATATTAGCACCCATTTCCCAGGGTTGTTAATGAATATATTAATAATATATACATATGAATACAAAACTTTAAAGTCTTATATAAATTCTCGCTATTATGTTATCAAATATTAATATAGAATGATGTGAAAAACAGATATCCCTGCATATAGTTAAAGAAATCCCAGAAACTTCTTGGCATTAGGAAGTTAGGAGCTATTGCCAAATTTTGAAAAAGGCAGAGTTTGCCTTGAGACTCCTTGTTTCTCTCCATATTCTCCAATCATGACCTCAGATTCCAGTTCCCACAGATAGTTAGAATGTCCTAATTAAGAACCTCACACTGTATTGAATTTTTAAAGTAATTTTGTGTTTATATGAATGTAGTTCTATCCGTGATATGTAAAAATAAAATATAACAGATAATAAATCAAACGTCTTTCTGCATCGTTGAAATATCTTATAGGTCCAGTGCAGTATACCAGTGAGCTTAATTCCAAGCAGCTGACTCAGGTTCATCTCCCTGTCATTGTACTTCTGCATCCCTAAGGACAGGAATTAAATTCCCCATCCCTACTTCTGGGATTCCTTATGGTAACATATGAACTGATGAGGGGTAGGAATTGCTGAAGCTATGATGGGGAAGATACTAAATCCCTATCTTATTAAAGTGTAATTCTTAATTATAACTCTCTGTATCATTATACTTTTATAAAAGCCGTAGATATTCTGCTTAATAATGTATTTAAAGAAGAAACAGTCCAATACCATGAGTGTTGGAGTAATGGTCCCTCCTCTCCATTCCACTGGTAGTCTTTCTTAACTACTGTTTCAATTTTTTAGTGCAATTCTCTTAATAATCTAGCCTTTTTTTTTTCAAAACTACAAATGTCACCTAATAGCATATTTTTACTGATGATAAATTATGATTCTGGAGTTAACTTTGGGACATTTTAATAAGTCTCTATCTAGTAACATAAAATGCTTTAGAGATATTATCTCATGTGATTGTCACAACAACCATGTAAGTTATTATACCTATTTTACAAAAAAGGAAGTTGAGGCACAAGGAGATTGACTTGACCAGGATCATACAGCAAATAAAATCAGAGGTAGGAGTAGAACCTAGGATGTCCTGACGCCACGTCCAGGACCATATCCACTAAACCATAATACTTTTCAAAATTTGTAGATGGAAAGCAAACCGAAATCATACACTTTTCTTCAGAGATTTCACTGTATGGTTTTGTACCTTTAAAAGGATGTTGTGTGTCTATGAGTATATTCCCATCTGTGATCTGTATAAAGAAAATGTAGTATATATAATAAATCAAGTGTCAATAGAATGAGAGTAGTTGAAACAAGGGAGATTCAGCAGAATGATAAATTGTGTGTGTGTCACATTGGGACACTTTCGTGACCTATGATGTCCACTTCTTTCAATTTTCAGAATACCCAGTGTTTCCATTAGAATGACAGTTCTTTCAGAATTTGTTAGAATATCCTGTGGGCACAGTGTGATATAGTGGTGAACTTAATTTACTTCCAGGAAGTTGACCCAGGTTTAGTTCCCTATCAATGTACATTGAGGTGGAGAGGGAGGTTGAGGAAGGAGGAAAAGGAAAAGGATAAAAATTTCTAGTAATACTAAGGAGAGTAAGCTAGGACCAGGAAAACATAAAGAGGAGTAATAAAGAGAGCCAGATGGCCTACAAGAGGACTCCATGCTGACCTGAGAGTGTCATGGGGAAAAAAGAGCTAAACGGATGATATATGACTTATCGGTCTAGTAGGTGAATGGGGGAAAAGGTCAAAAGGTCTCTGTTGGTCACTGACAAAACAGCTATACTCTGAAGAATTTATAGCCTTACACACAGGCCAAGAACAGTACCCATTAACAATTTAGACAAGCTTGTTGCCATTGGGATAGAGTCAATTGGTACTTATAAACCAAAGCTGATCAAATATGTTATTTGTTTGCATCCAATCCCAATGTATTATCATAATGTGATTAGCATGACTGTATTTGCTTAAAAAGGCACAGATGGCACTAGGTGCTCACTGCTCACCAAGGGAGATGATGAGCAAGTGGGGAAGTGGAACAATAAAATCTTCAATCTAAGCATAAGTTTATGATTTAGAGCTGAAAGGAACCTCAGAGGTGATTTCTAACCCTTCATTTTCCCAGTGAAGAAACTAGGGGGAAGAGGTGGTTAAGGGACTTATCCTAGGTTAAACCAATAGTTTAAGTGGTGTTCAAATCCAGGTTCTCTGACTCTTGAAACTGTGATCTTCCTCCTATACTATGGATACTGCCTCCCAAGTTCTAATAGATCTCTGTGCAGCACCAAATAGTACCAGCAACTTAGAAAGAGAAGTAAGTTTCTATCAACTAGAGCAGAAAGGAGTTTTACTTTTACCAAAGGGCTAAGTACTCTTGGTCTGCTGCAGGAAGTATATCTTTCCCATGGGTGAATTAGCTCTCCTCCATAATTCTTAGAGGTATGGGCTTAGAGGTGAGGGCAGGTAGGATAAGGACAGGGACAAGATCACTGCTCACATCTATGTGTAATCCTTGAATCAGTAGGAGCTGATGGGAAATGTATTTTCAGGAGTTATAAAAAATAAGCGTGGCTAAAACAGACAAACTCTAAGGGCCTTTTATTCACTAAGATCCTGGCTAGGGTAATGCAGACTAAAGTGAAGGGGTAGCCCTGGAAGAAATGTGTAGGACAGGTAATTTGTTTAGCATTGTATCTATTACCATGAGGGACTTGACTTTACTTGAGTTCTTTACTTGAGTACAGATAATACTCTACAGTATTATCTTCCTTCTAGTAGCTGTGTTTGTCCTTCATTTCCAAAGAGGACCATGGTGCCATCACTTGCAGTTGACTGTGAATTGAGTGAGATAGGGCTATGCAAGGTCAGCAGCCTCATTTTCTCCTCCAGAGCCATCTCGATCCAGCGACCAGATATTCATCAGGATGACTGGAGATGACTCAGGATGCAATGGGAGACCCTAGCCCTTTTAGGCTAAGGCCTTTTCAGGTACTCAGTGAGAGTGAGGTAATGCCCATTCAGTGAATAGGGCTCTTTAAGAAAAGTGAGTGAAGGGATGGCCCCTTTAATTAGAAAAAAAGAAAAAAAATCAAATTGAGAGGGGAAGACCCTCCATAACTAAGGTTATTTGGGTAATACCTCAGTTGCCTACCATGAGGATCAATCTGTCACTCTCCAGAAGTTAAGTTTCATTGAAGCAAGCCTCCTCTTAACTAGCAAAAGACTTAATTGGAATGTGGGAGACATCAAAGGGCATCACACTATAGTTGTATATACTCTCACTCAGACTACTTCCATGCCCTGAAGAGTTGTTGAAGTCAGATAGTGATGTCATTCCCAAAGTATAAGCTCAAGAGCCTGTGTAAGTCTCTGGATGGGGGCTGAATCACTTCCTTTCCAAGAGCATGAACATGGATTCTGAACACTAAGGCTATTTCTGTCATGTACCACACTCAATCTTCCAATGAGCTACTGCCATGGTGGTGGCCTTGCCCAACTGGCAATCTTTCAATCTTATCACAGTTGTGGCTTGGCTGTCTTGTGACAATTTCCTTTCACCTGTGAAATGCCATATGGTGGCATCTCTGTGAGAGATCATACAAGCAGCCAGAACCTATGGACTAGATCTCTCCTTGAAAGAGGTTTTAAGTTTGCAAGGGGAAAAAAATTAAGAAAAAAAATCAAGTTTTCTCATCTGCAGCCAAGGACACATTATTGGAACTCTTTCTGATGTGAAGGGTAGGGAATCAAGCTGAGTTATAACAATAATAATAGGTCATTTATCATCCTGCATAATTGCATAATGAGTCACATATAACTCCACAAGATGAAGACAATTTGTTTTGGTGACTGAAGGGTATTCTCACCTTGCTTATGGTAGGGCAGATTTAAGGATAAGTCTTTAATAAAAGTATTACCTTCTCCCAGTTTTCACACCATTGTCTGTCTCCTCAGAATTAAAAAGGGTGCTAAGACAAGTTATAAGCTGAACTCACTGGAAACCAATAGTCTGGGAAAATCCCCTCAGGAGTAAAAAGAATCAATTTATTTGACCAGCTCCAGGGCATCAAATCAAAGAATAAATTTTATTCAAAGAAGATACTCCACAGTCAGAGCTGACCCCTCTCAGAGGTCTCTAAACATCCATTTAATATCCCATAGACATCATCTCTGTTTGCTGTGGAGTAGTGATCTGAATTCCTCTTGGCTGATATAATATGGAGAAAAAAAACTTAACATATTTTGGTGGTGTCAGTGTATCAGAAAGACTTGCTAATTTAAAAAAACTGGCTTCTGCAGTGGCAAAGATTAAGAAGCTGAACAACTTTCAAATGGATAGATTTAAGATGTAAAATACAGAGAATAAATGTAGAATAGCATTGTTAAAATCACTTTCATGACTAAAACTTGGCTTTTATATTAAATATTTATAAAGCAGTCTACATATCC
Organism: Pseudochirops corinnae; assembly: GCA_028646515.1. Classification (NCBI taxonomy): domain Eukaryota; kingdom Metazoa; phylum Chordata; class Mammalia; order Diprotodontia; family Pseudocheiridae; genus Pseudochirops; species Pseudochirops corinnae. Next base: position 97,933,572 of record CM053586.1, read on the forward strand.
ACAATGCTTTACAAATGTTCAAAAGAGCTGATCATCTCAACTAGAAAAAAATTTCATACTGAGAAGGAACAATTTTTTAAAAAGCAAGGAGACATCATACAAATGAAAAGGCCTGATATTAACAGATATTTCCTGGGTATTAACCAATAAATACTTTTTACTATTTTTTATGATATTCCAATCAGTCAAAATAGATCTTTCTTCTGGGTATGCAGCCATTCCTACATAAACATTGGGGAAGGCTTTCTCCACACAACCAAAAATAACTTGTCAAATTGCTTGGGAATCATAAAGACAAAATACTCAATTATCTGAATTTATAGTCATCCATTTGGGAAGTGCCAAAACACAGCTGATAGTGCCTTACAAACATCAAGTTAGGCAGACAAGTCAAGATTCCATGCAGAAACACTTTAAACCAGTAGAGAATCAATACTTTAAACAATATCTTGACTGAAAATATGATTGCATCAACACCTTTTTATCTGTGTAAGAAGATGTTCAATGGAATATTAATTTGTATGTGAGAATTAAAAAAGCATTCATTTTAAGACATTTCATGATGTATGTAGCTCCCTCAGCAATTCATATGTGATGACCCAGTTTATGTAAATTGGTGAGTATTATAGTGATTCTATGCAAGTAGAACCAAACTTAAGACTTACCATAATAAAAGGAAAAATACAGCCCAAATTTTAAGGTTCTTTGCAACAGGAACTCCAAATATTATTTGTACCCCCACACTTCCTTCTGATGGAGGTAACTGCGTTTCAATGATAAATTGAGCTCTATATTTTCAGTTTGTGTAGGTCAATAAAAGACTTCCATGGGGAATTATATTATTGAGTTACACAGACTGAGAATCTAGCTGTAGCATTAGATGAGAACATTGTACTTTCTCCTTTGGTTTTGACTACAGATGTTAGGCACAGAATCAGTGACATGGGATTATGGGGGAGTGTGCATTTCATAAATTGTTACCTGAAGGCCTTCTATTGCTAATCTCAGCATGCTTGGGGTGAGTTTAGAGGCCTGCTTGAAGGTGAAGTTGCTCCAGTCTATGATCAGCACAAATCCATTCACTTGTAGTTCTGGATCTTCAATCATGGCTTCCAAAGAAAGAAGTATAGCCCGCAAAATATCGACTAAGGTGTACCTATGGGCAACAGAAAAATGTACTAATTAGGTTAGAGCACTATTACAACAGAAGCCTCAGAAATTCAACAGTATACCTTGAAATGCTTGTGCCTCAACAAATTTATAGGCCTTTGCTTTTAAAAAGCCACTAAAATATGTCTGGTGGATAGATCCTCAAGGGAAATACAACATTTCCACATTTCATGACAAAAAAAAAAACTTTGACAAGCTAGAGAAAGCCACAATTGGTTACACTGGTAAAATTTTCTTTCAAAAATATGAATTATATGGAAAATACTAGGTTTGCACACCACACAATATATTTAATTGCAATTATAGAATAATCTACATATATTGTGCAAACCATTGGGTCTTTATCTACTCTTCTCTGTTATTGTTCAGTCATTTTTCAATAATTTTCAACTCTTTATGATCCCAATTAGTGTTTTCTTGGCAAAGATACTGGAGTGGTTTGCCATTTCCTTCTCCAGCTCATTTTACAGATGAGGAGCTGAGGCAAACAGGGTTAAGTGTCTTTCCCAGGGCCACATTCGAACTCAGGAAGATGACTTCAGGTCCAGATCTCTATCCACTGCACCACCTAGCTGCCTTGCCTTCTCCATAGTTCTCCATTTTACTACCAAAACCTGTTTTAGAATGTTACTTCTAAAAGAATCCCATCATCCTCACAGATGTTTCCTGACTCTATGTTCTGGATTCTCCTAATGCAGAGTAAGAGGGACACCTCGATAAATGATAAGAACATCACACAGAAACATCTGTAATTAAATGTTTCCTGAGGTTGCATTTGTTACCTAAATTGTGTTTTTCTTTTCCCTTCAAAAACTCAAAGAGAAAAGGGGGTATGAAGAGAGATAAAACTAATAGATTTGAACTTTTAATACAAAATTCAACCTCCTTTAATATAATTATATTCTAATTACCTTATTTACTCCTAATATTTGAGCATGTTGAAATTTAAGAAGAACAGACCCTATATAACTGCTTGATAGCTCCTGGGTTCTATTTCTGCCTTCATACCAAGAAGGACACCATAAACTAAGCCCTCATGTAAGCATATGATCAACAAGAATTCACAAAATGCATACTATGTGCAAGGAACCGTAGTAGGCACTAATGGACACAGATAAAAGATAAGCCAGCTGTTCACGCCCCTCCTTCCTCCCTCCTTTCTTTACAGAAATTCACACCTAAACAGTCACCCTAGTCATCCTGTCTCAGCTCATACTGCTACCACAATGGCCTTGAAAATGAACTCAATTTTGCTTGCTGCTGTTTGTATTTTGAATTCCCCTCTGGGGAGCCATCAGTAGCCACCCACCACCAGAGCTAGTGAAACATCGTGGTAATATTGAAGAGGTTTCTACTATCCCCCTTCTAACATAACCTGGTGAGATTTCTGTCAATTTTACAGCCAGGAGATAACATTAGGCATCATGGGGTATGTCACTTCTACAGGGTGTTAAGAACTGGTTTTTCTCTTAAGAAGTAAGTGTAAAACTACCCGAGGAATCATTAAATACTATTAGAACAATGCATTCTAACCTTGAACGTAGGGTAAAGAGACACTATAATTATACTACATAGCATGAAACTGTGAGACATATGAATACATGCTATGAACAGTAAGAATTCTTTTTTTAAAAAAGAATGAAGTTGTAAAAATAAAACAAAAAAGAAAAAAAAGAAAAAATTTTAAAACAGTAAAATATCACAAAATAATTCCATATCCAGAGACAACTGGGTGGTATAGCAGAAACCATATTGAACTCTGAGTCAGGAAGACTCAATTCTAATGCTGCCTCAGACACTGATTAGTTATGTAAATTATTAGTTTTTAGTCCCATTAATTTAAGGGCAGAGAGGTTAAAACCTCTTAGTCTCAGTTTCCTCACCCATAAAATTGGAATAATAATAGCACCTACTTCACAGGATTGTTATGAGTATCAAAATGAGATAACGTATGAGTCACACACACACACACTTTGCAAACCTTAAAGTGTGATGTGAATGTCAGTTCTTTTTATATAATAATAATTTCATTTTTATTATTCCTTTCCTGAATTTCTGACGTGAAAAAAAATAAAGCAAAACTAAAAAATAGTAAAACAAAAACTTCTGAAAATGAAGTAAAAGAGAGTTGTCCTTAAATGAATGCATCAAATAAGAAAGTGTAAGAAATGAACTTCATTTAAAGAGAATATGCCATGCTTTGGAACTGTGGTTTATCAGACAGTTACTGTAAATAGATGTTTAGATGGTTTCTATGTTTAGATGGTTTCTATTGGGTATTTTGTGCTTCTGCAACTTCCTATACTGGTGCCTGCCTTCTCCAAGAGTGCTAACTGAATGCAAATTCTGTCAAGTTCTACTACAGGAAAAGAGCTTTGAGTACAGTTCTATCAACAGATTTGATCTAATTTCTGAAGGCCAGCCTGGCTATAAATGGAGAGGCTCATCACTAGCAAGCTAGCTACTTGGTGATGAATCCATTGGGTAGGCAGACCATTTAAAGAAGACAAATCCAAAATGATTCTCAATACCCAGAAGTCCCCTTACCCATCTGTAGTGATGGTGGCAGAGTAGAGGAAATAAGGGCAGGCACAGCTAGCAACCTCATACTTTCTATAAACATTAACTTAGTTATGTATGTACGGGCAACTAGGTGGTACAATGGATAGAGTGCTAGACCTGGAGTGAGGAATAACTGAGTTCAAATCTAACCTCAGACAATTGCTAGCTGTGTTACTCTCGGCAAGTCACCTAATCCTATTTGTCTCAGTTTCCTCATCTGTAAAATGAGGTGGAGAAGGAAATGCAAACCACTCCAGTGTCCTTGCCCAGAAAATCTCAAATGGTGTCACTAAGAGTTGGATACTACTTAAAAACAAATGTGCATGTACACACACACACACACACACACACGTACTCTGTGAAATCCACATCTAGTGATAATAGACTCACTCATCAAATGAGACTACATAGGTTAATTGCTTTGCAAACCCATTGCTGATGCTCCCAATGGAAGTACTAAAATTGTATCAATTAGACATCCTCACAATAAACAACCAGAAGAAAGAAGGAACACGTTACTAGAAAGATGAGTGTCAGGTTGTCCCTGAAAAAGCAAAAAAGAGTTTACAGAGTTGGTTGTATCCTGCGCTATCCAAAGCAAAAAGAAATTTCATTTTATGGGGCTTTTACTCATCTCAGATCACAGCATTCATGATAAGTTTTTGAAGAAGGCTGTGATCAAAAAAAAATCTCAATTTATTTTTTAAAAAATCGATTGTAAAATACACAGAGATACATAAATTCGACAAAGAACTCAGTATTGTTTAGCCATTTTTTAGTTGTATACAATTCTCCATGCCTCCATGTGGAGTATTCTTGGAAAAGATATGGGAGTGGGTTTGCCATTTCCTTCTCCAGCTCACTTTACAGATGAGGAAACTTAAGCAAACAGGGTTAAGTGACTCGTCCAGGGTCACATAGCCAGTAAGTGTCTGAGGCCAGATTTGAACTCAAGAAGATGAGTTTTCCGTTATCGTTCTCTTTCATGTCTGGTTTTCCTTTTTTTTTTTTTTTCCCAGTGATCACTCATTGGTTACAGCCCTTCTATATGACCAAACTATTGTACAATGTGAAAGTATTTGCAGATCCTATACATGATTGCATGCCACCATGGGGGGGGGGGGGGAGGGAGGGGAAAAAATCTGAAACTCAAGTGATTGTGGAACCGAATCTTGTAAATTAAAAGTAAATGAGCAAATAAAAAAAAAAAGAAAAAAAAAAAAAAGAAGATGAGTTTTCCTGACTTCAGAAGATGAGTTTTCCTGACTTCAGGCCCAGTACTCTATCCAATGTGCCATCTAGTTGCCCCAAAGAAATTAGTAAGAGCCTCCATATTAAATACACCTATCTTCTGCTTAAAGTTAGCAGTGGCATAATGGACAGGGCTGACCTTACAGCCAGGAAGACCTACCTCTAGTATATGTTAGTCATGTGACCTTCGGAAAACTCCTTTAAATTCTCAACATTTTAGGCAACTCTGACCTGGGTTGGTGGAAGGGTTTTCCTCATGTGGTAATTCCATAAATATCTAGGAAGGCGCAGGTCCAAACACAATCCCTCTCATGCTTGGTAACTTTTGGCATTGTAGATTTAAAATTGGAAACAGCTTTGGAGGTCACTGAGTCCAATGCCCTCATTTTACATATGAGGAAACTGAGGCACAGAAAGGTTAAAGGGCTTTCCTAGGTTCCCACAAATAGTAAGTGTCTTGAGGCAAGACTGAACCTGGGTCCTGCTGATTCCAAGCCCAGTGCTCCATTCCACTCCACTCCACACTGCCTCATCAACACAAAAGTTGAAACAAGTGAAATGGATCAGTAATAAAGAATGTGAGAAACCAAAAGACACTCACGATTCAAGTCCATGAATATTTATTTTAAGAAAAAAAAAAGATGAAAGGTACTAGACATGATGAATAACATCACAAAGAATTTAATTATTTTTAACAGATAGGAAATGCTCCATTATTGACATAAAAGTCACTCCAGAATCAGCTATCTGTAAAGAGTCAGACTACTATCTTATTAGAGCAAAGATCAACTTGACCTGGCCAAAAAAGAATCCATTATCTTTCTTCAAAAATTATCCTCTTTTCCGAATTTTATTTCTGATGTTGGGGATCCTGCCATCCTTCCAGGCACAGTCATTAGCAACCTTCTCATCATCCTCAATACCTTTACATACATACATACATACATACATACACAACACACATATTTGTGTCTAAGGGGAGCCATCTCTAGTGTAGGGGGGAGTTAGAAAAAAAAATTACATAAATTTATCATATATTTTAAAAGAATAGCAAGTTATACATAATAGATTTTAAGTTTCATGTATAATTATCTTTTTATTATAGTTATTGAAATGTTTGTTTTATTGCATAAATTAAAAATAAAATAAATTTTAAAATAAAAAAAATCTTGCTCTTACCCATATATTCAATCTGTTCTAAAATTCTATGATCTTTACCTTCACAACATCTCCCCTTATATGTCCCCTTCTCTTCATTCGCATAGTCTACACCCTAGCTCAGGCTCCCATCACCATTCTTCTTCTCATGAGTCTCCTTGCCTCATGTTTCTCTCTACTCTAATCCATCCTCCATCCCACTGCCAAAGTGATTTTCCTAAAACATAGGTCTGACACTGCCACATACACCTAACTTCAGTAGCTCCCTATTGCCTACAGGATCAAATATAAGCACGTCTGTTTGACAGCCTAACTCCTTCTTACCTTTCCAGTCTGATCCTACGTTACCTCCTTCCATGCATTCTACAATCCAGTCATACTGGCCACCTTGCTGCTATTATTGGAACATGACATTCCAGCTCCCATTCCTAAATGTTTGCCTCGATTATCCCCCATGTTGCTCTCTCCTCATTTCTGCCTCTTAATTTCCCTGGCTTTCTTCAACACTCACCACAAAAGTTACCTTTGCCATGAGGCCATTTCTGATCTCCATCAGCTGCTTTCTCCCCTGAGATTACCTTCCATCTGCTCTGTGTCTATATACATAAATATATGTATGTATGTATGTATACACACATATGTACATATATGTATGGTATTAATTTTATGTTTTATTTTCATGATTGTCACCACCACTACCCCCCCACACACACAGAATGTGAACTACTTGAGGTCAGGAACTATTTTATTTTTCCTTTCTTAGCACTGTATCCGGCACTTAATAGATTCTGGTTGAATGACTGTCTGTCTAGAACAAATGGGGGAAATGAGAAAAATTGCAGTATGCAATTAAAAGAACTCCATCTTGAGTTATTTAAACAAGTTTTTGCTGATGGAAAAATGAAGCAGAGTTAGAAGAAAGAACTGAGAAATATACAACAATAACTTCATTACAGCATATAGAGTGCACCCCCATGATTAACTTATTGAAGGACACGAGCAAGAATCTAACAAAAGGGTAAGATCCACATGTGTTACAACATGGATCTGTATTGCCAGAGGGAGCAGTCATATCAATAAGATTACAGATTTATATGAGTATCTGATATACTCAATCAAAATATTATCAACTTCAAATGTAAAAAATAGAATTTTGAAGAAAAAAGGATATAAGACTTTATCTTCTAAAAATTATTTTTTATAACATATGGTACTGGACTTTGAACTTATGAAGGTCTGGGCTCCAAAGTTACCTCAGACACTGATAAGCTATGTGACTGTGGCAAATCATTTAATCTCTCTGGGAACCAGTTTCCTCATCTGTACATCTGTACAATGAGGGGCTTTTATTCCTTGACTTCTAAGTTCTATTTCAGTTCTAAATCCATGATGCTATGGCCTATGATCTTATGATCCCCAAACTCACTGCCCCCTCTTTTTACCAAACCAAACTACTTTCCCAAATCACAATGTCAACTTGATTACTCCACTTCTGTTTTTTGCATCCTATCCTGCTCTCTACTTCAGCCTGTTTCCAGCAGAGCAAAACTGAAACGTAAGGAATTTTGAAACCATCTCTCTTTTTCTCAAAGTAAAATGACACAAAGTATTAAGAGGAAGAATCTTGCAAATGGTTTGGCCAGAGGCTTTTGTCCACTATTGCTGAGACATACATCTAAATGATGCATGGATTTATTATATCAACTCTCTTTAGTATTCTGTATTTAGTATATCCTGTGTGAATGTCACTGTGACAGCTGCTTAGAACAGAAAGGAGAGAGACAGACAGAGAGATACAGACAGAGATAAAATCAGACAGACACAGACACAGATGGACAGAGACAGAGAGGGAAGGAAGGAAGGAAGGAAGGAAGGAAGGAAGGAAGGAAGGAAGGAAGGAAGGAAAGGACAGAGCGAGGGAGGAAGGAAGGAAAGACCCAGGACTTATAACAACCAAGTGGCAAAGAAACAGAACAACCCACTCCCACAATCCCTCAAATATACTCCAAACCATCAAGTTTGGTTAAGTTTGGTCCTATCAAATTAACTGTGCTATACTCTAAAAAAACAGAATAGTGTCATGTAGTGTGTTGGTATTAAGTCATTTTTCAGTAGTGTCTGACTCTTTGTGATCCCATTTAGGATTTTTTTTTGGCAAAGATACTGAAATGGTTTTCCATTTCCTTCTCCAACTCAATTTATAGATAAGGAAACTGACACAAACAGAGTTAAATGACTTGCCCAGGATCACATAGCTATTGTGTCCAAGGCCCAGTTTGAAATCAAGGAATTTTCCTGACTTCAGGCCCAGCACTCTATCCACTGTATCACCTAGTTGCCTATATGTATGTGTGTATACAGACATATGAAATACATAAGCATACATGCTATACAAAATATACACATAGGTATATATACATATATTAATTATTATATGCATATAAAATTTCATGTGAAACTTGTGTGTATATAGTGTATATGTATACATATATATGATTTTCATATATATATGTATACACACATATAGTGCTTGGCAAACTTTAAAGTACTATATATGTCAGTAATTATATTGAACTTTACAAACAATGAAGAATGAGAACAATCTTATAAATGTAGGAACCCCTGTCCTCTGTTTTACTGACTGTACATTTCTTGGAACTAAATATTTTTAGTGGTATATACTTTAGACATCTGCTATTTATTTTCTGGATTCCACTTTGATTCTTTGTAAGTAGTAGAGTCAATTATCAATGACTAAAATAACAAATCCAAATAAGGCATCATACTTTGACACATTCAAAGGAGCAGAGTGTAATAAGCGAAATAGAGAATTGTAGAATCCTAGAATCTTAGAGCTGGAGGAAACTGTTAAGATCATCTACTATGTAGGAACAAATAGGTGGCAGAGTAGGAAGGAAGACAAGAGTTCAAATCTGCACTTACTCACTAACTGTGAGCATATCACTTAAGTTCTCTCTGTTTTTATTTTCTCATCTGTAAAACAGTACCTACTTGACAGGATTGTCATGAGGATCAAATGAAATGACTTGAAAAGTACTTCACAAACTTTCAATTGCTATATAAATCTTAGCTATTTTTAGACTAATATTACCTACAACTTAGTATTCTAAGGGAACTAAAACTTTGAGGTTTTGACTTGTCCAAAATGACAGCTAATTAGGATCACATTAGAACCAGAATCAAGGTCTCTGGAGGTCTAAACCAGTCCTCTTTCCACTCTATCACTCTAATACAGTGGTTCTCAACCTGTGGGTTATGTTCAATTTGTAACAATGAAAATACATCCTGCATATCAGATATTTACATTATGATTCATAACAGTAGCAAACTTACAGTTATGAAGTAGCAATGAAAGTAATTTTATGGTTGGGGGTCACCTTAACATGAGGAACTGTATATTAAAGGGTCATGGCATTAGGAAGGTTGAGAACCACTGCTCTAATATATATGCACATACATACAAACACACATACATATATACCTGTGTATACATACACATAATATACATACATGCATATGTATACTGTAACAAAATATAACTGAACTATTCTAGGTAAAAAGTATAAGCAACAGATGGCAGGTTTTAATAATTATTAGTAGCCAAAAATTCATCAGTTATATTTAAATGCAGTGTCTACAATGTCAGAGACATTATGGTATAAGGGAGACGAAAACTCTCTTAAATATAGTTGCCCTTTTAATTTTTAAAACATTAAATGTCAAATAATAGGAAAGCAATGTATGCTATAGAAGTTAGTTAATTATTCAGAAAACTCTAACCAAAAAAAAGTCAATTTTTTTTACTTTAGCTTCAGTGGGAGGAAGCTGTGAGGAAAATAGAATATATAAAAAAAGGGGGGGGCCTTGCATGAAGAAAGAAAAGGAGAAGGAAGGGAATTCTTAAAGACATCCGAAGGGCTTGGAAACTGTAAAAGTCCAGATATTGATTCTGAAGAAGGGAAATTTTAGAAAACAATTGCTTTAAGGAAGAGAAGAAGATAAAACGTTCTGAGTAAAGGAGGCGTCCTAAAGTAGATGCACCCAAGGAGAAGGAGGAACAGAAGGCAAAAAGGAGGGTTAGAGGAAGTGGTAGCAAATGTCTAAAGGAGAAAGAGAAGAAGTTGTCAAGAAGACAAGTGGGGAGAAAAAGGGAGGGACTAGAGAGGAAGGGAGGGAAGGAACGAAGGAACAAAGGAAGAAGAAAAGAGGAGAGGCGGGGGGGGGGGGGGAGGAAGAGTATTTAATTCTATGTAATTATAACGAGTGATCAAATCCAGCCCAGAAAGTGATGAGAAAATGCACCTCGCTCCCTTCTTTGCAGAAGTGGGGGATTGTGGGTATGGAATAAAGCATATTGTCAGAATCAGTTGGCATGTGGTTTGTTTTGTTGAACTACTTCTTCCCCTTCTGTTCTTTATTCTTTGCTCTAAGGACTAGATCTCTGGGGATGAGGAAAAGAAATATATATATTTTTTAGTAAAGTATAGAAAACATTACATGAATTGATTCAGAATGAAGTAAAAATTAGGCAAACAGTATTATAATGATCACAGTACTATAAATACAAAATAAATGCAACTCAATTCTGTGCAATTACTATGACTAAGTTTGGTCTTGAAGAAATGAGAAAATGTTCTCCTTCCCTTCTTTAAAGAGGCAGAGAACTATGAATATAGAATACTTACATATAATATCAGGCTTATTTGATATTTTGGTTAGTTTTATGGAAATTTTTTTTGGTCTCTTATTCTCTGATACAAGAGATACATGAGAGGGGAGTAACATATTTGAAAATGAAGGTGCGCTATCGTTTACAGAAATGCAAATTAAAACTCTAAGTTGCCACTTCACACCTTGGCTAATTTGACAGAAAATGAGAATGGCAAATGTTGGAAGGAATGTGGTAAAATTTGGACACTAATGTACTGTTGGTGGAGTTGTGAACTGATCCTACCATTCTGTAGAGCAATTTGGAACTTTGTCCAAAGAGCTATAAAATTGCATGCCTTTTGACCCAGCAATACCACTAGCTAGGTCTATATCCCAAAGAGATTGAAAATGGGTGGGTGGGGACCTATTTGTACAAAAATATTTATGGCAGTTTTTTTTGTGGTGGCAAAGAATTGGAAATTGAGGGGATGCTCACAAACTAGGGAAAGTCTGAACAAGTTGTGGTATATGATTGTAATAGAATACTATTGTGCTACAAAAAATGACAAGAAGTATGATTTCAGAAAAATCTGGAAAGATTTATATGACCTGATGCAGTGAAGTAAGCACAATAACAGCAATATTGTTTGATGTTCAAATGTGAATGACTTAGCTATTCTTAGCAATACAATGATCCAAGACGATTCCAAAGAACCCATAATGAAAAACGCAATCCACCTCTAGAGAAGAACTGTTGGAGTATGAATGCAGATTGAAGAATACTATGTTGCACCTTATTTTTTATACTTTGTTTTTTGGTCTGTGTTTTCTCTCACAATAGAACTAATATGGAAATTTGTTTTGCATGATTGTACAAGAATAATCTATATCAAATTGCTTATTATTTCAGAGAAGGTAGGAGGGAAGGAGAGTATTTAGAACTCAAGGGGTTTTTTAATCAATGTTGAAAATTGTTTTTACATGCAATTGGGAAAAATAAAATGTTATTTAAAAAAAAATTAAGATGATGTAAATTCAAGAGATATCAATAAAATTGTTTTCAAAAGATTCTGATTTTGGATGTCTATCCTCAAAGACACAAAGTATGGGAAAGAAGCCAGGTGAATTTGAGATCTTTTAAAATTAAAAGATAAGAGAGGGATAAGCATGAACATAGTATATTTAAAAGGGATACTAAGTATTATGAAGTCCAGAAAGCAGATTGGGAAAGCATGATGGAGAACACTAGGGTAAGGAATAATGAAAGCAGAAATACACGTGATATCATGTTTTTGTCTGAGCACAGGAATATTTTGCTCACAGCATAAACATTGATCCCTATGGTAGTTCATGTCTACTATCATGATCAGTGCTGCAATGTACTTGATAACTTTCAGAAATTATACAAGTTGTCTGAGTGAAAGGCAATGAAAAAGAAAAATAATTTCAGGGAACATGTCTCAGGAGCCCTTTTCATATTTTTCAAATTAACTTCAATTAACTTTGGAATTTCCAGTTGTGCATAACTGACTACCTTACTTTAGTCATTTCAGGGCTGACATGCTTCACTATTGGAATAGCCACTGAGCAGTCCAATAATATTGACCATTACCTAGGCATACTGCAGATAAACCAGAAAACCATAGGCATTTCTCATTCCTGTTGTCCTCCAAATATCACTCTACAATTTCTGAGATTCATGGCAGCATGGTACGTAGTGGAAAGAGACCTGGCATAGGAAAACCTGAGTTCAAATCTCACTCAGCATATACTGGCTTTGTGAGCCTGCACAAGTAACCTAATTTCTCAGTGTCCCACACAATTCTCTGAGGCTTGAGGATGCAAAGAAGGTATCGACCTGCATACCTTGAAAGGTTTTGGTTTTTTGGGTTTCCCCCCCCCTCCTCATAGGGAACTTCCCTCACAGGTCTAGCCTCTATCATTATGCTAGCATAACTAGACATTGTTATTTCAAGGATCCATGATTTACTCAATATAATTACTCTCCCCTACTGATTTGTATCACAATCCTTCTATAGCCCAGTAGGTGGTCTTTAAGACCACCCTGCTGTGGCAGGAAGGAAAAGCCATCATTGTCGCTAACCTAATGATGAGTGGCTCAGAATTTAGCTAGGGTGGTCCTTATATGATAGGCATAGAATCTGTCATGAGGTCCTTACTGTCACATCATTATGAAAGTCTCAAGCCACAATTTCCTTTCTGAGTGAGAATAGAGGTTTCTTCCCATGACAGAAGATGGATAGGGGAAAACCAAGTGTGAAAATACTTTTACTGGTGCCTAGAAACATGGAATGCTAGAGTTTAAAAGGAATTTGAAATCCTCTCACAGAGAAGCAAACTGAGTCCTTTTTAGGACTCAGAGGTAAGGTAACAGGATTCCCTTGACAAAGTAGTGGGTCCAAGACTCAAGCTCAGGTCTTCTGTTTCAAAGTCTAGTGCACTTTCACTACACCAAAAGGGTATACTTACTTTTAGGAAATCACAAGTTCAAATACCACCTTTGACATTTACAACTTGGGTGACTCTGGCCAACTTCTCTGAACCTCAGTTTCCTCATCTGTAAATGAAGAGACTGGACTAAATTGTCTCCAAAGTGCCTTCTAGCTCTAAATCTATAATCCTAGGCTCTTATGACCACAACTATCTAACTAGTCATCTATTTGGGGGAAAGCCATTAAATCTCTGCTAGGCCTAGGATTCTTACTTGTAAAGCAAAAACACCATGGTACATGGTATCTAATTTCCTTCCCATTTCTAAGATTCCATGACACTCATTTATTCAATAAACATTAATTAAGCACTTACTGTATATGAAGACTTGAACTAGGTACCGAGGGAAATACACAGGTTAGACAAGAAAGCCCTTACTTTTGTGGAGTAAATGGTCTAGATTAAGTAGAATAAATCATAAACATAATATTATAGTAAAAATATTATGTAATGGAAACATTAAAGAAAAATAAAAACAAACTGTTATGTGAAGTTTGACTGGGAAGAAATCATCTGACAAGAGGGAATCAGGAAAGTGTTAAGTAGAAGGTATCTTTAGAGTTGTGTTTTAAAAGGATGGATAGTATTTTGCTAGGCAAAGAGAAGGACGGAGTCTTTCCAAACACAAGAAACAGAATGAGCAGAGGTACAAAGGACATGTTCAGTGAACAAAGTGGCCTGTGATTTAGATGAAACATAGAGTACTTGGAAGCCAAATGAGATAAAATAAACTTTGAGAGGGAATATGGCAGCAGATTGTGGAGATTCTTGAATGTCAGGCAAAGAAATGTGAGCTTTATTTGGTAGGCAATGAGAAAAAAACCACTGAAAATTTTTGAGCAGAATAGTGACATAATTAGATCAATACATGAAGAAGGAAGGAAATACGTATTTATTAAGTATCCACTATGTGTGAGGCCCTGTGTTAGGTACTTTACAAATTTTGTCTCATAAACAGATTAACCTCACAGTGAGAAGGATGGAAAGGAGGGCAGGGAGAATGGAAGAGAAATGATCCATTAGAAGGCTATTCAGGCTGATGGTAATATGGGATTGCAGTAAGGTGGGAGAAGTGGCAGTAGAGAGGAAGATATAGATATAACTGATATTAAGAAGGTGGAATAAACATGAATTTGAGGAAACTTATATATGAGGTGAGAGGTATAAAAAAGTCATAGAGAACCACAGAGTTTCAAGAATGAAAGACTGAGTATATAGTGTTGCTAGCAACAGAAATAATTCAGCTAGAAGCAGCAGGTTAATGAAAAAAGATAATAAGTTCAGTTTTAGTGGCATTGAACTAGATGAGCAAGATGGGGTAGCCAAATGTAGCTATGCTATGCTGAGCCCAATCAGAAATCAAGATCTGAAATTCAGAAGAAAGATCAGGCCTGAAAATGCAGAATGGGATCATTTGACATGGAGAGAATAGGTGAAGCAATGGGAATGAATGCCAAGAGGGAAAAAATGGACACAGAAGAAAAGAGGTCAATAACAGATGTAAGGAAGGTGCCTTGCAGGGTTTTTTTTTTTTAAATAAGGATGAGAGGTCAGTAAAACAAAGAGAAGGTGTAATCAGAGAGGTAGGAGGAAAGTATGGTATTTCTGAAGTCAGAGAAGAATCCAGCAGGAAATAGGGACGAACAATGTCAAATACAACAAAGAAGCCAAGGAAGATGAAACTCAAAAGATATCAATGATCCTAATAATAGAGAAAGGCAGCTAGATGGTGCAGCGAATCGAACATTGGAGCCAGGAAGATGTGAGTTCAAATCCAGCCTCAGATATTATTTGTGTGACCCCAGTGCACAAGTAACTAAACCCTGTTTCTCTTAGCTTCCTTATCTGGCAAACCACTCCAGTACCTTTGCGAAGAAAACCCCAAATAGGGTTATGGAGAGTCAGACATGACTGAAACAACTGAACAACATATAACAGGGAAAGACTTCCAAGTTACAGTATGAATAGGAAAGGTTTTAGAGGGACATCCTACTGGAGCATGATAAATATTCTTGAAGGAAACTGGCTGGCTTATTCTAAGATTCAACTGTATAGAACGCTTTTCTTAGATGTACCCACATTTAGAAAAAAAATTCCAGTGTATGAGTCATCACTATTTTTGAAGGAAAATTAAAAGACAGGTAAAAACCACTATCTTGATGAAAAAGAAAAGCAGAATTACAAGGTTAATATTAAACATGAGTTTGCTTTTTTAATCACAAAGATGGGATTGTTCTCAGATAGATCATGTTAATTCTCTAGTTTTAAATGGGGAAATGAATAAATCTCTGTGGACTATAATTCAGTAGAGACTTAACAAGTTAATTATTCTCCATGAGGTCAAAATTGATCTTGACTCACTCCAGTCCTCTGTTGTCAAACATGTCACATTATGACTATTAGCAGCACAGCAGGATATTTGTAAATGGAACATCATTGCCCAGAATCTTGAACTAACCTGAAAGGTATCTTCCAAAGTGTTGAGTGTCATGGAATGAGCACAGGTCTGAAAATCAGAAGCCCTGGGTTTTAGTACCAGCACCACCATTTATTAGCTATGTGGCATTGGACTATTTATTTGTTCTTTCTAATCCTCAGTTTCCTCATGTGTAAAATGGCTATTACAATACTTGAACTAGTTCACATAGCTCTCATAGGCTCAAATGACATAATTTATGCAAAGTCATACAATTGTTAGCTATTATAATGGATTTTTGGCTCATTTTACTTCCCCCAGATTCCTTTTACCATTCTCTACCTTGAAAGTCCTTTTAATAGTGAAAGCCTAGAAATCAATTAGAGGCAGCTAAGTGGGTATAGTGGTTAGAGTGTCAGATCTGAAGTTGGGAAGAGCCGAGTTCAAATGTGATCTCAGACATTTTCTAACATTGTGCCCCTGTTCAAGTCATTTGACCTCTGTCAAGTTCAGTTTGTTGTTGTACAGTTGTTTTCTATTGTGTCTGACTCTTCATGAGCCCATTTGGAGTTTTCTTGGAAAACATACTGGAGTGGCTTGCTATTTCCTTCTCTAGCTCACTTTACAGATGAAGAAACTGAGGCAACCAGGATAAGAGGTTTGCCCACTGTCACACAGCTAGTCAGTGCCTGAGACCACATTTGGTCTATACAACTTGGAATGGATTTGAGGCAAATTGTGCCATAAGTAGGTTTTTTAAAAATAATTTGCTAAACAAAAATTTAAAAGCAGGTAACAATAGAAGAAAATATTTTCTGGTACAGGACCAGTGGTACAAAAAAATAGTGTGTGAGTAACTGAATAATACACCTGACTTGCAATAATACAACTTTAAGTACATATTGTTGACTATTCATAGTCCATGCAGAGTCACAATCCATCAATAACAACATGCTGATAGCTCCTAAAGAAAACTACTTCTTGGGGGGTGGAGCCAAGATGGTGGCATAGAAGGAGCAACATATCGCAGCTCTCACATAGCCACCCCAAAATACTCATAATATAGGACTCTAAACCAATCCTAGAACTCCAAAACGCACACAAAGATACTTCCCACTAAAGTCAGCTCGGCTACGAGGAACCATATCAGCACTGTGAACTGAAACCAGCCTGGCCTGAAGCCGCGGCTGTGTCCCGGGGGGCTGGATGGGAGCAGCGGAGGAGTCTCTCAGGTGAGCAGATTAGCACCAGCTGCCAGTGGGGATTGCGAAAGGGGGAGATAAGCAGTCCTGCCGAAAGGCCTCCAGAGCGGAAAAGCGAAAGGCAGAGGTTTTGCGCCCGTCTCCGCGTTGTAGCTTCCCGCCCGCGGCCTGCAGACAACAGGGGGACTGAGCAATTGTTCTCAGGCCAAGAGCTCTCGTGTTGAGTGGCCTGCATCTGGATCGCGGTCTTGGGCCTCGGTTCTGGAGTCTTCATTATCCAGTCAGCCAGAAGTAAATAGAAAGAGTCCCAGCCTCTTCCTGAGAGCTACGGAAGCCGGGAAGGCCCTAGCGATTTGGGACAGAGCTTTCCCTTCTGGAAGCAGAGCCCCATAGAGATTTAAAATAAAATCACGGTCTGAACAACCATGAGTAAGAATAAGCATAAGAAGCAAAGTAAAAACAGCTCCCAAACCCTAGATTCCTTCTTTGGGGAAAAGAAAGATCATGGGAGAGAGAGGGAGGAGGAGAGTGCAGCCAGAGGGCCCCCACCAGAGGCCTCCAATAAACATGAAGAATGCCTTAAAGCTAGAGATGAGCTGAAGAAGGATTTTCAAAACCAAATAAGGGAAGTGGAAGA
>CM053586.1:97951649-97988618 GCA_028646515.1 Pseudochirops corinnae
AAGGAAGGAAGGAAGGAAGGAAGGAAAGAAGGAAGGAAGGAAAGAAGAAAGGAAGAAAGGAAGTAAAGAAGAAAGGAAGGAAGGAAGGAAGGAAAGAAGAAAGGAAGAAAGGAAGTAAAGAAGAAAGGAAGGAAGGAAGGAAGGAAGGAAGGAAGGAAATAAGCATTTATTAAGTGCTTACTGTTGACAGGCACTGTAATGTTGAGGCAATGAGGCAACGCTGAAAGGTAGGTGCTACTTCTATCCCCATTTTGCAGTTGAGTAAACTGAAGAAGGCTAGTGACTTGCCTAGGGTTACACAGTTCATTAGTATCTGAGACTGGATTTGAATTCAAGTCTTCCTGACTCCAGGCTCATCACTCTATCCACTGCATCATCTAACTGTTAGAAAGAACATTCACTCTTTTCATCTCTTAGACGTGATTATGTTAGATCATATGATTTTTCTGAGACCCCAGAAACTGTCAAATAGAATCCTCTCATTTTACAGAATAAAACGCTGAACCTGAAAGAGGTTAAGTGACTTTTCCAGAAGCACACAGATAATAAGCCAAGACTCCAATCCAAGTCCTTTGGCTCCTAATCCAGTGCTCTTTGCACACCAATGCACACTACTTCCTAGAAGGGACTTTAGATATGAGGAGAAACAGAACTTGCCTTCCCATCTCTCACAAGCAGTGTGTGTGTTTCACAAGACAGATTATGAAGTCAATACTGACATAAAATTGAGCCCAGATGGTATGTCTTACTGAACTCTTCAGACCTGGCTGGTCACAGCAGGGAGAATTTAGGAAGAAAAGAAATAGCAAAGTCACACATATATTTGGGAAAGGATGGAAAAGAATGAAATCTGTAAAAACACTGACAAAAACATGTGTTTCAAAAACTAAATCTGGCTCCTATCACCAAGCTTAGCATATTAGCTATCTAAGCTATTACTTTGTGGGAATGAAGGTGAATAAAACTGAAAGAAATGTTAGAGATGAAACATGGAAAGAAAAATCATCTTTCTTTGAAGAAAATGTAGAAAATGAGTGCCATTGCGGCCAGAAGGAACTAGTTCTATAATGGTGGAAAAATACAACCATATCCAAAAGACAATATCCCTCTCTTATTCAGATGGAACACAGGGTTCCATGAAGCAAGTGTCTGATAACATCTTTCCCTTCAATTTATTTATTCCTTGTCCACCCTCCAAACACACACACACACACACACACACACACACACACACACACACACACATCAATACGAATCTACAGCTTTGAGAGACATTAATGATTGGAAATTACTCAGGTAATTGCTATTTAAATTGTTTGCTACCTTATCATATTAAAGGATCTGTGTAGGCTTTGATACACTATTATTACCTTTGCCCAAAGCAAATAGTACTTATATTGTACTGTTTGTATTATTCTCTAGGTTGGTGACCAGTTGAGATTTCTTCCAGTGTTTTTCTTGTCAAATAAACCAGATGTCTCACTGCACCTAATGTAACAGAATGTTTTCATACTTATCTTTCAACACTTCATGCCCTTCACCAAAATAGACTGTATCTATTCTATGCCTTCGTAGGTGAAGATAATAAGAATAAATGGCATTTAGATGATGCTTAAAGGCTTGCGAATCATTTTACAGACATTACCTCATTTGATTCTCACAACAACCCTACAAGGTAATTTTAGTAGTTGAAATTAAATGAAACTTTAAAAAAAAATTTCCAAATAATAAAGCATTTATTTTCCCTTATTCTCCTTGACCGTTGAGAAAGGGAAAAAAAGGACCAAACCCTGGTAACAAGTTAAAACAGTCAAGGAAAACAAACTCCATGGTGATTATGACCAAAAATGTATGTGTTTTTCTGTATCTAGAGGCCATCTCTCTGTCAGGAGATAAAGAACATGCTTCATGGACCTCTGAAATCTTGTTTGGCCATTGTGTTGATGAGCATTCTTAAAGCTTTGGAAGCTGTGTTTACTATCTTGTTTTTGTATAAATCATTCTCTTTCTTCTGCTTACTTCGCACTGTATGATTTCATACGAGAGATGATCTTTGAGAGCTGATACAGTAGAAAAAATTGGTCACCCTGTAGCCAACTTGGTGGTGGGACTTTTTGAAGGTACCTAGACTAGTCTTTACATGATAGGCATCTGCAATCTGTCCCAGACTCAAAGAATTGTTCACCTTATCAGGTTGTGCCAAACCACATGTTCAGTTATTATGATCTTTGAGAATTCAAGGTCCCCTCAAATGTTAACTCTTAAGGTTACAATAATTCTTAAAAGAACTTCAGGGGAAGTGTTGTTGTTGCTGTTTCTTAATAGGTGTCAATGACTGGGACTGGATTTGTGAGTTCATTGGTATAGGGAACTCTCAGGTGAGAAATTCCCTCAAATATAGAGGTGTTTTTTTAATGTTACACTGAAATATGTTATTGTTCAGTCATTTTAAAGTCTTGTCCAACTCTTCATGACCCCATTTGGGGTTTTCTTGGCAAAGACATTGGAGTCTTCAGCTCATTTTACAGATAAGGAAACTGAGGTAAACAGAATTAAGTGACTTGTTCAAGGTTATACAGCTAGTAAGTGTCTGAGGCCAGATTTGAACTCATGAAGATGAGTCTTCCTGACTTCAGGGTCAGCATTCTAACCACTGTGCAACCTAGCTGCCCTGTATTGAAATATACACTCCACTAACTTAAATAGTGCCCTCTTCCAATGATTTTTATCATAGCATGGAGGTTGACCCGAGGTTTTCATAGTCTGTGTCTGTGAAGTACAAGCTGTATAAGGGCAAGTTGAAAAGGTTCTGAGTGTAAGCCTGTCAACAGCCTGCACATTGATGGTCTGAGGACCAGAGGACCTGTACTCAGAACTAGACCTAGAGACACAGAGCTCTGAGTTCAAATCTATCGCCAATATTTACCAGTTCCATGGTCCTGGGCAGGTCATTATGCCACAATGGTAAATCACTAATTTCTATGTGCCTCAGTTTTCTGAACTGCAAAGTGGGGATAATAATAGCACCTAATTTCCTAGGATTAGTACGATGATCAAATGGAACAATATTTATAAAGTGTTTAGTAGTATGGGTGGCACATAGTAGATGTTTAATGAATACTTGTTCTCTTCCCTTCTTCTGCAAGTCACAAAGTCTGGAAATATTTGTTCACAAAGTAATTAATTCTTCAGGCACAGAAACACTCAAAGACTGTGTATCAAGTTATAAGGAGATGGGAATTTCTGTCACTTGAAGATATATCCAAGTTGCTTTAATCATATTTAAAATTATGCTGCCCCCATTAAGTAAGGCATTGATTATATAAACTATTCAATGAATTCAGCAGAAGGAAAGTTGAATATACCTAAATGATGCATTTGAGTTTTTTGTTCATCCAGGCAAGGACAAGAATCAGACCAAAGGTACAAGGAACTCTTAGAAAAGAAAATGCTCTATACAAACCAAGTCAGCACTTTGAAATTAATATCCTTACAGAGTTACCAAGAGCATTGAGAGGTTAAGTAATTTGCCCAAGGAGACACAGCCAATATGTATCAAAGGCAAGACTTAAATCCAGGTCCTCTTGGCTTTGAAGCCAGCTCTGCTAGCATCCCTCTTTGTCTAAATGACCCTAAATTGAGCACAGTGACTTCACTTCTGGCATTTCTTGCTTACACCACTTGCATGACACCGTTGGCATCACATCCCCTTGTGATGAATATGCTGTGTCTTCCATTGTTATTTGACTCTTCATAGGTTTTCCCACAAGCTACACTACAAATTCCTTGAGATCAGAGACTGAGTTCATGCCTAATGCTATGTACAGAGAAGGTGGGAAATAAAAGTTTTATAAGGAATAACCAAACTGACCAAGTGTTTCATTCTTCAGCTGGTTGACTAGTGCCATAAAGACCCAGAATCAAGAGCCACTAGCTCTTTAACACCAACAGAGTAATTCAAATAATTGCAGTGTCAGTAAAACATACCTGCCCGTGGGACTTAAAGAGCTAAAACCATTCCTAAATTGTTCAGTCTGGATTTCCAGAGAAAATACTAGTCACTAAGGTCCATACTAAATATTTCAAAGTACCTTGAAATATTAGATGAATATTTCTTTGATGGGTAATTGTGTCTTGGTCAGTCCTGCCCAACAAATCCTTTGTGGGGAGGAAGTACAGTAGGAAAAGTATTTGCTATGGAGTCAGAGACAATGGACTTAAGTCCTACTTGTGTTGTTTGACATTCATTTGACCTTGGGCAAGTCACTTAGCCTCCCTGGTTCTCAGTTTCCTCATCTGTAAAATGAAGAAGTTGGATCAGATTGCCTCTACGGTCCCTTATAGCTATAAATGGATGATCTTATGATCTTCTGTTTGGTCTGAGAATGTTTCATGTGAACCTGGACTCATTCTGATTCAAGCAAATCCTAAATGATGGATCACTGCAAGCTGACATTCTTGACTTTTAGTGTTATCCCATCAACTGTTTTATAAAGTGCTGAATAGGATATCTTGTAATTGAGAAAAAATACCTTTGTTTTGGCAGAGACTAGTACTTCTCAATCAAAGAAGATAGATATATTCTAGCCACATGCCCTCTTCCTACTTGTTATTTCTTTCCTTTTGCCCTGCCCCTTTTATGGGATCCTTGCCCAATCCACCAATATTTGCTCTCTTCTGTTCTTGGAAACTTTCATATATGATTGATTCCTGCCGGTCTATGACCTCTGAGATTGAAGACCATTCAGAATTAACTGACTCTTCCCTATTAAACCCTTTAGCTACCATGATCCCTAAACTGTCTTAAAGCATGCAGTGAATATGGACCCCAAAGCCTCAAAAAGAGCATCAAATTTTGGAAACAGGGTCTAATAAGATCACGATGAAATCACTTTTCCTGTCACTATTTAAACTCATCATTTCTAAGGATTCCTGCCAACACCCACAGTTTTGCTCTTAAAGTCATTTAAAACCTGACCCCCTCCTACCTTTCCAATCTTCTTACACCTTATTCCCCTCCATATCCTCTGCAATCCAGTGCCACTGGCCTCCTTGTTGTTCCTCACACAGCACACTCCATCCCCTATCTGAGCATTTTTACTGTCTGTCTCCCAAGGCCAGAATGTTCTCCCACCTCATCTCTACCTCCTAGCTTCCCTGGTTTCCTCCAGATCTTGGCTAAAGTCTCAGATCCTGTAAGAAGCTATTTCCAGTCCTCCCAGTACTTCCTTTCTTCTGAGACTACTCCCAAATATGTGTGTGTGTGTGTGTGTGTGTGTGTGTGTGTGTGTGTGTGTGTGTGTGTGTGTGTAATTTGTACATAGATTAGATTGTGAACTCCTTGAGAGAAGGGAGTATCTTTTGCCTTCCATTGTATCCCTGGTGTTTAGCACAGTGCCTGGCATATTTTTGTTGTTGTTCACTCATTTCAGTCGTGTCTCTCTGCGACCTCATTTGGGGGGTTTTCTTGGCAAAGATACTGGAGTTGTTTGCCATTTCCCTCTCCAACTCATTTTACAGTTCAGGAACTGAGGAAAACAGGGTTAAGTGACTTGCCCAGGGTCACACAGCTGCTAAGTGTCTGAGGATAAAGCTAGTAAGTATCAGGTGGGATTTGAACTCAGGAAGAGTGCTCTATCCACTGAACCACCTATCTGCCTCTCCTCTCCATCAAGCAGATGTTTGAGAAATTCTTGTTGACTGACGGATGTATCCCTGATTGAATTCCTTACCTCCCCTTCCCTATACTACCCTGGAGTTTGAATTCTGGTCTCCAGGTGAGGGTTGGAGGAAAGTTCCAGTTCGTAGGTGTCAGCTGCTATCCTAGTTTAGAGGTATCAGTTGCTAGGCTAGTTGAGGAAGCATATGCTGCCTTTGTATCTTGCATAGTGCCTAGCCATTTCCTATTAACTGCTCCCTTGTGTGCCTATTGCTTTCAGCATCAATTGATTCATCTGATGATTGTGCAAAAACCCTTCAGGTCCTAGCAACACACCTAACAGCATCCCCTTTTAAAGACACTATCCTTTTTTTTTTTCAGGAATTTGTTTCAGGATCCTAAGAATGACTCTCAGGACACTTATTAAAATCTATTTTTTTTCCTTCTTCTTCATGAACTAAAGGACAAGTCTGGAAATGAACTGCAAAGTTTTGACAAGCAATAATCCCCAAAGTATTTGCAGAAAGGGCACTCACTCCAATTGGGAAAAGTCTGCCAGCTGCATTGGTATGGAGACCTGGGTGACTATCAATTGCTGCTTCAATACAGTCCCAAATACATACATTTATAGTCTCCCTGTTCCCCAAATCTTGGTGGGAAAACCTCCTAGCCCTTTAATCACAAGTCCCTTTCCATCTGTTTTTGACAAAGTGGACATTTGAGAAATTATTTGAATCATTTATAGAACCTGGAAAATAAATCCCCCTTCTCCCAAACAAAACAAAACACAACGACAAAAAAACTTTTACTTTTCTGCTGCTGTTCAAACTATTATTTTTCTTTTAGTTGTTCAGATGACTGTCTGATTCTCCTTTAATCCTTGCTCAGTATATCTCTCAGTAAACCTGTAGAAAAGAGTTAGAACTATCAACTATTTCAGTCACTTCTGGCTAAAACTAAATTCAAATACCCAGAAAGCTCAAACAGTTGAATTTTTACCATATCTTAATTTTTATGGAAAACAGATGTTACAAATAAGTGGGTATCAAGGATTTTTTTTTACTTAGTGTATATTAGGTTACATGTATATGGAATTACTCAACTTGATCTACGGTCTCATCAATATGGTTGCTGCTTCCCTTGATGAAGATGCTTCCAAACCTATTTATTCCAACATCCTTCTATAACTCTAGTAAAGGGGACCTAGCTCACTTCCTTGCTTTCTCCTAACATTACAAGGATACCAATAGAGTACACGGATTGTCCATTGGTTATCTCTCACTCTCATCATGCTACCAACATCATCTTAAATATTTTAATTATATTAAATTATATCCTATTGTATGTTATTACATTCCTATACCTAATTTTTTGCAAATTCATAATCCAGCCTAGGTATAACCTTGTTGAACAGAATTGTCACTTAAACAGAATACTCTACTATTCAGTGAAAAATGAGGGCTTATTATAGTAAAGTGGAAACCATTTATGACATTGCTGAGGGGGCTAACATGCATCACCTCATTTACAAACTAACTCTGATATGTCAGACTTGTATATAGTTATGTTTCAGCAAACATAATTTAACTCAAGGTATATATGAATCTGTACATTAGGTAGGTATGTCATAATGAGGTTCAATCAAAGCCTTTTGGAATTGATTTTATTTCTCCAGTTACTCCCTACCTGTTCCTGATGACGCCAGAAGTCTTTTCTTTGATATTCTCTTTTTTCTCTCCTCTTAGGCCATGGCATCTTTCTTCATTTACTCATTTTATAAAATTTACCAATTAGGCTAAGAAACTGGAAGTTGTGTGTGTGTATACATATATACATATATGTGTACACATATGTGTATGGCTACCTATAATATACATGCATGTATATGCATGCACATATATATTAATAAAAGAGAAAGACTTTATTCACACCAAAAGCATGGAAGATGCAGACTATACTGAAGATAGAGAGAGAAAAACTCTTAATTGGGCTAGAGAATGAATAAGAGACCAACACCAGCCTAGATTTAGGAAAGAATATCAGGGAAAGTGGAAATCTTAGTTGGCCTAGAGAAGGGAAAACAGAGAAAGCTGAGATCCTAATCAATCTAGAGCAGGATAAGCTATGAGTAAGGAAGTCTTAGAACCAGATTCTGATTAGGAAAGAGGAAGAGGATGGGACTGAGAAAAAAAAAAAACTAGCAACAACCAAGACAAAGTATCTGTGACATATATTCAGTGCCTTGAACCCAGTAGGCAACTCACTAAATATTTGATTACTTAAACAGAACTAGATTCAGGGTTTGAGGAAGCTAGCTGGCTCAGTGGACAGAGCATTAGGCCTGGAGTCAGGAAGAATTAAGTTCAAATCCAACTTTGGACACTTCCTACCTGTATGACCCTGAGCAAATCACTTAACCTCTGTTTGCCTTAATCCACTGAAGATGGAAATGGCAAACCATTCCAATATCTTTGCCAAGAAAACCCCATGGACAGTATTAGTGTACTATGGTCTAAGGGGGACACAAAGAATACATGGTACAGCAGAGAGAGTAGCAGGCCTGGGGTAGGGAAGACTCCAGTTCAAATCTGGCCTCACAGTCTTACTAGTTGTGTGTCTCCAAGTAAGTCACTTAACCCTGTTTGCCTCAGCTCCTTGTATGTAAAATGAACTGGGAAAGGAAATGCCAAATCATTCCCGTTTCTTTGCCAAGAACATTCCAAATGGGGTCACAAAGAGTTAGACACATTGAAACAACTGAATACAATAACAACAGATTTATTCAGAGTTTATGGAGCAAAACTTTTCTCTCTCTCTGTCTCTCTCTCTCTCTCTCTCTCTGCATATATATACATATATATACACAAACATACATATTTATATATGTATATGTATAGATGTGTAGATAATGTCTATAATATAACAATGAGAGAATGATGTGAAGTCAGCTTGTTTTTCATTCTTCAGTTTTCTTCTTATTTTTAAAAAATTATGCTAGATGATCTAAAATAAAGAAGCAAAAATGTTATTGATCCTTTCCAAGTTACAGCCTGCTCAATAAATGTAATAAATCACATGTGCCTGTTCCTTTGAGAAAAAGAAAAAACACCCTCAGAGACCACACAGAAAGGCATTTTGACAAGAATGCCTTTGAGCATTCCAGTTATAGGGAGGAGGGGGGACGTTGTGAATATTGCACTTTTACCTTGGTATTCTTGTGGGAAAGAAACCATCAAATGTGTCCTCCAGTGCCTCTGGAAGCACGCCAGTGTTTTACAATAACTGGATTTGGCTTTGTATTATTCTACTGCAGAAACAAATCCTATTTCATTTATGGATGGGTAGCATCCCCTCCCCCATATTTACTTTTGTCCAACAGTCTCCTGTGCAGCTACACCAGCTAATTCTCCAAATCTAAAATGCAAGAAAATTGGTCTCAGCTAACTTCCTATTCTTGAAACCCAGCTGAATTCAGCCAATTCTTACTGGGCAAAATGCTAGCACTGTGTTAGGAGCTAGGGAGGATACAAAAGAAACATATGACACCATTTCTGACCTGTTAAGCAGATCAATTCTTCAATGAGTCTGGTTTGACAAATCTCTTAGAAAAGATAACAAAGGGTGCAAGCAATACATTACAGGGACTGGGGGTAGGCAGGAGAGTAGAAGAATCCTTTATTCCATTCTGCTTCTAGATTCTCTCTTAAAAAATCATCCACATCTACGAACACCCAGCTTTCTTTGGACTTAAAGGAACCCATGAAAGATGCATAAAGAGAACTATGAATGTCCAACTCAGACACTGGTTTTATCCTTGGTCAAGGCAAGAGATTCATGGTCAAGTTTTTCTTGGATAGAGTGTTTGACTAGATACATGAGACTTAGATGCTATTGGACAGGCAAAGAATTGAATGAGGGGAGAGAAGAGCAGGACTGAGAATTTTTCTGACTAGTTAATACCATAATAGGAAAGCAAAGAGTTTTTGGAGCAGAGGTAAGGAAAGAGAAAGAATATGGGAAGGAGCGTTAGAAATATTGAGCATCCAGTAGAAACACTGAAGCTTTAAAAATGTTGAAGACTATAGTAAATGTATAAAAAATCAGATGCAACAGAATGGGGACAAAGTCGAAAGTTGGAGGCGACAAGGTGGATGTGGTGATAAGAATGAGATGAACTACAGGGCAAATATTCTTCATAGTTCCAAGACCAGAAAAGAAACCTATCTAGCATACAAGTATTTAAGTGAATTAGTTCTGCTACACATTCAGACCCCTAAAATAAGCTATTTTCGTATACTGATGGCAGAGAGTAAAGAGAAATTAAGGGTAAAAGAGGAGAGTGTAAAAGCTGGTTTGAAGCTTAACACCAAAAAAACTAAGATCTTGGCAACTGGTCCCATATTTCCTGGCAAACAGAGGGAGAAAGGGAAGCAGTGAAAGGTTTCATATTCTTGGGCTCAAAGACCACTGCAGATGGCAACTGCAGCCATGAAATTAAAAGACATTTGATCATTGGAAGGAAAGCTATAGCAAATATGGATAGCATACTAAAAGGTAGAGACATCATCTTTCCAACAAAGGTCCATATCGTCAAAGTTATAGTTTTTCTAGTAGCAGTGTATGGCTATGAGAGTTGACCTTTAAGGGAAGTTGAGTGCTGCTGAATCTATGTTTTCAAATTGTGGTTCTGGAAAAGACTTTTGAGAGCCCTTTGGACAGCAATGAGGTCAAATTGATCAATACTTGAAAGAAATTAATTCAGGCTTTTCACTGGAAGGTCAAGTACTGGCGTTGAAGTTTAAATACTTTGGCCACATAATGAAAAGATGGGATAGACCTTGATGTTGGGAAAAATTGAGGGCAAATGGAAAAGGGGATGACAGAAGCTAAAATGTATAGATAGTGTCATGGAAAGAATGAACATGAATCTGGCCAGACTTAGATAGCGGTGGATAGAAGGGCCTGGTGTACAATGGTCCACAGGGCCATAAAGAGTTGAACACGACTGAACAATTGAACAACAAACACCCACTGATCAATTTTACCTCTCCCAAGTAGATTTACATGTGGACTAGAGGGAAGCAAGAGAAAAATTTTGTGTAAAACTGAGTGATTCTGATTAAACCACTTCTTTCTTATAGACATAATTCAGGCAGTATGGTATAGCAGAATGAGCAGCTGGACACAGAGTCAGAGTACATAAGTTTAAATTCTAGCTCCACCACTTACTCCTTGTATGATTTGGGAAACTCGCTTCACTTCCCTATTTTACACCCCAGTTTCCTCATATATAAAATGGGTGGATGACACCAAACAACTTGTGAGGTCCATTCCAGCTCTAGATTTATGTATGGTCTATGATTTCACGATCTCTTTGGGCCTCAAATTCTTTATCTGTAAAATGATGACATCTGAGACCTCTTCCAACTCAAAATCTGTTATCTAATATCTGATATTCCATACCAACTGACCTTAATATCCCAGACTTTCTTGATTGTCCCAACATTGTTTTTCTTACTTAGAATTCAGATCCCTTCCAATTCTAAAATTCCAAAGGGCCTTGTATATAATCAGCTCTCAAAAAAGCTTTGTTGAACTAATGAATTCTATAATTTTATATAATCATATGTTACAATCTTTCCACTTTCACTCAAATGAAAAAATATTAACACATTTGGTTAATTAGATGAAACCAACTTTCACATCAATCAATACATCACTTTGCATCACCAAAAAAAATCTATATTTTGACCATTATAATGTCTCTCCTTTTTACTTATACAAACGAAAGAAAATTAACAAAATTTTTTTGAAGAGTTTCAGAGTTGCTACCTTGCCTTGTAAAGCTGAAACTATGTTTATAAAGATCTAGTTTGGAAAGCTCTTGAAGAGAGTTTAATTCAATATCCTTTTACTGATAAGCAAACTAAGCTCTGAGAAGTTAAGGGACCTACCTAGGGTCACAGAGTTAGTTAACAACAGAGATAAAATTACAACTCAGCTATACTGATTCTAGGTCCCTTGCTCCTCATACTAAAACATGATGCCATCTCAGATTAGTCTATAAATCAGTAGATGATCATTAGCTCACATATAGAATTAATTGAAAGTAAGTTTCTTATGTATTTGTGTCATTGTGAATGAAATTCCCTTTGGAATATTGCCTACAGATCACCTTGTATGGTGTTTAGATTAAAAATTTTCCCAATTCCCAGTTCCCATTTCTTATAGCTGAATAAAACCCACATTCTCCATTTAACTGGCACATAAAATGTTATTTATTTCTAAACAAATTCTTTATATTTTGATCTATCCAATTAATGACTTACATATTCCCACAACTCACTTCTTCAAGTGTAGTTATGTCACTTTTGAAAGAAACAGAATTCAGCACAGGGTATCCAATAGATCACTTTAAACTTTCTTCATTAAAAAAATGGAGAAAAGTAACTACTGCCATTTGAGTACTGCCATCTTAAACTTAAACCTTCATATATGTGTGCCTTGTATTTGAGCAGAACATCTTCATACTAAAAGCACTTTACCAGTCATGCTTCACAATCCATCCCACCAACCAACCAATGAGTCTTGACTCTTGACTGTCTTTCTTCAGGTATTGCGAGCTTTGTCACCATGTTTATCTAAGAAACAATCAGAGTTTACTTTGACATGACAGGAACAAACTGTCACATCTTAATAATACAGATTCATTCATACACACACACACACATATACAGAGGCATATAAGCACTCGCATACACATAGGCACAGTGTTGAAAATTAGTTGTGCTTGAAAACAAAAGTTTATATTCTAAAATTTCAAGCCTAAGAAAGGTTATCTATAAGAACTCTTAATCAATGTGAAAAATACTTCATAAAAAGCTCCAAAGATGGACTTAAGTTATCCAAAAGGCACCTGTCAAAAAAATTTTAAATATTTTTTTATAAAGAAAAAAACTCATTCCAAATAACAGTGCTGAGTATAGTTTTAAGTCTCCCATTCAACTTTAACATTAGTTGGTACTAACTAGTACAAAAGTCTTTTTGAACTTCATACATTTTTCAACCTGGGGAAATGCTTCAAAATAAGAAAGTAGAAAAGAAGTGGTTTCCATTCTTTTGTCTAGAATCAAAATCTAAATAGTTTGGTATGCATCTCTCTTTTTTAAAGGACCCAGATAGCTAAAGGAATTTAGATATGAACTCATCTAAATGTTTTCTACTTTTTTTACCCAAGACTCTGAACAACATCATTGAACAGGAAGCACATTGTTTTGTTGCTTAATATTGGTGACAGATGTAGGAATAAGCACGCCAATCATGCTTGCTTTTCAGTGTTTTTAAGATATCCTTAGCCTATAAAAGGTATGTTTTATTGAAATGACACATTATATTATTCCTTCATCTACACATCACTAAGCAGAAATGTCCCCAAGTAGTGAAACTACCTGCATCTGGCTGACTATTTCCTTAAGAGCAAAATGCTTAAGCACACAAGATATATAGGAATCTCTCTTAAGGACATTTTAGAAACAGAGGATAAGGAAGCAAAAGTATATTTCTCTTCTCATTTCTCAAGGATCCAGTGAACTTTCTTAGGAAGATAGGGATAAGGATCTCCTCTATGGTGCTACTTGGCTAACCCTCAACAATATGGTTATGCAAGTCTGGCTATAATCCTACCAACCAATAGAGACTGGCTAGTAATCATGTCAGGGGAAGGCACCGTATCTTATCTAAATGTCCTATATTCCCTCCTCTATATACACACTTCTTGCCATGGTGCTCTGCAAATAGTAGGTTCTTAATAAATATTTATTAAATTGAATTGGTAAATGAGTTGGCTTTCTTTCCCCATGTGACTTCTGAAAGCTTCTGTCCTAACCCCAGCTTCTGGCACTCACATGAAAAAAGTTATCAGATCTCAGAACCTATGTGCTCTGCTTAATTTAAACACTGGGAAAGAGTTATTAAAAGAATTTCTCCCAGCTCCCTTGCAAAAGTTTGGCCTACAGCAAGGACTGGATAGAAAATTTATTTACCTGCTCTGGTCCCAGTTGGCTGCAAAGAGGACTAGGATCTTCCTGCCATAGTGGTCAAGATTGGCTAGTCCTCCAGGAAAGCCATCTTTCAGAGCCTGCTTGATGCCAGGGTCGGTAGCCTTAAAGCTTTTAAACATGTCCAGATTCTGCTGTCTGTATTCAAAGTACTGGGCCAGGAGGCGGAAAGCCTCAAAGTGATGAAACTTCCTGGCCCGCAGGAAGCGTAAGATGAAGGCATCATCCGTGCGAAGGAAGCCAATATCTGGCCTGGTGATGACCATATCCCGTACCTCCTGAATGTCCTGGTGCAAGGTGTCTGGGTTCTCATTCAGCTCCAGTCGGGCTTTTTCCAATGTCTCTGGAGATAGACCTGCTTGTAAATGAGTCATTGTGCTCCAGTTCCTTGTCTCCTCTTGTTCCTTGTTGACCAGTCTGGCTTCTGCCACACACTCTACCCACCTTGAACCCTGGGGGCTACTACTGCCTCCTTTTCTTTACAGGAAACAATTTGTCTTCCTATCAAATGCGGTACCCTGTTGCTCCAGCTTATCTTCCACCACACTCCGCCCCCCCCAAATGTCCCACTCTTGCTCCCTTCTCTTTAGGGGATGTGTCCTCCTGTAGTTTCCAGCACTCTTCTGGTCCCTACTTCTACTCTAAACAGCCCCTGCTATCTTGCTGCTGCCTCCCTCGCTCTTCTCTCCTAAGATGTAATAAAAACAACCCCCACGCACATCTCAGACCCAATACACTGGTGCTGCTGCAGTCCCCAAAGAAGGAAGAGCCCTAGATAAAGATGGGAATTCTGATTAATAATAAAGTAGCTCTTCGGCAGAGTTCCGGGGCGGGGAGAGAGAATCTTTAGAGAAAAAGAAAGAAAGAAAGAAAGAAAAGAAAAGAAAAGAGGAGGGGGAGGGAGCCTACTTATCTCTTTGCTTATTTAAAGATGCATCTTTCTGTCATTTAATTAAAAAAAAAAAAGACGAGCTGTAGGTTTGTGTTTTAAATCCCTTTGATTCAAGTAGAGGGATCTGGGTTAAGCTGGTTATCTCCCCCTCTCCCTTTGGTATACAGTGATCTCATATGGTACCAGCAAAATTTCGGTGGCGGTGGCGGTGGCTGTGGGAGCAGCAGCAGCAGCAGCGTGGGCCCCCCCTCCACTACCTCCTCCTCTCCCTCCTCCTCTCAGCCCTTTTATCTAAGCCGCCTAGCCCCACTCCCGCCTAGGTGGGATCTCTCCCCAGTGAATCTACATCGTCTCAGGGTGGAGGGGAAAGAAGAAAAGGAATGAAAGGGGGAAAACAAAACAGAAATGTCTCTGGCTAGGCAATAAACCCCCTTAAATGAAGAAAGGCGAAAGAGCAGCACCCAGGGCCCGTACCCTACCAGCCAAAGGGGAGGTGGGGGAGAAGCGCTTAAGCAATGCAGCACTCCCCGGCATCCATCAGGAGCAGCGGCACCGGCAGGGATGGAGATGGAGAGAGCTAAGTAGAGAAGCAGCTGGGGCGGGAGCAGAGGAAACGAGGAGGAGCTGCGGCACCGAACCCGGGGCCAAGGACACGCACGGGAGGAGTCGCCGCGGGAACATATTACCCTCGATGGGTTCCCTTGCAGCCCGGCTGCCTCTCGGAGACAGCGGGTGGGAGGCGAAGAGGGCGGGGGAGGGGCGCTCGAGGAGCAGTGCTAAGGATGCTGATGCTACCGATGCTACTGCTGCTGATGCTGCCGTCGCTTCCTCCACTGGTCCTCTCTCAGCCCATCCAGGCGCGCTCTCAGGTGGGGCGCTGGGAAGGAGTCGCGCATCTGTGGCACCAGAGATAGAAAGGTCCGCTCTGTGCCGCCGCCTCCTGCCTTTGTGCTCCCTCTCCTGGACCAGCTCTGGGCTTCTGGGATGGAGAGACAGCTGCGACCGCGAGCGCCGGGGCGCCTGCCTCGTGTTCGGGGCGCTGCTACTTGCTGGCAGGTTTGCGTCAGGCTGGGCTCCTGGTCCTGCTTCTGCTGCTGGCAATTGCTGCTTCTAAAACAAGACTCCGACTCAGCCCAACTCCCCTTGCCCAGTACTGCTCTTGCTGCAACATACGCACTCACTCTGCCTCATAGTCCTTTCCTTCCCCCTCCTCCTCCCAAACACACACACACGCGCGCGCACACACACACACACACACACACACACACACACACACCCCACTACTTTTTTCTCCAGAAGACGAGGAATTTTAAGAGGCATTCACAAATGTCTAACCCCCAACTTTAATCAAGCACCTGCTTCTCTCTGCACGGCAGCAGGTCACTTGCAATAGAAAGTCATAGACCTCAGGCAAGGGAGGGTCGCCTGTCAGCTACTTCCACTCCCTTCTTCCCCACCCTTTGTGTGCTAGAGCTCAAGCACAGGGGAGAGACTTGGTGTGTAGATGGGAAATCATATTGACACATATTTCTTAGTTCCTATTGGAGTTCATGGCGGGGAGGGGAGAGGAATTAAGTACCTTCAGCGCTATTATGGTCGGAATTATTTAATTTAGTACTAACCAAGGTAATAACTGACATTTCTATAAAGCCTTAAGGCCCAACAACTCCAAGTAGAAGGAAATGCCAGTAGTATACAGTATAAACCCCCCTTTTATGGATAAGGAGATAGGTAAGTAACTTGCAAAGGTTCACACAGTAATAAGTGTCAGAGTCCAAATTCAAACACAGGTCTTCCAGACACCAACCTCAGCACTCTTCATTACCACAATGCTGCATCTCAAAATATGATACAATACACAGTTGCCCCCCCTCTCAAAAAAAAACCTACAGAAGCTGTATGAATAGCCAATATTTCAACCATAAGCCTGACTACTAACCTGATATTAAAGGAGATGGAAATTGGGTATGGGGGAAATAGTGTTCTGAGAAAGACCAGCCTCAAACTCATGGATTTATCATTAGTTTACCTTATATTTATTTCATAGCCAACTTATAGGATTGGCAAAGCTGTGAGTCACCTCAGTCTTTGCCTCAACTTTACAAACCTGTCTACTGGGAATAATGGCAGGTAACCAGGATGTTATGGGGCCTGAAGTTTAATTAAAATAAGGCAAGAGAGTTTGTTTTTTGTTTGCTTTAAAGGTAACATTTAGAGTGGTCCTCATAAGCATTATTATTAACAATCAGGCAAGTTAATAGGGTGATATAATAAGGTGTGGAATTGAAGAACAGGGTTTTTAATTATTATTTTTTAAATGTCATCACTGATTTTAGGCATTGAAATTTCTGGATCTTATAAAGGTAATAATGCTAGTGATGTTGGGGGTTGGGGGATGAGAAGGCAGAGAAAGAGAGATGTTCTGTCTTTCCAAACAGGCTGGAGCTGGGAGAAAGGAGAAATTGCAGATACATTCATGATCCTCCTAATGTAATTTTATCCTTAAATAACATTCTGCATGCAGCCAAATAATGAAGTTTTCAAGACTTTGACTCTCATTTAATAAAATATGAATAATTTGTCTCTATATGTCCTCAATACAGAGCATAAAGTCTTGTGCATAATAGGCATTTAAAATATTACATTTAATTCAATTGGAGATATTTCTGAAGTAGAGCTCTAGAAAGACTCTTCTCTTCCATAAGCTGGTAGAGCATCTTCATTTAATTACTAATTGCTTTGTTGGATCCTTATCATCTATAAAGCAGTAAAGCACTCTTTCCTTTAAAAAAATGAATTCAACACTTTAAAAATGGAATTTCTGGGAAAATTAGATTTATGTATGCAGAGCCATCTTGATAAACCTTTTAATTTTTTTCTCTTTCTTAATAGTAATGAAAAGTATTGCTTCCAATGCAGTTAAATGTAAGATATTGATGATGTGGTATAAATTATTTATTGTGCACATAGATTTTGCCTCTGTGAAACAGTAGGGGTGGTGGAGTAAATCCATTATGTTAATCTAAGAATATTTTTCACTGCACTTATGCACTGTTGTGCTTTACTTAGATGCCCTTGTCTTTACTTTCATCTGCATTTTGTACATTAGAAAATCAGTTCCAATACTGAAATAAGCACAAAAATCTATGAAAAAATAAGCCAATGTATTTACCAAGATGCCATCAGAGTACTTAGTTCTTATTTGATATTAATTTATTTCCCAAAATTAACACAATAATGTTAGAACTAGAATATAAGAATACATTAACAAAAACAAAAGCTTTAATTAAAAACATGTGAAAGTAACTAAAAACAAAAGTTCTAAGTGATACCACATAACCTGAGAATGAATTTTGACTCATGGTTGTATTAGAAATGGACAGAATATTTATGCAAATTTAAAGGAAAAATTAAACTTGCAAAGTCATTTGAACTCAATTCCAAATTCCCATGTAATTGACAAGCACAAATTCTTTAGAGTAACATAACTCATAGTTTTCATATCTAATTAGAGAAGGACTCTAATATGAAAATTATTATAACTTTCAACAGTGTAATTCTACCTTGCTATATAGCAGTGGTTCTCAATCTTCCTAATGCCACGACCCTTTAATATAGTTCCTCATGTTGTGGTGACCCCCAACCATAAAATTATTTTCATTGCTACTTCATAACTATAATTTTGCTACTGTTATGAATCATAATGTAAATATCTGAAATGCAGGATATATTTTCCTTGTTACAAATTGAACATAACTCACAGATTTAGAACTGCTGCTATATAGGTATTGATGAAATATTCATTAGTCAATTGCCTTTTAAGTCTGACTATATAGTTTCCACTCAGGCAAAATTTGATTTAATTCATTTCTGTTATTGACAGAAGAAGAACTTTAAAACCTGCATGAGAAGAACTAGCGTATGTAAAGTTGGGTTCATCAAAACCACATTACAACAAAGCCAGCTAAGGTATCTACAGAGATATCAATTTACCATCCCCTGGACTACAAAAGTCTTTCTCCATACAGTTAGCATTTCTGCAAAACCAAGTCTGAAACTACTTCATGAGGAATTTTTAATCTTTATTATTTTTAAGCTATCAGTCCTATTATTCAAAGTTAACATGGCTAAGTGATACTGCTTTGATACACAGCTTTCTACTTTTCCATATCTGGGTCATAAAGAATGAAATTACCTGTCTAAAACACAATTTTTACTATGTAGTTTCCCAGTTTAAGAGCCTGCAATGACAACATGGTTTAGTGGAAAAAATATCCAACTTGGACTATGGAAACTGTGCACAAATCTCAGCTCTTATACTTTCTAGCTTTATAGCATGTCGGTCTCTGAGCTCAGTTTCCTCATCTGTAAAATAAGAGTGATAATACTGGTACTATGGGAGAGAAATGCTTTGTAACACTTTAAAACACTGCAAAAATGTGAATTTTTTGGAATTCTTCTGCCTGTTTTTTGAGGTCCTCTACAGTTTGGCCTTGCCTTATATGACCATACTTCTTTCTTACCAATCCCCAACCTACACCCTACAGTTTATGATAACAAATCTCCTCACCATGCCTTGAATACAGTAGACTTGTTCCTCAATCAGTACCTCTGTTCATGCTAGTCCTCCTGCTTGGAAAGTCCCTATTCCTTGTCTTCACCTATGTAAATCTGTAAAGGCTGAGGTCAAGTTCCAATTCAATCAATCAACCAGCCCACCAAAAGTCATTCAAGTGTGAGACTCTGTGCTGGGTGATGGGGATACAAAGAAAAAAAAAAGTACCTGTCCTTGAAAAACTTACATTGTACCTTTCAAACTATTCCAGTTGCTTTGATCTGCTCTAAACTACTATGTTTAGAGACTCACAGAACAAAATTTAACACTTCATTGTTCTCTCATTTATCACCTACCCACACACCCCATACCACCTCCAAACTAGTGTTAAGACTTTGAAAGCAGGTGCTTTGTCTCATGGTCTTTGTATTCTATCTAGGGGTGAGGAACCTGCAACCTTGAGGCCACATGTGGCCTTCTAGGTCTTCAGGTACGGCTTTTTGATTGATTCCAAGTTTTACAGAGCAAATCCAAGTTCCCCACCCCTGCAAACCAACTCAAAGCTAGATACAAAGTAGTAATTTAATAAAATTTTAATTCATTCATTTTCCTGTAAATTCATTCCAAAAAAGTATTTATTGAGCATCCATTACTCTGTACAAGACACTGAGCTAGCTACTGAGGGATATACAAAGATGAATTACACATGGTCCTTGCTTCTTGTTGTCGTTCAATCATGTCTGGCTCTTTATAACATGGACCATACTGTCCATGGAGGGGAGGTTCCCCTTTTCAAAAAAATTTATTTAGTATTTTATATTTCCCCAGTTCCATGTAAAAGAAAATAATTTTAACATCTGTTTTTAAAAACTTTGAGTTCCCAATTCTATCCTTTCCTCCCTCTCCACCCCCCATTGTAAAGGCAAGCAATTCCATATAGGTTATTGCAGTCATGCAAAACATTTCCATATTAGTCATGTTGTGAAAGAAAACATAGACCAAAAAAAAAAACCTCAAGAAAAATAAGGAAAGTTTTAAAAAGTATGCTTCAATCTGTATTCAGAAACCATCAGTTCTTTTTCTGAGGATGGATCGCATTTTTCATCCTAAGTCCTTCAGAGTTGTCTTGGATCATTGTATTGCTGAGAATAGCTAAGTCATTCACAGCTGATCATCTTATAATATTGCTGTTACTTTCTATATAGTACATTTCACTTTGCATCAAATCATATATGTCTTTCCAGGCATTTCTGAGGGCATTTTAATTATTGTTTCTTATAGCACATTAGAATTCCATCATAATCATCTGCCACAATTTGTTCAGCCTTTCCCCAAATGATGGGCCTCCCCTCAATTTCCAATTATTTGCCACCAAAAAAGAGCTGCAATAAATGTTTTTTGTACATATAGATCCTTTTTCTTCTTTTTTTAAATCTCTTTTGGGATATCAACCTAGTATTGCCAGGTCAAAGGATATTCAGTTTTATAGCCCTTTGGGCATAATTCCAAATTACAGAATGGTTATATCAGTTCACAACCACACCAACAGTGCATTAATGTTTCATTTTTCCCGCAATCCCTCCAACATTTTTAATTTTCCTTTCCTGTCCTATTAGACCATCTAATGGGTATGAGACAGTACCTCAGAATTGTTTTAATTTTTATTTCTCCAATTACTAGAGACCTAGAGTTCTTTTTTCATGTGGCTGTAGATAGTTTTGATTACTTTATCTGAAAACTATTCATATCTTTTGATCATTTATTAATTGTGGAATGACTCTTATTTTTATAAATTTTACTCAGATCTCTATATGTTTGAGGAATGAGGCTTTTATCAGAGAAACTTACTTCAGATTTTTTTCGCCATTACTATTGCTAACTGTATTTTCCTTCATCTATTTCCCTCTCACTCTCTTTTCATCCTTTCCCTCCTCAAAAGTGTTTTGCTTCTGACTACCCCCTCCCTCAATATATTCTCCCTTCTATCACTATCCCCTCTTCTCTTTTCTCCTTCCCTCCTATTTTCTGATAGGGTAAGATAGATTTGTATACCCAATTGAGTGTGTATGTTATTCCCTCTATGAGATAATTCTGATGAAAGTAAGATTCATTCACTTCCCTTTACTTCCCCCTCTTTCCCTCCACTGTAAAAGCTTTTTGTTGCTTCCTTTATGTGAGATAATTTGCCCCATTCTATCTTTCCCTTTCCCTTTCTCCCAATACATTCCTCTCTCACCCTTTATTATTTTTTAATCTTTTTTGTGTGTGTGTCTCCTTCATCAAACTATTGACTTGGTTTTCATTATTTTCTTGCATCACTCTCATTTCTCTTCCCAATTTTCTCTCTACCTCTCTTACTTGATTTTCAAAATCCTTTTTTAGCTCTTCCATGGCCTGAGACCAATTCCTGTTTTCTTTTCTTGGAGGCTTTGGATGTAGGAGCTTTGACTTCTTCTGAGTGTGTATTTTGATCTTTTTTGTCACCATAGTAACTTTCTTTGGTCAGAATTTTTTTCTGGTGTTTGCTCATTTTTCCAGCCTATGTCTTGACTTTTAACTCTTTGTTAAAGTAGAGCTCTGATTCCAAGCTGGAGGATGCACTGTCCCAAGCTCAGGGGTTTTGTGCAACTGTTTTCAGAGATATTTCTAGGGAAGTTTTCAGTTCTTTCAAGGTTGTATGATCTGAGGAGTGGTGTGTTTACTACTCTCTTGGACTATGCTCAATTTCTGAGCAACAGCAAGCTCTCTTTTCTGCCTTCAAACTGTGACAAAGATCCCAGTCTACTGCAGACCCAAGCTCTGGTATGCTAGTGTTCCTCTTCATCCTGGGAATGTCACCCAGAACTGGGACCTAGATCTGAGTACGGGCAGAACAGCAGAGTCCTGCCTCAGTGCTAGCAAAGAGACCTCTCCTGACCAGTTGTTTGACTGCCTTACCATCTCCGGGCAAAGAGCTCCAGAAGCAGCTGTTGCCACTTCTTATTCAGTGGTTCCCAAGGCCTGTTTCTGGCTTACTGGGTTAGATTTGTGTTGACACAGCCTGCACTGGACTATTCTCCACTATCACCCAGATGTTACAGACATTTCCTACTGATCTTGTAAGTTGTCTTTAGCTGGAAAATATTTCACCCCATACTTTTGTGGGATTTGCTCCAGGAATTGTTTTGTGGCATTATTTAAAGGTGTTTGGGGGAGAGCTCAGATGAGTCTCTCCCTTTTTTCTGCCATCTTGGCTCCACCTCCCTATGAGGTTTTCTTGGCAAAGATACTAGAATGGTTTGTCATTTCCTTCTCCAGTGGATTAAAGCAAACACAAGTTGAGTAACTCTCCTAAAATCACACAACTACTAAGTGTCTGACATCAGATTTAAACTCAGGTCTTCCCACCTCCAGGCCAAAATTCTATCCACTGAGCCAACTAGCTGACTCAAGCCTTGTGCCTTAGGGATTTACAATAGTAGAGGCGATGATATTTAGGCATAGAGAGCTATACAATATGAAAAGAGAATAGAATAAGTTCATGACAGGTATAAAGTACTTCAGGATTTCAGAGAAGGTCGACATTACTTCTAAGTAGAGGAATAAATATCACAATCAAATACTATTGTGGTATAAGAAATGACATGGGGGACAGTTTCAGAGAAATATGAGAAGACTTATATGCATGGATACAGAGTAAAATGAGCAGAATCATGGGAACAATTTATATAGTAGCAACAATATTGTAAAGAGAAACAACTTTGAAAGACTTGGGAAATATGATCAATACAATGACTAACCATAATTCCAAAGGTCTCATGATGAAACTGGAGAAAGAAATGGCAAACCACTCCAGTATCTATGCCAAGAAAACCCCACAAATGGCATGGTCCATGGGGTCACAAAGTTGTACATGACTGAATGATAACAAAAAGAAACATGATGAAACAGGTTACTCATTTCCTAATAAAAAATAATAGACTCAGAGTGCAGACTGAGACATAGCTTTTTTGACCTGAAAAGGCAGAATTATTTTTTCTTCATTATACATACTTTTAACAGGGGTATTATTTTTATTTCTTTCTCAGGGTAGGGGGAGAGGTAATGGGAAAGTGATGTGGGAGAGAGAAAAAGTAAATTTTTGAAAATAAAATAAAATTTAACTTAAAAAATAAAGAACACTGTACCAGGTGCCTGGAGACCTAGGTTCTCATTTCAGTGCTATCACTAAAGAACTGTATGAATTTGAGTCATTTAAATTTTTGGTACTTCTGTTTCCTCATCAGTAGAATGTGGGAATTAGAATAAATCCCTACCTGTTAGATATGTTGAAGCTTCCCTTCTTTACAAGGGAGCAGGACAATGGGGATACATGACAACCAATCAATCAGAAGTATATCTGAAGCCAAGGGCTGCTTGACATACCAATAATCCTTTGCAAGTAAACACTAGCTGAATTTGGAGATGCCCATAGTTACCCAAAACCACAAAACCAGCTTTGACCAGGTCAAGGGCAACCTTGAGCAGCAGCTACAGACTCAAGACCTTGCTAGGGACTTTCTAAACATCCCGCTTCTTGTGTCTACAGATGTCCCTCTCCTCTTAACATGTCTCCCCACTCACTGCTCGAAAGCCCCTAGAAACAATTAATATCTCATCCTTTTCTACATCCCTTTGGAGCAGCTGAGAACTCTCACTTCCTCTCTGCTCCTTTTTCAAGCTCTGCTGCTCAAGTCCTTCTCAGACAATAAGCTCCTTTGTAATCTGGTATCAGACTCTGTTTCATTTAGGGTCCTTCTTTTTTGGGCCTGTAGTCTTTCTTTAAGAATCTCATTACCAAGACTGAAAAGGAGGCCATTTTAGGTGCAATGACCTGTAAAAACAAAGGCAAGAAAATAGTATGAGGTATGTTCAGAGGCGAAGCATCATGGTACAGTGAAAAATATGCTGAATTTGGAGGCAGAGGACCTGGGTTTGAATCTTGGTTCTGATAGTTATTATCTCTATGATCTAGGGCCAATACTTAATCTCTATAGGTGTTAGCTGCCTTATCTGCAAAATGAGGGAGTTGGACTAGATAAATTCTAAGGCCCCTTCCAATTTTAAATCTATGATCCTCTCATTGAAAAGTAGCCTAAGTCATCTAGAGAATATAGTGCAAGGGAAATCAATGGAGATAAAACTAGAGGGACAAGGCGGAGCTAGACTCTGTAAGGATAAGGAGTTTTGACCACAGTCCTTAGACAATACTAGGGCACTGAGGAATTAATGTTAGGAGTATTAATCAGGAAGTGAGGTGTTTGGAAGGAAAAAAGAGGAAGACTGTTTGGATAAATGTAGAATCAGAGATTAAGCTTAAAATAGAAGAGACCTAAAATTCCATCTCATCAGTTCCCACTCATTTTACAGATGAGGAAACTGAGGCCCAGTGATGTTCCTATGGTCAAATAGTATCTAAGTAGAAGAAATGGGATCCTAACCAAAATCCTCTATCTCCAAATCCAATTCAAGTTAAACATTAATTAACTTCTATTATTGCCACAAACTGTGCTAAGCTCTGGGGATACAAATTTTTTAAAAAGAGAAAAGAATAGTCCCTGCCCTCAAGGAGTTTACAATCTAATAGGATAAGATAGCTCACAAAAGAAAGCTTAAAAGAGGTAAGGGCAGTGGAGAGGCACCAAGGGTCATGTTGTTCCTTGAAGTAGATGCCAAGAGATACTGATGGCAAATGGAGTTAAAAGGCTTTGAATGTTCTATAGAGGAAGGTTTTGGGGAAAGTATAGTTCTTGTAATGCTATATATGAGCAGCTTTCCAGAAGAATGCTACTGTGAACAGCTTTTAAGGTTCTGATTACATAGTATAGTGAACACTCTATTTGTTCAATAACAAATTAGAGCAAAACATTGACAGAAAATCAAGATACATCATTCACAATGTTAGAACTTATCACAGAGAATCAAAATATTGCATTCACAATGACTTATCACTAAAGTAGCCACATAGTTTTCACCAAAGTGGTCACAGTAGTTTTCCAAAAAAGTACAATCATTTAGTCAATCACAAAGTCCTTAATTAAATCACAAAGTACAAAAGTCAAAGTTCTCCACCCCTAGGTCACAGTTATTCATAACCTCCTCAGTCAATACACAATATCCAAGTAAAGTCTTCTTTCAGTTTGACTCAAGACTGGCTCTCAGCTTCCATGGTTCCTCTTCCATGGTTCCAGCTCCAACTGTCACTTGGGTTCAAAAGCAGGCAGCTTCCAGTTCCTTGTTCAGCTCATTGTCCAGTTCTTCATCCAGTTCCCATTCCATACTGAAGTTCAAAGTGTCTAATCCACTTCAAGTCCCTCATGGTTCCTGTTTCTGTGAAGACAAAGCTTGACAGAGCCACAGTAGTATTCATGCACATTGCCAGCACCATCATCAATTCACTATCTGCCTGTGAAATCAACTCAGACCCACCAACAAGGTCTGAGAACTCAACACAAATCATCAACATAGAAATCAACACACACCCACAAACAAGGTGCAAGAGGTCAGCACAAATCATCGATAAAGTCCCAGGACCTCCAGGACTGCTGTAAACATACAACCAGAAAATCCTCTTTCAGGACCCCCAGTAAAGTCCCAAGGCTTCTGTACAAAGCATCACAAACAGACATCAACGCATACAGAACAGACAAACAGAGTGCCAGGATACCACAAGTTTTCTCCTTCTTGACTCTGCCAACAATTCTTGCTTTCTCTAGCCCTGGGGCTCTCCTTACATAGTCATTAGCTCCTCCACAGGAGTTCACAAGTTCTAGGGTTCACAAGTTGTGGGGCTCACAGCTCTGTTTCTTAACAGACTTGATACAAGGCTCAAAAGAAGCTTGAATTGAACCAAGGTGTTAATTCAATAGCTGAAACAAGGTGTGAACTACTTCTGTGCTTCCCATTACAGTTCTCCACCCTCCAGCCCTCTAATCAAAGGGAAGAGGCAACTGAGGGTGAGTTGAGAAGATGTTGACTATCAAAACTTGAATCAATCATTGTGATGATGAAATTTCATGTTATCAGCTTATCCTAGGGAAATGTATGTCATTCTCTGGAGTCAAGTTAAGCAGAGCTGTTGATGGAAAATGAAATTCTAGCACTTTTCAGGGTAACCACACTTACTCTTATGTTATTGCTATACTTCAAATGAAAAGAAACAAGAACTTGATTTGAGATGGTTGCATTGAGTAAAGAACATCTCCCTTGGTAAACAAGGGGAAAATCTCCTACCAAAGAATAGGGCAGTCAACACAACACCACCAGAAAAACTGCAGCTTATACTAGATTAGATGCTCTACCATTGACATATTGTTTTCCTTCCATTAGACAACAGAAGTTGCAGATTGATCAGGTGGTATTGGAGGAGTGGCAGACTAGTTCATAGCAATTAGGCAAAAGTCAAAACCTATGTCAAGTCAAGTCAAGGTGAAGGATGTGATCTCCACTCTCTCTACCTTTGAATCTACTGCTACCTGAATTCTTTGTTCTCCAAAGCACTGAAATACCACCAAATGTACACACTTGCCTGTCCGGTGATAATCACAGTTACCCACTTCACAACTGGCTGATCCCAGGATGCATCAAGCAGAACTGCTTTTGGTCCTTCCATAAGTGCCAATTCATTTCTCAGGGGTCATATCTCTGAAGTCTGTATAGTTTCATGATGACATCTGAGTTGAATCCATGAATAGAGATGAGTTGGATCTAACTACCCATCTCTGATATTTTATATTTCCTTCTTGGAGAAAAAATTATATCTGAATCCTGCTTCTTCAACTATAATACATTTTGGACCTAATAGTGTTTGCAGTGGTGTGTAGACAAGGTGATATTTCCACTTTTTGCTTCTACATCTTAGTTTTGTGATCTTTCAGCATTTTAACTGATCCCTATTTTCTGAATGGTACCTTGTAGATCACAAAGACCTTCATGGCCTTAGGAAAACTTATTAAGAATGGTA
This sequence comes from Pseudochirops corinnae, assembly GCA_028646515.1. Classification (NCBI taxonomy): domain Eukaryota; kingdom Metazoa; phylum Chordata; class Mammalia; order Diprotodontia; family Pseudocheiridae; genus Pseudochirops; species Pseudochirops corinnae. The sequence continues at coordinate 97,978,794 of CM053586.1, forward strand.
CTTTTTAGGAATATTTCCAAGCTGGTAAGTGTTCATATTTCTTTTGCTGGGGGATGAGCTCTTCAAAATGGGAATTTTGTGGCTACCTACATACAGCAAAATTGTTGGCTACAGTGGAGCATTTAAACAAATGAATGTTTATAAACTCTTCAAGGGAGTTTCTTGATAAGAACTTGAGAACTATTCAAACCTCCTAGTATTAGGACTAATCTAAAAATAATGTTTTGAGTCTTAAACTACCATCCTACTAGGATAGTAGTCTAGAGATGACTCTGTTTTTAGTTAATTAGAGACCGTAATTGACTAACATTTGGAAAGCTATCATTTTTATTTGTTTGAATCCCCCAGAGTTGGTTTCTCTTACATAAATGCAGATGCAGACTTGTTTATCAATGGCCCAAAAATGGTCCATGACTAAAATGTCATCCTGTTCATAACGGCTTATCAGTGGGTAAGAATGCATTCAGCTTTGCCTCATTGCTCTAGTTTTGAGGCACAGATTTTCAGTCATAACATATTTTCAGACCAACTGCTCAAAGTTTATTCTATTTCATTTTCTCAGGAACAATTCCCTCTTCATATGCATATTGGTGATTTGGCATGCCCAGCTTTATACCTACATTCTCATTTGGCCTGGATTTACTTTTTAAGTATCTTGTTTGAGTAAATTATTGGAACTAAAATAAAACCCCTTCAAATAGGGCCACAGAAACCCTAGTGCTGTGTACATGTTGCCATTCTTACCTGCAATGGTTTTTCATTAAGGTCAAAGTAGGAGCTCTACTCTGAGCCAAGCAAGGAAATGGAATGAAGTTGTTATTAAGCTCTTGTGATAGATTTTCTGCTTCAGCTCAGCGAGCCAACTCAGAAGAGAGAGCCCAAATGCACACATTCAGACTCTGAATAATCATTGTTCTAGCCATATAAACCCTCTGTCCTTTGAATTTGCTTTATTTTCTTCTGCCAGTTGAGTTAAGTTGCTCCTTTCATTTTTAATTAGATTTTGCTGGGTACATTCAATCTCTGGCCATAGTTACAGGTATCCTTGTCTGCAATCTCCAAAACTATTCATCTTCTGGTTTACTAAAGAGGATTATGTAGTAAGGGATTGCTGTTTAGAGATATCTGGCTGGATATGAATGGATTAATAAGATAACATTCTTAGATAGTGATATAAAGGATTTTTTAAAAATTGTTATGCTAGAAAGTTATTGATTAATTTTACACCAAGGTATACAATTATCACAATGAAACCATGAACAAAACATTTTTAAAAACTTACAAGCAGAGATTGACATAACTATTCATTGCCTATTATGATCCATAAGTAAAAGGAACTGCAGGAATGAACATCCAGAATGAACATCCAGAATTTGGGCACCAGGTTAGAAAATCTCACCCTCTGAAACTGAAACTAGGAAGAATCAACATGAAGCAGAGATCAGGCAACTGAAGATGGAATCAGTCCTAAGAGATGGTTTGTAAATATATTGCTAACAATACTAAGGGACATTTCTAAATCTCAACAAAGGATCTGGGGCTTCTACTAGAAGAACAAGAAGAATAAGAAACAGGAACAAGAACAAAAAGAACAAGAACAAGGAAAAGGATAGCAAGAACAAAAAAAAACAAGAAAAACAAGGAGGAGCAGGAAGGGAAGGAGGAGGAAGAGAAGAAGAAGAAGAAAGAGACAGAACAAGGACAAGAAGAACAAGGATGAAAAGAACAAAACCAAGAAAAGGAAGAAGAAGAAGAAGAAGAAGAAGAAGAAGAAGAAGAAGAAGAAGAAGAAGAAGAAGAAGAAGAAAAGAAAACTCTTGAAGTTCAAACGGAAAGCCATTCTTGATAGATAGTGAGATTCTCTTTATGGTGGTTGGTATTCCACTTATTACATCAAGATCTGGAATACTATAGAGGTCCATGTCTGCTCAAGAGATCAACTAAGCAATACTTGTGGGATTGTAATATAATTTCTAATGTATTTAATGAAAAATAAAGCATAATCTTGGAAATGGACATGTTTCTTTCACCAAACAATGTTCTAGAAAAGGGGACAGTAAATTGATGAAGCCACCCTGATATGAACTCTGATTGGTTAAGAATAGAGAGGAGTTTTCTTTTTTATTATTAAATTATATTATTTATTCATATTAACAACATATTTTCCTTCCATCCCATTCCTCCCCCTCTCGGTGAACAACCACTAAAAATAAAAGAGAAAACATATAACAAATATGCAAAGTCCAACAAACAAAATTCCTTATTGTCCTTGTCCCAAAATGTATGTTTCATTCTGCCTTGTAAGTCTATCATCTCTTTTTCAGGAAGTAGGTAACATGCTTCATCTTCAATCCTCTGGAATTGTGGCTTTTTGCTCCATAGATCCCTGAGCCAAACTAAATTTCCACAGGGGAGAAACATTGTTATTAAGTATAGTGATGTCTTCCAGATTGTGAAGATGCCAATGCTTCTGTGAGGATAAACAGGTCCTATATCTCTTACATCCATTTCCCATTGATTGAGAATTACTCTGAGATGACAGTTCAACTGAAATATTTTGGATTTTGACTACTCCAATCACTTCAGTGACAGAGTGGAGCTATGGGGAACATTTATTTTAGAAATTTAATTGTAGCTATTATATTTTGATACTCCCGTGTTTTACTTTATAACCTAAGTAAAATATTTGCTTTATTTTGATATGGAATTAGAGTGTATAGAAATGCTTAATCTAAATTAAATGGAATTTCCATGGTTTGGAAATTGAGACAAATAGAGTATCTAGAACCCATGTCCTGAGAAGATTATTAGGGAACAATAGGAGAAATTCTTCTACAGGACTTTACAATTTCCTACTACCTTGTAATGAAATCAGATTTTAATGACTCATGTATAAATGATATCATATTGCTTGCATTCTCAATGGGGTGGGGAAGGGTTGGAGGAAGGGAGAGAATTTAGAACTCAAAATGTAAAAAAAAATGTTAAAAATAAATAAAATTTTTAATCCTGGTGACTAAGAAGGAACATTGATGAAGTAGAAGTGGAGAGTAGGAATAATGTTATCCTATCCTGGACCAGGTGAGAAGTTATTGCATATCTAGGTAGATAGGTTCTTTGTTTCTGGAACTCATTTCCTTTTATGTAAAATGAAATGGTTGGATTAGAAGACCAGTAAGGTCCCTTCCAGCTCTACGTCTGTTTTTCTGTGGTGGTGATAAGTAATTTAATTCAATATTCTGAACTGGGAGTTCATGGGGTTTCTTGATTCTTCTCCTCACTTAGCAGCAAATATTCCCTCATTGTGTAATTTTTGTCTTAATTTCAGAGCCTGAACCAGAGAAATTAAAGATAACCAAGCACTAAACTTACACATCTGATGCCAAATGTATTGAGTGGAAAGTCTGGGGTGGAACTGGATAGCTCTAAACACAGGTGATTGCCCCTCATTGCTTTCATTGGGGGAAGTGGTGTTCTATGAAGTCCATGGTATCTCTGGCTTCAGTAATACTACTGATCTTATTCGTATATATGCCAATAGCTGAGATGCAGTACCACAAAGAAAACAGTGTGATAACATTCTTATTGCATACCCAAGATGGCAGAGATGCTTCTTCAGATGCAACAAAATCAGAACATAAAGAAATAAATGTATATGCAAATATACATATGTATTGAAAATTCCCAATACAGTATGTATGCATTCATATATGTATGTATTTCCATTAGACTGTGAACTCCTTGAGGTCAGGAACTGTATTTTGTCTCCTTTTACATTCCCAGTAGCTAGCACAGTGCATAATAAATGTTTACTGATTGGTTGATTATTTGGAACACCAGCACAGTAGATTGAGCACCTGGAGTCAAAAAGACCAAAGTTCAAATTTTTCCTCAGACTTACTAACTGTGTAACCTTGGGCAAATCATTTAACCTCTGTTGGTATCAGTTTACTCAACTATAAAATGGGGATAATAATAGTACTTAACCTTGCAGGGTTGTTGTGAGGATCAAATGTGATAACATTTGTAAAGTGCTTAGCACAATATACAACTCATAATGAGTGCTCCAGAAATGTTTATTTTCCTTCCTTCTTTCCTATAACATCAATATTTGGAGAAATAAATGTATACATATAGGTGTGTATGCATGTATGTGTGTGTGTGTATATATATATATATATATATATATATATATACATATATATATAAAATACACATATATTTCCTCATTTTAATGTGGTTTCCTCATTAAATTATATAAATGATAAAGAGCAAATATATGCACACACCTATATGTGTATATATATATATATTTGTTCTATTGTTTTTCAGCCATGTCCAACTCTTTGTGACGCCATTTGGGGTTTTCTTGGCAAAGACACTGAAGTGCTTTGACATTTCCTTCTTCAGTTCCTTTTATAGGTAAGGAAACTGAGGCAAATAAAGTTAAGTGACTTGCCCAAGGTCACATAGCTAATAAGTGTCTGAGGCTGTATTTGAATCTAGAAGATTAGTCTTCCTGACTCCAAGCCTCATCCTTTATCCACTGTGCCACCTAGCTGCTAGCTAGCTCAGTAGATATAGATAAATATATAGATAAATCCTATATTACGTGCCATATATATAATATGTATATAAGGGATATAAAAAACTAATTAATATACTTACCAAAGGATATATGTTTTTACTGATGGCTAGTAAAACAATATTTCTAAAAGAGGAAAACTTCACTCAAACTTTAGATTAGTCTGGTTAACAGAAAAACAAAGAAGAGATCTCCTTAAAAGAAGACCTAGCAAGAATAAGGATTCTTAGGATGGCTAGATGGCACAGTGAATAGCACACCAGCCTTGGAGTCAGGAGGATCTGAGTTCAAATCTGGCCTCAGAACATTTAACACAAAAACTAGTCGTATGACATTGGGCAAGTCACTTAACCCCAACTGCCCTCCAAAAAGCAAAAAAAAAAAAAAAAAAGAGTAAGGATTCTTAAGTCCTTTTAGGGCACATTCAAACTTTTAGGAAGTCTTCCAAAAGAAAACTCTTAACTAAAGCAGGGATGTGTGTATATGTGTATGTATGTGTGTGTGTGCGTGTTTGTGTGTGAGGGTGAAAGATAATTGAGAGCCACTCCCTCAAATGACTATATTAGAGCATAAAAAAAGGAAAATGCAAAATTCCTCCTACAAATTATTGTCTTGAGAAGAAAAACTAGAAATTTAATATATGAAATAGAAAAGAGTTTGGAAATAATTGCTTTAGAGATTTTTGCTATCAGGGCCCTCATGACTTATAGAATGTATCAGAAAAAAAAAAAAAATCAGGGGACTCTTAAAATAAAAACACTGTCCTTATACTATTTCAGGTTGAGGAAAATATCCCCTAAAAAATAACCAAGTTCTCTTTGCTCTAATTCTTTTATTTCCAATCAGCCTTTAGATTTTGGTAATTTATTCACTTAAGTCAACTTACTCATCAGGAAGAAGAGACCTCTGCAGATAACCAAAGCTAGTTCTTTTGCCAGGTATAGCTCCCATTGTAAAATAATAAATTGGCTCTGAATTTCATAAATCAGTCTCTTGTTAGTTTGACTATCATGAGCTGGTTTCCTAGGAACTGCTCACTCTTGGGTGAACTAATAACATCAAGTTTCTAAACCTTTTCCTTTCATTATTTTAAAATATTATTTTACAAAAGAGGTCTATAAATGTCACCAGACTACTAAATGGATCTATGCCCAAAATAAAATTCTACTCTAGACATTCCCTCCTTCTTCCCTCAAAAATCACATCCTATACTTTTTCTCTTCTACATTGGCGCTTACTATTCCCTGTTTAGATAATGGTGTCCTTCCTCTGCAATTATTTTGTAATATTGTTTATTGCAGCAATGCATTTATGGTTTATCCCCCTACTAAACTAAAACTTCCGTTAGGTTAGAGATCATGTTTATCTAAGCTCTTCATTTCTCCTAATGCCTAGATCAGTGCTCTGTAAGAAGTATATGCTTGACAAATGTTTAATTAATGGATTAATTAATTAATCAAGGGTCTTATGGAGTTTTGTTTCTTTCATGGTTTTTTGAAGACTGGGTTTCCCTATATCACCTAAGCTAGAAATTCAAGGACTACTCAAGAACCTGGTCTAATCTGATTGGCTTATGAACCTTGATTTTCTCTTATTTCTGACCTAGGCCTGTTCTCCCCTCCTTAAGGCAACTTGGCCACCTCCTCACCCCATTGCTGAGCACCTGCTCATCTTCATGCAGACACCTAATTGATTTAAGCCACTATAGCTTAGAATTCTCCAACTCAAGATGTCTGTAGCTTCAGCCTCCTTGGTGACAGAGATTGCTGGTGTGTGCCACCATGTCTGATTTGAAACCTTGAAGTTTAACAGATGGAGAGTCATCCATAACATTTAATCCAGGACACCATGTTATTTGACAAAGGATGGCATCTTTCACAGTGCTCAGGTGTAAAAGCATGCCATATAAATTTCATAAAAATATCTTGTTCTTACTACGGTAAATTTTTTCAGCATAGTCTTGCTGAATGAATGTGAAACAAGTTATGCACAGATATGTCCTAGGATATAAAAGATGATAAGGTAGGACAGGTTACAAAGATCACTAAGAAAATGGCATCAATGAACTACTGGAAACAATTTTCTCCTATTTGATTTTACAAATGGAAGAACTGCCAGAACACTAATCATAGAAAACAATGCCCGTTTTTCTGTTTTCTTGATCTCATGGTCCTTGAGAAACTTTAAAAAAATAACAATGATAGTTTCAAATTCTCACAAATACACATTATAGAGCAATATTAAAAGAATTATATATTCTCAATGGAGAAGAAAAGAGAATTGTTGAATTTAATTGGTGGAAAAATTGGCTTTTTCAGGGAATCAAAATGAGGAATATCCATCAGTCTAGCCAAATGGAATTTCTCAAGGTCCTTGAAAGAGACATTTCTACCTCTAAATCACTGGTCACTCCATTGTCTGCTATTCTCTTTCCCCTCCATTCCACTTAAAGAGGTGCCGCTTCTCTCCTTTGGGACAGGACGGGAATCAGAAAGACCTAAACTGAAATCCAACCTCAGATACTTACTAGTATGACCCTGGGCAAGTCACTTCACTCCTATTTGCCTCAGCTCCTGATCTGCGACATAGGGACATACAGGAGAAGGAAATGGCAAACCACCTAGTATCTTTGCCAAGACTTTGTCTTTGGGGTCAGAGAGAGTCAGATACAACAGAATGACTGAACAACACTCCTCCCCTTTCAAATTGAGCTCAAGTACTTCTACCTGATAGATTCCCCGACCATCCCAGCTCATTGCCATCAATAAACATTCTACAGAGTTTGTTGCTTTTCTGACTTATTTGGCACCTACCATGTTCTACTGTGCTGTTGCTGCCATTTTATTTTTTGTATTTTTATAACCTACATTCCAGATTAGGCTTTAAGCTTCCTGAAGGTATGGAGTCCATGGTCTTCATATTCCTATTATCTAGCACAGTTACGCAATATGTACTCAATAAATCTTTGTTGATGTAAATGGAAACAATTAGGAGCAATTATCTTTCAATAAATTAATGTCAAGAAATTGTTGAAGAGAGCACTTGTGTTTAGGGGTTCAGAAAAGATTTAATTTACATTGGAAGGTAATGCTTGAGCTGCAGCATAAAAGAAGAAAACTTTGTGAGGCAGCGATGATGAGAATTCATTCCATATAAAAGAGAAATGCAAAAAGAAATGGGATGCTGTGTGTGAAGAACAGAGAGAAGGCCAGTTTGAATGAATTTCAGAGTACAATAGGGAAATCATGCATAATGGACAAGTAGATTGGGGACAGGTACTTAAAGCCTTTAAAAGCTAAACAGAGGAGTTTATATTTTATTTCTAGAGGCAATGTGGACTTCCTATTGTTTATTAAATGGATGGGTGACATAGTCACATTTGCATCTAGAAAAAATTATTTTCATAATTTTATGAAGGACAGAGTGGAGTAGAAAGACATTTGGGGCAAGAAGAACAACTGGGAGACTATTAACAAAAGTAAAGAAGAAAGATGTTTAGAGTCTGAATGAAAATGGTAGCTGTGACGGGGCAGAGTCAAGATGGCTGCATAGAAGCAGGAGAACTCTGTGGTTCCCCCCATAACCACCTCAAATACCTATAAAATATGGTTCTAAACAAATTTTAGAGAACTCATAAAATGACAGAGAAACACATCTCCTGCTGAAGGCAGGCCGGCAGATGGACGGAAAGGGCTCATCACAGCACCCTGGGAGCAGAGCCCAGCCCCATGTGGTTTTAGCCCTGGGCCATCCAGGAGAAGCCCTGGCTGGAGCTTTTAGAAGAGCAGATCACCGCCAGCTGTGGCAGAATTACCAACCCATAAGAGCCAAGGACAAAGGGAAAAGGTCAGTGGAACTTGGCTAAATTTGGAGGAGAGGGTCCAGCCCCTGCCTCAGAACTAGAAGCAGTCTGAAGCATGGCTGCTTCAGAGCTCCCAGCCTGCAGATTGCAGGGGGGCCAAGTGATCATTCCTAGGTTAAGTGCTCCTTCCTTGAGCTGCCTGGATCGGGATCTCGGTCTTGGGTGGTGGTCCTGAGGTGTGTTTTCAGTGAGCCAAAGCTGGCAGGGGCTGCAGAGACTATAGCCTCCTAATAGCTCCGGCAGCTGCAAAAATCCCAGCACTTTGGGACAGAACTCTCCCCTCTGAAATCAGAGTGCTACTGAACCCAAAAGTCAAGTAATTGACTGTCAACATGAGCAGGCAAAGGAAGCAAAGCAAGCCCAGCAATCCAACTTTAGATTCCTTTTTTAGGGACAAAAAGGATCAAAACATGGAATGGGAGGAAGACAACACAGTCAACACTCCCACACCAAAAGCTTCCAAGAAAAATGTAGGCTGGTTACAAGCCATAGAGGAGCTTAAGAAGGATTTTGAAAACTAAATAAGAGAAGTGGAGAAAAAATTAGGGAGAGAAATGAGAATGATGCAAGAAAATCATGATAAGAGAGTCAACAGCTTCTACTTCTAGTGCATACCAAATGGACAACACCAGTGCTGCAGGAGGTGTGGGAGGCCCCGGGGGCCCCAGAGTCAGAGGCCGAGGAAGTTTCTATGGGGGCTTTGGCAGTGGGGGCTGAGGTCAAGGCCGGGGTTGCGTTCATAGCCATGGGGCAGGGAGGAAAGGCCAGAGACAAGGAGTGGGTTCCTGTCAATAAGCTGGGCCAGCTAGTCAAGGACATGCAGATCAAGTCTTTGGAAGAGATCTATCTTTTCTCGCTTCCTATCAAGGAGTCTGAGATAGATTTCGTCCTGGGATTTTCATTGAAAGATGAGGTCCCAAAGATCATGCCTGTTTAGAAGCAAACTAAAGCTGGACAACATACCAGGTTCAAGGCTTTTGTGGCCATTGGTGACTACAATGGCCATGTTGGTCTGGGTGTCAAGTGCTCCAAAGAAGTGACCACAGCTATTCGTGGTGCTATCATTCTGGCCAAACTTGTTCCTGTGAGACGTGGCTACAGGGGCAACAAGTTTGGCAAGCCTCTCACAGTACCCTGCAAGGTCACTGGGCGATGTGGATCAGTTCTGGTGCTCCTGATCCCCGCCCCTAAAGGTACTGGCATTGTCTCAGCTCCTATGCCTAAGAAGATCCTTTTTTTTTTTTAATTTTATTATAGTTTGCATCATTCATTTCTACAAGATTTTGAGTTACATATTTTCTCCCCCTCTTTCCCCCACACACCGCCCCAAAACAGCCATCCCAGTGTGTCCCCCCACCCCCAGTCTATTCTCTCCTAT
>CM053586.1:97994419-98011825 GCA_028646515.1 Pseudochirops corinnae
AAAAAGGACCATAGCATGTAGATTGCTTCACTCTCCATTTAAACTCTGGTCTTTCTAGATCTTTCTCTGAATGTAGATATCACCTTCCATCCTGAGACTTGTACAGTTGTCTTACAGCTGTGCGTTGCTGAGAAGAGTCCAGTTTATCAAGGTTGGTCGTCACACATACGATGTGTCTGCGATTACGTACAAATTTTTCCTGGTTCTGCTCTTCTCACTTACCATCAGTTTGTATAGGCCTCTCCAGGTAAATATGAACTCCATTTCCTCCCCATTGCTTATAGCACAATAGTATTTCATTACATTCATATACCACAACTTGTTTAGCCATTCCCCAATTGATGGGCATCCCCTTAATTTCCAGGTTTTTGCCACCACAAAGAGAGCTGCAGTAAATATTTTTGTACATATGGGTCTTGCTCACACTTCTATGATCTCTTTAGGATATAGCCCCAGAAGTGGTATTACTGGGTCAAAGTGTGTGAAATTATTTATAGCCATGCATATTAATGTGAATGTGTCTCTCTAGTTTATCAAAGATACCTAGTATCTCAAAGGTAGAAAAAAAATAGGATAAATATGGCTACTGTACTTTTTTGCATAGAATTTACTTGTGTAATTTCAGAAGATATTTTACAACTGGGTGTATGGTTGCACATATTTTACTACTACCTGTGTGTATCTTTGTGCTTGGGTGGGAGGGGGAAAAGGCAATGGAAGAGGTTATACAGCAGCAGCCCTACTGGAAGAAATTATGCACAGGGAAAAAAATCACACTTTTCCTCCAGAGAATTGAGACAGAGGGAGAAAATATGTGGGAAGGGGAAACATACAAGTAAATATAGTCTACTTAAAAGATATTTTAGTCTCATATAAGATGATGCTTTTTAAGTTTAAGGTATTTTTTTAGTTGGAGCTGACTGGAAACTATATAATATAAACAGGCAGGCTGGCTAGAAAGATTCTGCCCTAGAAATACAAATTGGTGAATAAATCTATTTCTATAGGCCCCTTATACGGCTATTATGGCAGGTGGATGATGCAAGGGAATGACTCACAAAATCCTGATAATTGTCACATGTTTTAGGCAAGACAAGCCTTTAGCTTGTCACCTTTGCAATGAAATATATGTGTATATAAAACATATATGCATATTATAAATGACATATATTATGTATAGATATTTGTGCATATATCATATCTTATATATGTGGGTATAGCTATATGTGTATGTATGTGTATACGTGTGTGAGTGTGTGTATATTCTTAACATGGTAAAAATGCTGAGATGAATAATTGGATTTTCCTATTCCTAAGATGTAACAAAAACAACATTGAGTACAAAAGATTAAATGTGCCCCTGGAGAATCTGCCAGTAACAATCAATCAAGGCAATTTGTCCAAATTCATCTAAGGGGACACATCAGAAATACCTGTGAACAGAATATACCTGTTAATGATTTATGACTGCTTCTTCAAAATGTCTAATTGTCTTCAATGCCTAGACAAAAAGAAACGTATCATCTTTGCATCAGAAGAATCTTTGAAATGCTTAGAGATGGTACAGGGTCTTTCTGCCCAAAGTGCCTACAGTGTCTGCCCAAAGCTGGGGATACTGAATTCCCTTTTCTAATCCTAGAAGTCAGTTTCATGTTACATGTGAAAAACAAATCAGTTATCAACTAACAATGGAAAAAATTATGATTACTGTTAGTATTACTAAGAGAACCTAATCCTTGCTTTTGAATCATTCTATCAGCAAGCATTTACCAAGTGCTTACTATGTACTAGATTCATAGCATCATAGATTTAGATCTGGGAGGGACCTGAAGCTTTGCTTCCTAATCTCTCATTTGACAGATAGAGGTGATGCATAGGATCACACATCTAATATGTTACTAAGGCAAGATTCGAACAAGTTCTTCCTGATTGAACTTAACCACTCCATCTACTGTGATAGGGAATACAAATACAAAAGTAAGACATCCCCTGTTCTCAAGGAGCTGATATTTTCCTAGATTTTATACATTTCTTTGTTCAGAAAAACATTAGAAACAGTCGTCATAAAACAGTTGGGAGAATAATCTTCTTTCTTCCCTCAATATTTGGATTTATATAATTTTCTGTATGGCCCAATCCAAAAACTAATTGTTCAGGGTCAATATTCCTTGGTGCCAGGGGATCAATCAGAGTCTTGGTTCTAGCCAAAACATTCTTCCTAAGGCTCAATATTTCTAAGGCAAATTGGTCATAAAATGGCTACAGCAACAATCCCAGGGTATGAGATCAAAATTCTCCAGAAAGTGGAAAGGGCAAAGGAATCACAGGGGGAGGGGGGGAGTGGTTAATAATTGTCATGGAATTAGGTAAAACAGAGAATGAAGAGTTTTGTTCAAGACTGGGGAAGAAAAGACAAGGTATCTTACATGCATGGTAGAATGTGGGCGAAAAAGAGATGAGAGAGTGAAACAACAGCTCTGCATAGGACAAAATTACCCATAGAAAAGTGTCACATACTTTTTATACACATCTTTCCAGTACTTTGCATGGTACCTAACAAATGATAGTTACTTAATAAATGCTTGATGAAGGAAGGGAGGGAGGGAGGGAACGAAGGAAGGAAGGAAGGAAGGAAGGAAGGAAGGAAGGAAAGAAGGGAAGGAGGAAAGGATGGAGGGAGGGAGGAAGAATAACATCCAGACTGTCCACATCCATATCCAGGGACAAAGAAGAAATTTGGGCCATGAAACAAAAACTTGCCTGATTAGCTGTCCTTGATAATTTTTAAAATCATCAATTAACACATATTAACTTCCAGTTATGTGGAATGAGAGACATGACAATGAACGACTCTAATATCCAGATCCTACCATATTAATGTCTTAGAAAAGGGAATGAAAATATTCCTTCTCTGCTCAATATTGGCCTATTCCTAAAAAGGGTAGAGGAAGAAAGAAAAATACACTCTACTGACCCTTAAGCCTAGCATAAATTTTGGAATTCAGGTGAAATTTGCCTTCATTCCTCAAGGGGAGCTGAGAAGAAAACTTCAGTCTTTGGGAAGAGAGAATTTGAACAGAAGCAATAGAAAAACAAAAGTAAGACAAACATAGACTTTTCTTTTTTCCCTCCAACTCTTCTTTCTGTTCTCTGCTGAGTGGAGGAACACTGAGGGGAGTCTCTTCTCACATTCCGTTTTCTTTAGCAGCTTTGACAAACAGAGCAGCAAACATAAATTTTCTGTCCCCATCAATCAATAGGTAAATATTTATTTAATGCCTTCTTTGTACCATGGACTGTGCTAAGAGTTGGTGACAAAAAAAGAATCCCTGCCCTCTAGGAGCTCACAATCTAATGTGTCTCAGAGACGCTAAGTAACCTCATGTCAGCATACAAACAACTTGACTTAGGGAAAAATAAGGATTTGTCCTGTAATTCTATCCATAGTGTAGAATATTTGTGCATCTCTACTTTTTGTGTCACTTTTAAAGATGAAATTATTCTAAATATAAATTTATTTGCTCTTCTAAAAATAATAATTCACTTACGAAGGCATATGAGCTTAAGGCTGCAGAATATCGATTCAGTTCTTTCTTTTCTTTTGAAGCTTTTAACCCTTTTACATGGTTTGCCCTTTAGATCCTTTGGCCCCCACAAATTTTCTCAATGTTTTTCCATTTGCTCTAAACCAATATGAGAGAATTTGTTTTCATTAGTTGTCTTATGCTGCCCAAAGAGCATTGATTTGATTATGTGATTGCTTATTCCTGTTGATAATACTTTTTTGCATTGTGCTTAACAAACCAGTTAGTTACTTAATAAATGCTTGATGTCTTCGTATGTGTGTGTGTGTTTCTTGTTTGATTGTTGGCTTATTTCTAGCTTCATTTTTCATTTCTACCTTTACATCACGTCTCACCTATGCATATCCTTCTCTACACATGCACACACACACACACACACACACACACACACCCATAGCTCTAGTCCAGACTCATTAACTTGTGAGGTCCTTGAAGGCAGAGACTCTTACCTCTTTTTTGTATCCCCAGCACTTAGCACAGTGTCTGGCATATTGGAGTGTTTAATAAATACTTACTGACTGACTGACTCTCATCTACTCTCACTCAAAATACTGCAATATTCTTCTAACTGATCTTCTTGCTTCAAGTCTCTTTCTACTTGAATTCATTATCGACTCAGTGATTTCTTTTTTAAAGCATGGATCTGTTCATTTCACTCCACTTTCATCCCCACCCCCAATCAATAAACTTAGTGTTTCCCTATTACATTCATAATCAAATATAACATTCTCTGTTTGAAATTTAAATTCTTCATAACCTGGCCCTTTCTACCTTTCCAATCTTATATTTCATGCCTCTTCATGCACCCTGCTATCTAGTTCTCCTGGGCTATTTGCTGTTCCTCACACATAGCACTCTGTATCCTATCTCCATGTCTTTGTACCAGTTGTCCTCTATGTTTGGAATTCTTGCTTCCTCCTCACCTCTGCCTCTTAGTTTCTTTGGCTTCTTTCAAGTCTCATTTGAAATGCTATCTTCTGCACGATGTCTCTCCTGATTCTTCTAACTGCCAATGCCTCCTGTTCTGAGGTTGCCTTCCATCTATTCTGTATATCTCTTATATGTACTTCATCATTAAGATGTTGTCTCCCCATCAGTATATGAATTCCCTGAGAGCAAGAACTGGTCTTGCCTCACATATAGAAAAATGCTTATTGTTGTTCTTTTTTTTATATTCCTCATCTTGCTGACAGTTTGACTTTTTTAAATGGAAGATTAGGCTAGTTTTTGTAAGGATTTTTCCTTTAACTTTATTTTAAACTATTATTGATATCCTTTGTTTTTACCTAACTTTCATTTCAATTCTATTCTCCCCTGTCCACTCCCCAGGGAGCCATCATTTGTAACAAAGAACTTTTTTAAAAAGAAAGAAGAGCAAGTCAGCAATAATCACCAAAGCTTCAGCTACGTGAGCAAATATTTAGTATCACACACCCATAATCCCACATTTCAGTATAGAAAGGAAAGATACATTTTCTCATTTCTTCTCTGGGGATAAGCATGGTATTTTAATTATACAATATTCATTTTCATTTTTTGTTGTTGCCAATGCTCTTCTTCCTGTGTATTTATATGACCTTATTCACTGCAAATATTATTTTCCTGGTTCTGATTATGTCATTCTGCTTTAGTTCACATCAAAGTTTCCTATGCTTCTCTACATTCTTCATATTTATTGTTTCTCACAGTTCAATGATATTCTATTATGGTTTATGCATCACAATTTATTTATCCATTCTATAACCAGTGAATTTCTACTTTGTTTCTAGTTCTTAACTATTACAAGGAGTGCTGCTAAGAATATTAAATGCTAAGAATATAAAGACTTTTCTTTCATGGACAACTTTGGAGTATGTATATAGCAATGGCAAGTCTAGTTCTAAGGGTATGGGCATTTCATTCATTTTTCTTAGCATAATTCCCAATTATTTTTACTGGGTTTTTTCTTCAATATGTGTTATAGTGTGATATAGATTAACCTTTTTTGCATTTTGGAAAATTATGTTACTTTTTTTTCATAAATAATCCATGAGTTGAGTGATTCAGTATGGTTTTCTTTGATAGGTGAAAGGCTTTTTCTTGCTTCCCTATAATATTTCTATGTGAAGTTGAATTTTGGAGAGTTTGACCAATACGTTTAATTGTGACCTAAACTTAGAATTTTTCTCCTGTTTGTAACCTATCTAATCTTATCAAACTATATGGCACTGTTTCTATTTCTTTTGGCAATCTTCTTGTATTATTTCTTGATGTATGGCATGTAGGTTTTTTAATCTTAAAGATCTACAATCCTTAAATTATTTCTATGAATCCTATCTTCAAGGTACAGTACTATGAATTATGCAGAATTAGTGTTCTTTAAATTTTGTCCTTTGATTACATTTTATTTTTTTCTCTTTATATTTTTGAATTATAGAATTTCCAATTTTATCTTTTTTCAGAACTTCTACTCTCATCTTCCCATAATCGTTTCCTTTCATTTGAAATCTTCCCCTTCTTGCTAAATTTTGAAAATTGATTCCTGTGTGCCTTTAAGATTGTACAAGTTTCGTTTTGGATTCCCTCTGTGTGTATTTTTGGTGATCTAGATGCTGTTTTTGACTGCATTTTTTTGAGTGCCACTTCCATTTCCTCATACCTATATAATACATTGTATACTGAGCTATTAGACTCCAAATCTGATAGTTCTATTGTTATTAATGAGAAATAATCACTATAGAAATGCTGGAAGATCTATTCAAGTTCACATTTAATTGTTTCCCTCGCAGTTTCATCACTAAATGCTTTTATGGTGATATAGTATACCTGTTTGTCATCTCAAATCTTTTGCATGCTCATTTTCCCTTCCATCACTTTTTTCTGTTTCATGAAATGATACTTGTTATATTCCATTACCTCCTTTGTAATATTTAATAAATTAGCTTTCTTTCTTAACCACTCATGCATTGTGTCTCTTCTTATCAAGAAGATCTCTTCTTTGCTGGCTGAGATAATCTGGATTCTTTTGGCTTCTTCATTGTAACTATTGCTTTAAAACTCTAAAAACTAATTCTCTAAGAGTCCCATTGTGGCTTAATTTTAACTATAAATTTGACAAGTATACTTTCTATGGCTTTGTCTAAGACATCGATGAGAATTATGAATAATAGAGGACCAAGAATAGATCTCTTGACTATTCCATTATGGAACAGGACCTCCTTCAAATTTGACATCTCTTCATTTATGAATCATTAACAACTACTCTTTGGGTATTGTTATTCAACCAATTCCTAAATTCACTTAACTGTACTCTTATCTAGTTTTCATTTCTATATATCATACCACAAAGATGATATGAGAGATTCTATGGGGTATTTTGATGAAATTTGATCTAACTTTATCTACAATATTTCCTTGATCTATTAAGCTAATTATCTTTGCATAAAACAGAAATACGGTTAGTATGACATATATTCTTTATAACTTCATAGTGGCTCTACGTGTTAACCATTTCCCTTCTCAAATGTTTATAAACCATCCTTTCAGTAACATGTATGACTGTGTTTTTTTTTTCCCAGTAATATATCAACTCACTGAGCACTGAATGCAAAGCACATTTTTAATATGCTACAAATTAAATTAGTATTTGTGAATAGTCTAAAAACTATGATTCATACAATCTCCCTTTCTGCCACTCTGTCACCATTGCATTGAAAGTAGGAAGTATTCATATAAGACTGAGAGGTATTTTGTATTGAATTCTGTTTTATAGGTCACCATGCCCAAGTTCTTATTACCT
Source organism: Pseudochirops corinnae (assembly GCA_028646515.1). Classification (NCBI taxonomy): domain Eukaryota; kingdom Metazoa; phylum Chordata; class Mammalia; order Diprotodontia; family Pseudocheiridae; genus Pseudochirops; species Pseudochirops corinnae. Next base: position 98,001,782 of record CM053586.1, read on the forward strand.
AGAGGCCAACTTGATATCAGTGAGTTTCTCAATATTTAGCTAAGTTGATCTTTAAGCAGTAGATGGATTTTATTGCCAGAACCACACTTGAAAATTTATAGAACTTGCTAGAGCTTTCTTATACTTTGAGAGCCTACAGCAGGGGTTTTTAACCTAAGTTTTATAATTTTTTTATATTGTGAGAACTCTATTTCAATGTTGTGAGAACTGTATTTCAATGTCATTTGTTTCCTTTATAATTCTATATATTTTATTTTGTATCCTTAAAGTTATTCTGTGAAAGACTCCATAGGTTTCACCAGATTGTCAAAGGAGTCTATGTGACAAAAAATAGTAAATGTTTAAGAACCTCCAGCCTAGGTCATGGACTTTTGTAAGACTGTGCTCTCCAAAATATCAAAATTTCAGGTGAGTCAAAAAGCAATGGAAAGAAGCATGGTGGTTCTAAATAGAAAGTATTATATAACCAATAATGAGTTGATTTTGAGAAATGACATAAAACCACATGTAGTTTTATTAGTCTATACCAGTGAAGTCTATATCAGTAAAGTAAGTATACCAGTTAATGGGATTGTGGATCCATTGAAATGTTGAAAAGTATCTTAACATATAAAAGTAACTTCTGCTTTGGTCTTCCACGTATTGTACTTCAATTATTCTGGAAATAAGATTACAGTTGATTAATACCTATTCTAGGGCTACACACAAGACCCAATGATTTCCCATTTCCTAGCGGAGAGAAAAAGAGAGATAAAAGATAGAAGCTGACTTTGCTCCCTTCATTGCTCACCATCAAAATAATCTACTGCATGTGGATAAATTGAGATGTCCTTAATCTACCCAATATTTTATCCCTTAAAAAAGATGAGAACCAGCAGAATGAATGAAATGAATAGAATCATCAAATTAATGAATTAATGAAAAAAACATTTAGTAAGTACCTACTATATAAGAAACACTGTGCTAAGCACATAGAGTGCAAATACAAAAGTGAAACAGTTTCTACCCTCAAGGAACTTACCTTCTTACATGTATGTATTGGAGTGCAAGTCAGGTGAGATTTTTTTTTTTTTTTTGGATCAGGGAAAATGCAAGGTGAATATAACAACAAGACAGATCAATGACACACTCTTTCCAAGCACAATGGTAACATTGTTTTGATTACAGTTCTTAGAACAAAAAGTAGAAAGGTTTGGGGGTATAGTCCCGGTTACAGGGTAGAAAATAGCTATAATAAAGATAAGTGCACCTGGTCTCAAAGTTCACACTCATTCCTCCCAGACATAGTCACTGGAATTCTAATTCTGAGGGGAAAAGAGCAGCATTATAGCTACTAAGCAAGGTAAGACTACTGCTTCCTATAATAAGCTAGAGGGGGAGAGATGGAGAAAAATCAGAAGCAAAAACTCCAGATGACTTGTCCTGAGTTTCACTTGTTACTTTTTGTCAAATTGATTCAAGTTTTCCTAGTCATGAATTGTCTTGGTATGATCCAAGTCCTCTTTAACTACAAGTCTTCTGCAGGCAACAAAGACTGTCATAAATTGAGAGAGTCTAATTATGCTCATTAGAAAGCCTCCTCTTCAATTCAGTTCATATGATTCAATGGGAGCTATAGTTGTGAATCAAAGAGAACCTGCACTATTCGGAATAGAAGGTCATCACATTGATCTGTGATCCACTGGAGACCATCTGTATTGGTTAGAATTAGGCGAGAGAGACATTCCTCTCATTCAAAGAACAAGAAAGTGTCTTACATATTATATTGCCAAGCATGGCAGAAGAGGAATCAATAGAGAATATATTTAGTCATGGAACTAGTGTAGGCTTTGGAATATCTCATTTAAGTTGAGATGTATGTGAGTGAGAGTGCCAAAAAGCACTAGAGGAGAGAGAACAAAACAAACTACAAAAGTTATTCAGGTATTGAGTTACTGAAAATATATATAGCTCTGGGGTCAGTGTGTATACTTACCACAACCCCATAGAGTACACTCTAAACTGCTGACTTGTTTTATAGAGATCATGGAGTCAGATGGTCACCACTTCCAGTAAAGGCCTAGGACAGTTCAAATGAATATAATATAGGGTGGATGCTTGACATCCCCTTGTGGAAAATTGATGGATTTATGGACAAAAATGTTGCTTTTGTATTTCATGGAATCCTTGACTAAATCACGATGGTACAAGAAGTTGATAGAACTAGAGTTTTTGTATCATATAGAGAAGGATTTTAATTTTGTGTTTTGTCAGGTAAGGTACTTATCACCCTTCGAATTTCTATAAAACTAGTGACAGACTATAATTGAAAAGGCATCTGGCTCTAACATCATTCTAATATGAATTTTCAGTTCTCAGAATGCATTATCAAAGTAGTAATTCTTAACTTCATACATACACACACATACGTACACATCACTATCCTTCGCTTGGGGATTTTAGCTTCCTCTAAGTCATTTTCCTTTCCCCTAAACAGGAGAGAGAAAGAGAGAGAGACAGAGACAGAGACAAAAACAGAAACAGAGACAGAGAGACACAGAGAGAGAGAGAGACAGAGAGAGAGAGACAGAGAGAGAGAGAACGTTTCTCCAAGACGCAGCAAAGAATAAAATTTGGAAACTTCATGATTTTGAGCAACATAACTTGTACTAGTTTTTAATTCATCACAGTCCATACAGCTCCTAGAACACATAGGATCTCCTGAGGTGAATAACTACATCAATGAAAAAGGGGGAAGAAAGTTGTTTATTCAAGAGCATATTGAGCTAGAGAATTTGGGAGCGAAGAAGGCACTTCTCCAAGCTCATTAACTCTGTCAGACTGATCAACTGCCACTTAGTTAAGTACCACCTTGTGGTTTTAGGTACTCATATTTTCCCCCAGAGCAAAATTATTGCTTTTTTGCACATTCTTTGCTTTGTATATAATGTATTTCCATTGAGAAACTGACATATTCCTAAGACCTAGGAGAAATTGAATAGGATAGGTTAAGTGCCAGGAAGAATATTGGACTGGGAGTCATGAGATCATTGCTCAAATCCCAATTCTGCTACTTTCTAAGTGTGCTTCTCTGATTCAGTTTAATATTCCTTTATTCTAAGTACTAATATGGCCTATGCTCCTCTGGAAGATGCTCAGAGGTCATCTGTTCCAAAAATATCAGCTAACGGAGGAGAATGCTAAGGTTTCTAGAAGCTGTTATTTACCCAAATCCAGAAAACTCGTTAGAGGCAGATCTGACACTCAAACTAGACTCTTGATTCCTATCGTGTCATATAACCTTTCTTCTTCATGTTCATTCCACCTTCATGTTGTCTTTCACTCTGCCCCTCTTCTTTCCACTCACTGCCACCTTAATTCAGGCTTTCATAATCTCTCACTAGAAATATTGCAAAAGTCTCTTGATTAGAAGCTTTAAACTCAGCCTCTTCCCACCTTCAGTTCATTCTTTATACAGATGCCATATTGCTATTTCCAAAAAGCATATCACTCCCCCAACCTTTTTTTTTCTGAGTTTGGCCTGACTTAGGCTTAGTTTCAGTTTGATTTTGGAACAAAATGAGACACTCATAGGTCACTGGACAATTAATAAAAAAAATTCCTTAATCATAGCAAGAGCATATTCAACAAGGATAGGCACTGGGGACCTCTTAAGTTAATTCAGCGGACTGAAACCCCGTTGCTAATGCTGCCCATAGTTTTCTGCCAGTTAAGTACTGAAGAATTCCTGAAGTCACTTGTGGTTGTAACCAGGGAGTGATGTCAACAGCCCGAGCTTTTAGTTCTTTGAGCCAACTAAATCTCAAGACTTTTAAAAAAATATCTTTTAAGGAAAAAACTAATGTAACTTGTATGGGGTTAGTATATTGCTCCTACCACATTCTGTCACTACCTTTCTCAAGAAACTTCAGCGGCTCCCTATTGGTGCTAAAGATAAAAATATAAATTCTTTTCCTTCACAGTCTGACAGAATCCTGTATTTCCAGGATACTCACACACTCCTCCCCCTCATATACTCTATATGCCAGCCAAACCAACTTGCCTGTTCTCCAAACGCAACATTCCATCTCACATCTCTGGTGACTTTTCATAGGCTTTATCTCATTCCTGAAATGCTTTCCCTCTTGTCTTTACCTCTTGAAACCACAAGTTTGCTTCAAGGTTTAGGTTAGGGGTCACTTCCTATAAGACAGTGGTTCTCAACCTTCCTAATGCCATGACCCTTTAATACAGTTCCTCATGTTGTGGTCACCCTCAATCATAAAATTATTTTCGTTGCTACTTCATAACTAATTTTGCTACTGTTATGAATTGCAATGTAAATATCTGATATGCAGGATGTATTTTCATTGTTACAAATTGAACATAACCCACAGGTTGAGAACCGCTGCTATAAGAGGACTAATTTGATTTCTCTAGCTGTTACTTCTATCACCCCTTCCCAATTACTTTGTTTTGTGTGTGTGTGTGTGTGTGTGTGTGTGTGTGTGTGTGTGTAAACAGACAGACAGACAGACAGATAGATATAGAGATGCAGATATAGAGAGATATATATCCTGAATTTGCTTATGTATGCACATTTTCCTCCACCAGAAGGTAAACCCCTTAAGGGCAGGAGTCTCATATTTGTCTCTGTATCCCCAAAATCTAGTACAATGGTTGTCACAGGGGAGGCATTTGATAGTTGCTTTTCTAATTTACTCAACAAATATCTATTAAGTACCTACTTTAAGCTGTTTTAGGCACTGGGTAAAATAAAAATTTAAGAGAATAGTCTCTGGTTTTAAGGTGTTCATACTCTAGTTGGGCACAAAAACACACACATGTAATATTACAAAATAGCATAAGATGATAACTCTGATATTATTAATAATTATTTCATTAGTTGATTTACTTAATATTTAATTTTTCTTTTAATTGGTAATAACTAGTTATTACTATTACTAATATATGTCATATAATATGTGTAAATATATGTATATATTCAAATATAAATAGATGTTGATAAAAACATACATATATACCAATGAAACAAATACTAACACTTAATCTGCAAATAATTGTATCTAATGGAATTGTGCAGAAAATAAGTGCCACAGAAGTTCTGAGAAGACCGAGCTTATTGAGAGCTAGAAGATTGTAAGCTCTTTAAGGGCAGGTACTGCCTTTTACATTCTTTTGTGTCACCAGAGTTTAGCACCTGGCATATAATGGGCACTTCAATAATACTTATTGACTTGATTTGAATGAAAGACTTCATGGAAGACATGGAATTTCAGATGAGCCTTCAATGAGAGACCTTCCCAACAGCCAAATGTGAAGAAGCTTAACATGTTCAAAGGACGGAGAAGAAACCAAACAGAATGGAGGGCCTATGTGGGTAAATGGTAAGAAATAAGGGAAGTTGGGGCAATATTATGGACAGGCTTGAAAACTAGTCCTAAGGAAATGAGCTAGTGGGAAGTTTTTGGGTCTTTTTTTTTGTTTGGGGGGAATTGCTGTTTATTAATTTGAATATAAATTCATGTATGAAGTTCTCCCTGAAAAAAATTTCCTTTGCCATTGCAGACTGGCAATTGTTTTGCAACTTACAGTCTTAGAATATTGCCTGGATCACAGAGCAGTAAAGTGATTTACTCAGGGAATATCCCACAACCAGGATGTATTAAAGTGGTGTTCAAACACTAGTCCTCTTGTCTTTGAGTCTGGTTCTCTATCCACTATTCCGTGCTGACTCTCATCAAAGAAATAACTAAGATCTATAAGCAAGGAAAGTTACTGGGTAATGAGCAACCATTGCTAGTTTAGAAGCAAGAGGATGACATGATGAATGTGATCTTTTAAGCCTAGTCTGACCATCATTGTATATGATTGATCATGGGAAGAGGAGCTCAAATCAATGACCAGTTGCAAAGCTCCCAAATTAATCCATACTTGAAACAATAAAGGTCTAGATCAGTGGTTCTCAACCTTCCTAATGCCACAATCCTTTAATACTTGTATGTGGGCATATCTGCATGTGGGCGGACCCGCCTGGAGACAGAGGAGCAGTGTCTCGATTCCTAAGACCATCGGAAATAAGTGTTTTCCGATGGTCTTAGGCGACCCCTATGAAAGGGTCATTCGACCCGCCCAAAGGGTTGAGAACTGCTGGTCTAGATTAAGGTGGTAGGATTAGACAGGAAGGAGAAGATATGAGAGATATATTGAAGGAAGAAATAATAGAACTTGGAGACTAACAATGTGAGATGTATTTATTTACTCCCTCCAAATCTCCCTTCCAAACTTCCCTAATGCTACTGAAAGCACCAACATCCTCCCAGTCACCCTTAGGTGTCTACTACTAGTAAGGATGCAAATAAAAGCAAAAATAACTCCTGCCTTCGAGGAGCTCACATTTGAATGTTGGAGACAAGTTTTAAGCCGCTACATAAAAAAAAATATATAGACAGTATAAAATGGAAGTTATTCTCACATGTTTCACTAAGTATTATGTACTATTTTAGTTATGTTAGTGACATAGTAAGGAGCAATCTTCAACTTTTCCTTTTCCCAATCATAAGTCCCAGTATTAACAATCTTTACTGGCTGTGGAATTAGATTTTTAAAAGGCAGTGCCTTGCAAAAAACGCTGGATTTGGATTTAGAGGGTCTGTTTCAGATCCTCACTGTGCTAGTTTCCTACCTGTGTGATACTGAGCAACTCACTTAAAATCTCTGGGTTTTAACTGAGGCAGCTAAGTGATACAGTGATGAGTGTGCTGGAGAGGAAGATCTGGGTTCAGATACTCGCTAGCTATGTGATCCCCAAGCAAGCCAATTAAGCTCCCCACTTATTTTTTCATAGATAAAATGGGGATAATAATAGCACCTACTTCATTGTGAATATTAAATTTTATATATATATAAAATATACACATATAATGTGTGTGTGCTTTGCAAACCTTAAAATGATATATAAAGATCATTTTGTTGTGTGGTTGTTGGTCAGTCATTTCCGTCATGTCTGACTCTTCCTGACTGCATTTGGAGTTTTGCTGGCAAAGATACTAAAATGATTTGCCATTTCTTCTTTCTCCATTTCTCCATTCTTCTTTTTCATTTTACAAATGAGGAAACTGAGTCAAATAGGCTTAAGTGACTTACCCAGGGTTGCACAACTAGCAAGTATCTTGAAGGCAAGATTTGAACTCAAGAAAATTAGTCTTCCTGACTCTGGGACTGGTGTTCTATTCACTGTACCACCTAGCTACCTCAATTATTGTTGCTGTTGTTATTATTATTATTAAATTTCCTTATCTATAAAATTGAGAGAAGGGAGAAGGTGGGACTAGAGTACCTCCCAGGTCCCTTCCAACATTAAATCTATGATAATTTTTAATAAGCATACACATTCTAGGCCTTGTTCTATTCATTTGGTGTCAATAAATGCCTCTTGAAGTTGCCTTCCAACAAGGAAACCATGAGATATGACCACCTTCTGGATCCTCTGAGCTGGCGATTGTTAGGAAAGCTAATGCAAGAGTAGCCATCCAAACAGACTTACATGAACTGATCCAAAATGAAGTAAGCAGAACCAGGAGAACATTGAACACAATATCAGGAGCATTGTGTGATGATCAACTATGAATAACAGCTCTTCACAACAGTAAAAAAGATCCAAGACAATTCCGAAGGACTCATGAAGGAAAATGCTAGTCACATCCAAAGAAAGAACTGATATGGTCTGAATGCAGACTAAAGTATACTATTTTTACCTTATTTTTTTCATGTTTTTCTTTTCATTTGTTTCTTCTTTTACAATATGACTAATATGGAAATGTGTTTTACGTGATTGCACATATATAACCTATATAAAATTGCTTATTCTTTTAGGGAAGAGAAAGGGGAGGGAGGGAAGGAGAAAATTTGGAACTCAGTATTCTAAATTAATATTAAAACTATCTTTACATGAAATTGAAAAAATAAAATACTATTTTTTAAAAGAGTAGCCATGCAAGAATTATTTATTTACTGTTGAAGAGACATATAAGACTGCAAGGCAATTAAACAAAGACATTTATGCTCATGTTGAAGCTCAGAGGAAAACTAATTTCAGAGGAAAGCTTGTACCCTTTCCTTTACTTGAAACATATACCAAGGGCTCTGGCTTGCCTGTGGAAGACCCAAATGGAGTAAGGAAACAATGGGCTACTCTGTTCACAGGAAGTGCTTAGAAAGACTCCTTTCCCTTCCCTCTCTTAGAGATTCATTGACCCCACATACACACTAGAACTGGGAGTTCATTTAAAAAACTGATAGCAAAATAGGGAACTCCTTCACCTGAGTTATATATCTTGAGTTATTTGTCTCCGCATATCTCTTCAGACTATTCATGCTATAAAAAGAAAAGTTACTATCCTGGATTATGGGTTTGCTTTCCTCATCTCTAGGAGCATTAGATTTAAAAACAGTCTTGTGTTCCCCATCAGAGACATCAGTCCTGGCTCTGGATTCAGAGGACCTGTGTTCAGCTTTTGCTGCTGATGTTTCCTAGCCATGAGACCTTGCCCACCCAGGCTTTAACTTGTTTATCTGAAAAATGAGGGAGTTAGATGAGATGCCTTCTGGGGTGCCTTCTAGATCTAGATCTATGATCTGATCTCTCTTTTGTCTATAAAATTGAGTCTTCTAGGGTTTCTATGTTTAAGTAGAGGTTGAATTACATAGTCTCTGAGTTCTCTTCCAACTTACTGATTTTCTGTTACTAGTTAGTCCAATCTTTGTCTGGATTAGAAAATCAATAGAAGAAATCTGATATGTGTAATCCAACTTCATGACTTCTCAGAACGGGGAAAGGGAGGGCCAGTAGAGGAACTAGCAGGTACTTCCCAGAGAATCGGAGGAGTAAGGAACTAAAGACTCTTTTCTATAGCTTTCCTACAGTTAGTCAATAAATGTTTATTAGTCAGTGTCTTATAATTAGCTTTTAATGATTACTTTATATTTCTTCTGAATCTTTTATATCAAATTTTCCATTGAGTTCTGGTCTTTTTGTTACAAATACCTGAAAGACTTTCAGTTCGTCAAATGTCCATAACAGAGGAAGTAATCAACAATAGACTTAAGGAGGGGTCGGATGGTATCAGAAAAGGCTTCTTGTAGAAGGTAAGGTCTTATTTGGGACTGGGATTTGAATGATGTCAGAGAAGCCAGAAGGAAGAGATGAGGAGGGAGAAGGCATTGGGGATGGCTGGTAAAATTGCCTGGCTTCAGAAGATTGAGAGTCTTCTTTAAGGAACAGCAAGGAGTCTGGTGTCATTAGATCACAGGGTATTTGAGAGGCATAAGATGTAAGAAGCCTAGAAAGGTTGGGGTGGGGAGGGGGAAGATCATGAAGAGCTTTGAATGCTAAACAGGAGGTTTTATATTTGATCTGAACATAATAAAGAGCCACCAGAATTTATTTCCTCATTGTCCAGGGTTTTTATAGTGATTTCCATACTATACACCCACTGCCATCACCAGTCTTCTTACCTTTGTCTTGCCACTAGACTCTGATGATTCTAGAGGAAAGAGTTAGACTGAAGACTTTGTGCATCTCTGCCTCACTCAAATCCATTCATATGCAAGTTGGGACATCATTCTTAAAATGGTGTCATTGGTCTTCTTTGAGAATGAAGGACACCCAAACAAGAAATTATAGAAACAATTAATAACTTCATTCAAGAGAATGACAATAATGAGACATCATACCAAAACTTGTGGGATGCAGCAAAGGCAGTTCTTAGGGGAAGTTTCATCTCCCTGAATGCATACATGAAAAAATTAGAGAAAATGGAGGTCAATGAATTGGGCATGCAATTGAAAAAGCTAGAAAAAGAACAAATCAAAAATCCCCAAATAAATACCAAGTTAGAAATAATGAGAACCAAAGGAGAGATTAATAAAATTGAGAGCAAGAAAACTATTGAACTTATAAACAAAACTAAGAGTTGGTTTTATGAGAAAACCAATAAAATTGATAGACCCTTAGTCAATATGATAAAAAAAAAGAAAGAAGAA
>CM053586.1:98012325-98049233 GCA_028646515.1 Pseudochirops corinnae
GCCACCATGGGGGGGGGGGGGAAGGGAGGGGAGAAAATCTGAAACGAAAGTGATTGTGGAACTGAATCTTGTAAATTAAAAGTAAATGAGTTAATAAAAAAAAAAAGAGAATGAAGGACACCACCAACAACAGGACTGAAGCACTTATGTAAAATAGGAACAGTCAATGAATTATAAAAGAATGTTGGATTTAATGGCAGAGGATCTGAATTTATATCCTAAATTTGCTACTTATTAGTTCTTGAACAAGAAACAACCTCTTTGAGCCTATTTCCTCAAAAGCAGAGGGGCTATTGGACTATATAACCTAAAATATGGTATGACCCTTCAAAAATGTAGGGTGAATCAACAAATAGAGATTGAGAAGGTAATGAGTTCTTGGTGTGGACAGTTTGACTGATGTGAAGTGACAGAAACAGGTAGGTGTGAGAGAAACATTGAAAAAAGCAACCCCACAAAGAAAAAGCACTTACTCAAATTTTCTATTTCCTAGCCTCTAGTTCTGATATGAATTACATGAGGAATTTGAAGGTAGTAGCCGGAAAGCTAATTCCTTGAACTATTTGGTGACTATGGGATAAATGTATATTGCCTACTTATGGTGCAGTTGTCACAAACATGAATTTTGATTTATCATCATGAAATAGAGGTGAATCATCCCACTAAAGAAACCCTACCCTGAATCAATAAGGTAGTTGAGTTGAGTTCAGTTTAGGACTCACAACTCAAAAGATCTCAAAAAATCTGGACTCAAAAACAGAGCTAATCTCAGCAGAAAACTCGAGTCTTGTCTGATAAATTTGGAACTGGTGTTTGGAGTGTCATCAGCTGCTCAAAAGAGGGCACTGAGGAAAGATAAGCTTTTGTCTTTTCTTTTCCCTGAACTACTAAGGGGTGACACAGCCGGTGGTGCTGCAGATCCCAGGCATATAGTTTCTACTTTTGCTAAAAGAGCAAAAGTAGATTCTCTCAACAGACCAGAGAGAATGATTTGGAGCAGCCACCAGAGAAGCAGCCCCACCCGTAGTGAATTCTTTTGCAGTCAATTCCTGAGGGAGACAAAGGATATCAAGGCTCAGTCTAAAAATGTCAGTTACTCCAGGCAAAAGTGTTCACCATGGATTTACCTCTCTGCTATGGTTTTGTAAATTCCTGGGCATTCTCTCCCTACAAACACTATATACGTCAGTAGGAGAGTATGTTTTTGGTTTAGAGAGAGAACGTTGCATGTTATTATTCTTGTTTTGCCTCCTGCTTAGTAAATGTTTCTAATGTTTCTTTAATTGAATTCAGGTAGCTGGTTTTTTAAAAAAGGGAAATACACCTGTGGAGTCTCAGAAATTACAGTATACAGTAGTATATTCTCTCAAGCACAGTTACCCCTATAACACTGTAGAATCAGTTATAGTGTTAAATAATCTCTTTAGCAACCCTCCACACTGTCATAGTGAGTAGAGTCTGGTCAACTAAAGCATTCCAAAGAGAGAAGCCAGGTAAGGAGGAGGGGAGGAGAGGCGATGAATCAGATACCATTGCTCTCTCTATCATATATTTGTATATATACATATGTATGTTTTTGATGCTTTCAGGATTTGGTACATCAAAATCATTTTGTAATCTATTTACACTTCCACCTCAAACTGCTACACTGAAGCCTCCTTGGTAACAAAGAAAAATAGTTAAGCAACTGACCAACCATCAGGGATATGCTGGTAAATGTTTAATCTACATCATTAATGTTTTCTCCATCACTTTCCTAAATCTACACAGTGAACAAAACATATAAATCAAACCTCATTTGTAGCTTTTGCTGATTTCTAAGGTATAAAAATGCTTACACTAAAAATTTAATAGTCTACTTTCTCAAGCCAGTTTGAGCTGGTTCCAGCACACCCCTGACAATAACCCAGGTGTGTATAACATTCTGCACTAGTAGTAGCCTACTTCTTGACCAAGAGATGGGCAATGTGTTTCATCATGTTGTTCTTGGGCCTGTGGCTCTGTGTCTTTAAGCAAAGTTTTAGACAGTCATTTAGTAGGAATAATGCAGACAGAATCCATGCTTTGTGTTTTGCTGGAGCAGACGATTTCTAAAGTCTCTTCCAACCTCTAAATTCCATAATGCTCAAGACGATTGCTAAGATCAATAACAAAAATGTAGATAGTGCTTTGAGGCTTGCAAAGTACTATAAAAATGCCATCTCATCTGTACTTCAGAACAATCCTGTGAAGTAGATACTCCAAGAATTCTGTCTCCATTGTACAGTTGAGGAAACAACTCAAAGAAGACATAATTAATAAGTGTCAGAAACAGAATTTGCACCAGACATCTCCTGATTCCAACTCTAGGATTATTCTTATGGCACCATATTAGAATATGGGACTTAAAAAATGGGTGGAAAAGGCACTAGGGAAGACCTTTAAAAACCAAACATATCCAAGGGTGGGGAACCTGTGGCATCGAGGCCACATGTAGCCTTTTGGTCCTTGGGTACAGCCTTTTGACTGAGTCCAAGTTTTGCGGAACAAATCTTTTTATTAAGATTTGTTCTGTGAAGTTTAGATTTAGTCAAAGGGACCTACTTGAGGACCTGGAGGGTCACATGTGGCTTCCAGGACACAAGTTCCCCTCTCCTGTTGGACTGTGAATTCCTTGAAGACAGCAACTGTCTTTTACCTTTCATTGTATCCTCAACGCTTAGCACAATGCTTGGCACATAGGAGATGTTAAAAAAATGTTTATTCACTAACTAGCTCTAGCAACTAAATAATTTTCTTTATTTGCTGCCCACTACTCTCTGATTCCTTGAATCTGGAATTGACAGAAAGAAAATAAAAAAACTGCAAAACCATTTAAACAGGGACTTATTTTTCCCCCTTACTAACAGTACTAAAATGGAAATATTCAAATATAACTTTAAGGGAAGTAATTCTGAGGAACCATTGAGAAGGAATATGAGCACTTGTATTCAGGGAATATAAATAGGAGACTATCTCTGCATTGTGTAATAAGAAAATCTGCTAAAGGAAAGCTGCAAAGATTTTATTGATCAGAAGACAGAATCCTCTGTAGTCATCAATATAATTTTTGTAGGTGTAAATCACAGCCCCTCTGGGAGATCTGAAAGCCTTATTTGCTAAATGGGAAGGAGTACATATGTTACTTTGAACTTGGAAGCTAATCTATCCGCATGGTGTATAAGAGATCTTTGGGATTTAATACTGCTGTAGTTATCAGATATAAAGGATCAGTTATTCCCAGTATTCAACCATCTAGATACAGTACTGCTTAATAGCAAAAAGTTCCATGGGGGGTTGAGATAAATAGGTTTTATGTCTGTATTATTCTTATACTTGCCTTATCATGCAAATTGAGCTCTTTTTTTTGGTAGGTTTTGCATCTGAGGAGAACAGGTAAAATACTATTCCTTTTGGACTAACTTTCATGGTAATGAGAGGAACAAAATTGTTTCTGTAGGACAAAGAGTAATCCTAAATAATCCTCCTACCCTGTGGATCAGGCAGTCTATTGTCTAGATGTGGTTTGACTAGAGCATAGTGGGATTTTCACTCCTCTCCTTCTGACCACTCTACTTTTAGTTATATAGCACAGATCTGTAACTATAGTAGTTTAATCAGAACTTTTCCCCAGGGAATGAAAATTTAGAGAGTGTAATTTTTTAGAGTTTAACAGTTCTCTCTGTGATTTTTATTGATACAGAGAATTCTAAGATGAAGAAAATCCCTCTACCAGTGGAGGTCAGACTGGTTTCTGCAGCTTCTAGTATTAGAGATTTTACTAGAGCACTACTCAAGTGACTTGCCTAAGTCACATAGCCAACATGTATAAGAGTCAGGATAATAATTTAATACAGAAGAAAGTGGTCCTCTTCCCAATGGCATTGGGACATAAATGTTTATCTCTAAGTGCATGTGTCAAAGAGCTCCACACGCATTCTACTAGAATCATTCAACAAATATTTGTGTCTGCTATGTTTGGAGCATTATATAAAGCACTGGGAATAGACTGACAAAAATGAAATAGATCATACCCTCAAGGAAAGAGAGAGGAAATTTTTTTTTGAGTGGGGGGGGGGAGAGTGGGAATTTGTGCAAAATATATACAAAATAAATACATATTAAATTTACCAGGAAAAGACAGTAGTACCTGGGGTCTGGGGATTGTTAGAAAGTGACAGTGAAGGGGGGTGCTGAGGTCTTGTAATGTTTTGGGGTGACTTTGTCTTGAATCTCATCTGTGTTCGGGCACCTGGGTGTGTGATACCAGCCTGTGGAAAGGTCACCTTTCCCCCCACCTGTAAGTCATTAACTGTCCCTTCCCCTGCCCCCAGACTGTAAGTATCTTCCCTATATATAACTATATAGGCCACACCTATGAATTCTTAAAAGGATTCCTTAGAAAAAGGATTACCCCTTTTGCTCTAGTGGCCAACTGTAAGATAACTCCTAACAAAAGAACTTCACCTTATCAAAGGGGGACCTTTCCGGGCAGACAGGCTGGGTGCTCCTCCCTAACTCCACCTTTGTATGACTTTTGTTACTATATAATCTATACCCCCAATCCCCACACTTCGCAGGAGGATTCCCCTTAATTTTCTCCTGCCCTCTTGACAAGCATAATAAACTCTCTTAAAACTGCCAAGACTGCTTATGCCTGGTAATTCTTTCAGACTGTTAAGAACCCTCAAAGGATTTCCATAGAAATCCACCCTTTCTAACCCTCAACAGCAGTTGGGCAAAGTTTTGAAGGAAACAAGAAATTCTAAGAAATAGAGGTTGGAGTACAAGGAATTGCATTCTGAGCCTGGGCAATATCCAGTGCAAAGGCATGAAGGCAGGACATGGAATGACATGGATCAATCAATCAATAAACATTTATTAAGTGCCTATTGTGTACCAGGCACTGTACTAAGTGTTGCAGACACAAAAAGTGGCAAAAGATGGTCCCTACTCTCGAGGAGCTTAAAATCTAATGGATGAGGGACATCAAGAAAGACAATAACGTACAAGGAGAGTTATAGATAATAAGCTGGGAAAGGTAGGTTGGAGCCAGAGGAGCTTATATTTGATCTTGTAGGCAATAGGGAGCCCATTGGAATTTGTTGAGTAGGAGGATGACAGCTTTGTGTTGGGAAAAATCACTTTGGAAAATTAGAATGGAGAAATACTTGGGGAGTTCAATTAAGAGACCATTATAATTACCCAGGCAAGAGATAATGAAAGACACAACGTATGTGTGATGACCAACTTTGATAAACTGGACTCTTCTCAGCAACACAAGGTTATAAGACAACTCTGAAAGATTCAGGATGGAAGGAGATATCTACATTCAGAGAAAGATCTAGAAAGAACAGAGTTTAAATGCAGACTGAAGCAAACTACATACTCTCTTTTCCATGTTTGGTTTTGTTTCCTCTTTCCCATTGTTCATTACAATGGTTACAAGCCTTCTATAGAACCAGACTAATGTCTAATGTGAAAGTATTTGCAGATCTTATACTTGATTGCATGCTGCATGGGAAGGGGGGGGCGGGGAAGGGAGGGGAGAAAATTTGAAACTCAAGGTATTGTGGAACTGAATCTTGTAAACTAAAAGTAAACAAACAAATCAATTTTTAAAAAATTTTTAAAAAGAAATAATGAAGACCTGAAATCCAATATCAGACATGTGATAGAAAGTGGAGAATGAATGGGAGGGATTGGAGATGGTAGAAATGATGCTATTTGACAAATAGTGGCTTATGTGATACAAGGGAGAGTGAAAAGTTAAGGATAATATGAAGATTTCAAAGCAGAGTAACTGGAAAGATGATTTTGTCTTCAGCAAAAATAAAGATATTTAGAAGGGTGAGTTGGATAAGGGGAAAAATAAAATGAGTTGTGTTTTGGGCATGTTGAACTTGAGATCCCTATATGACATCCAGTTCAAAATGTCTAATGAAAAGTTAGAGGTATATAACTTGAACTCCGGAGGGAGTTTAGGAGTAGAAATATAAATCTGGAAAACACCTGATTAGAAATGATCATTAAAACCAAAGGTGCTAGTGTGGTTACCAAGTGAGTAAAAGTAGAAAGATAAGAAAAGACAAAACTTTGCCATATACTCAGATAGGGTGTGTGAAATGTATAATGAATCAGCAAGAGAGGCTAAGAAAGAGCAATTAGAGAAATGGAGAAGTGAAAGCATTACCTTGAAAAATGTAAGTTTTATATAGTAACAAAAAGTATCCAGGAGGAGAAAAATGGTCAAAAGTTTCAAATACTAGAGAGGTTAAGAAAGATGAGGATTGAGGAAAGTCTTTCTTTGGAGGAAATCATAATTCATAATTTTGAAACATTTGAAGCTTAAATATTTTTGGCCACTATAGTGTTGTATGGGGATGGGGAAGAGCAGGGCACAGGATAGTGGAAAATGTTCAGCCAAAACTAAGTGAAAATTTTAAAGTAATTTGGCTCAAAGCTCTAACTAGTCATTTCAGCACCCAGAAAAAGTGCCACAAATTATAAATGGGGCAAAATGCATGAAAGGCATACTCAAATGAGTTTTTAGAAAAACTCTGGGAGTTGGAGGGGACCTTGGAGAAATGCTATGGACATTTGGACATGAGGCTTTTGGCAACGATTAGGACACTTCTTTCCTAATCTTCCCAGGCATACATATTCAGAATCTCTAGCCTATTCACTTAAAATGGAAAAGAACAAATGCCAAAGTAGACAAGCAGACCTTTACAGGTCTGGGTAGGGAGAACCTAAGGCCACTTCCTCTACAGCATTGTTCTTCAATGATGCTGTCATTGAAGGAATAAAAGAGATCTATCAAGAGCTGAATGAAGAGTAAAATGACTGATACTCTAGTCCCTAGTTCTTTTTGAATGCCTCTACAATCAATCAAAGAGCCTCTTACCCTGAACCACTGGGTTAACCCACTGGGAATGGTTACAGGATGTCTATGCATGCTTCATTATATATGAACATGATTCTCCCTGACTCTCCCTCTCTGTGAGGAGATGCCATCAGAGTAGTTGTGTTATGTTAATCCTTATTACACTATGAACCTTAAAGTTACTGAAGGAAGGTAAATGGGACTGGTCTAAGGAGGAACTCACCTGTAGAACAGGTTTGTTATTGGGCAACTTCCTATTTCAACTAATAATTCTTGCTAATGGTATGATAAACTTAGTTATTTCTATGGGTTAAAGGAATGAAGGTACTATCATTTCCCTTTGAAGTTGAGATCTCTTTGGAAAAGACCTATCTGCTCCACCCTAGTTATGATCAGGGTATATGAAGTGTTCAGGGAGGGCTAGCATCTCTGGTGTGAGGGCTTGCTGAGCCCTTTCCAGGGCTGCTCATCCACCTTTGGTATTTATCTTTCACCAAACGCATACCTATGGCTCCAAGAAGCTGCAGCATGCACAGTGGACACACTCCAGTAAAACTTTCAGCAGACAGACGAAATAAGATTGAGAGGAAATTACAGGCCTAAAACCTATTGATGAGTTAGGGAGCTGTCTATTAAATCACATGAAGACTTCCAACTGCAGAATGGGCTAATGAGAACAATTTGTTTCAATCTCCGTGAAGGCATCTGAAGGGGCACTGTGGGTCACTTAGAGCCAAGGTCATCTGCTGCAATACAGGACTTCACCAGTTGTCCTGACTTTTGTCTTGCCACCAGACTTTGATGACTGGAAGAAATGATGACTTTATACAAAGATGCCTCACCTAAATCCAATTCACTCACAAGTCCCCATAATACTGTTTTTCCTCTTTCAAAAACTGAAGGATGAACAACAATGCTCTGATCTGACTAATTTTATCTGTCTTGTGATTTCATTAGTATAGGGAACTCCCAATGTGGAAATTTTTATCCACTGATGTGATCAGCTTCTATTTGTAACTTACAGTCTTAGAGAGTTGCCTGGGGACCTGAAGAGGTTTAGTGACTTATCTATATAAACCTAGCCAAGTATGTTTCAGAATTAGGTCTCAAGCCCAGGTCTTCCAGACTTTAAGTCTATTATTATATCCTCCGGATTATACTATTTCTCTATGTAGCTCAAAAAATAATTAGATAGTTTTCTAATCTCCATTAGACTTTGTACTGGGTTAACATAAGCTAAGACATTCTGAATGACTGAATGATTTTTCAGTTTTATTCTAGTGTTAATATGCCTATGCATTCTCAAAATGTGAAAATCGATTTATCATTCGGACAAGAAGAAAATTTAATGTAGGCATTTTTGTCTGGGATTCACCAGCAAAAACTTTTATGAATCAAAAAATTAACTGCCATTATTGGCAGGACTTAAAACAGTCATAATCTTTTACCATTATTAGCATAATAAAATGTGAGTCAAAAGCATGACAGTAATTGACTTAAACAAGTTTATTCTCAAAAGTGTACTTCAGAAATTAGCTTAAGATTTTGTACTTAAATATTAAACTTGGGTTTTCTGGAAGAAAACCATCCAAAACATTACAATTCTTAGAAGGATGGCATTGTCAATTAAATATGGGTTGCTCTCAAGGGGTGCCATTTTATAGAATGATTATATCTTAGAATTGGAAGTGAACTAAGACATAATAATTGCTAGCATTTATATAGGACTGACTATGTGCCAGGCACATACTGTGCCAGGCTAAATACTTTAAAATTAGTCTCTCATTTTACCCTCACAATAGTCCTGGGAGGTGGATGCTATTATTATTCCATTTTACAGATGAGGAAGCAGAGGGTAAGTGACTTGCCCAGAGTCACATTAATTAATGTCTCAGGACAGATTGAACTCAGATCTTCCTGACTCCAGACCCAGCACTCTATCCACTTAGCCACCTAGCTGACTAAGAGATTCCTTAGTATTGCCTATACAAATATTGCAATCCCCTTCTCATCTGAGATGGTATCATCTTTGGAGATTTCAAGTGACATAAAATATACTTCTTCCTGAGGAAGCTGATTCACCTTTTGGACAGCTCTACTTATTAACCAGTTTTTCTTGTTTTCTTGTTTCTAATATATTCATATTTATTTTTATAATTTACATATTATATTTTATTCTATATATGTAGATATATTTCTATGTAACACATAATTTATAAATATATTTATGTAATACATTGTATAATTTATATATTTATGTATAATTCCTATTTTATTTTTCAATTATTATTTTATAATGCCTCACACATAGAAGGAACTTAATAAATGCTTATTGAGTGAGTGACTGAGTAGAAACCACCTCCTGCTATAACCCTCCACTATTGCTAACTCTTCCTTTCTGAAGTCAAGCAAGAATAGAAGTCCAATCTGTCCAAAACATGGCAATTTTTCAAATACTTGAAAACAACTATCATGTTCCCCTTTACATTCGTTTTTTCTACTCCAAAATATGTTTCCTGAGCTGCTTCCACTGACATCTAGTATCCAATTTTCTTACCACCCTGGTCACCCTCATTTGCTAATGTACCACCTTTTCAATGTCCTCCCCAAAATGTGGTACCTATAACTGAATATAACACTATAAATATAGCCTAAGCAGGGAAAAACACAGTTGGACTTTCACCTCCTTCATTATGAATGCTATGTTTTTATTTATATGGCCCATATCTATAACTAAAACAATATAACTAGTAATTTGCCCCTGGGCACCAAAACTTAGTGAGTGCAGAAATTTCTTCATCCTACATTTCTTCAGCAATGTAAAATGCACAGCACTAACCACTTCTCCTTTTCACTCAACTAACATTGCCTTCATTATTTTATTTAAATTTTATTTTTATCATAAATTCAAATCACTAACAAACAAAATTATTTCAATATTCAAAGAATAAGAGATCTATATAAGAAATTGAACTTTTGCTATGTATATATTAAATTTAACAATGTGGTTAACAAAACCACTTCGTTTACTAGTATTCCTTTCCTCATGTTTTGTTTTTCTTCTATATGTATAAAAATAATTAATTGTATCCATGTTGCATCATTTTCACATCATGAATTACAAAGTTGATTTGAGGGCCCATTTTGTACTGAAGAACTAGACACCTGCTGCTAGTTATGGCTCTGATATGATATTTAAGGACTTCACTTTTTTTTCCAGGGAAGTCACATCATTACTTATATGAGTTTACTGTCCACAACACTCCCAAATCTTTCTCATAAAAAGTATTATTTATTCAGTCCCTCCTTAACCTGTGTTTACAGTTTATTTTTTATTCCCAAGCAAAGGACTTTACATTTAGCCCTATGAATTTCATCTTATTCAATCTAGCCCATTTTTTTTATCCCATCTAGATATTTTTATGTTCAGATTCCACCATCTTGCATGTTCTCCATCGCTCACAGATTCATTTCATCCAAACACTTTTTTTGTGATATATATATATATATATATATATATATGCCTTCATCCAAAGCACTGACAAAAAGTTGTTAAATAAAAAAGAACTGAGAACAGATTCCTGGCTATTTCTCCAGGTTCTTACCTCCAATTGAATAATTCATTGAGCCTGGTTTTTCACTCAATTACAAATCTACCTAACCAGATAATCATCTATCTCCCTATCTTGTCCAAAAGAATACTATGGGAAACTATTAAATCCCTTCCTGAAATCTTTTGTATGGATATATACCTATGTATATATGCACATATATTTATATGAACGTATAAGTGTGCAGATATACATAAAAACGAATATATTATAAATGTATATACATATATATATATATATGCACATGTGCATGTGTATATTATCCACTACACTGGAGGCAGCATTGTATAGAGAAAAGAGCATAGCCAGAGAACTAGTCTCTACATCCACTATTTGCTAGCTTTATGAAACTGGGCTAACATCTTCTCTCTAACCCTTTCATTTCTCTCATTCATCATAATAATTCCTGAGCAAATGACTATATGAGGAAAGTGCTTTCTAAACCTTGAAGAGCTATATAAATTCTAATAATTATTACCATGTTTATAACATTGCCCTCACTTACCAGTCTAGTAACCTGTTTTATTTTTTAAAATGCAAATGGTTTATCTAGAATGATCAACTCTGGATGAATATGGACTGACTCCTACTATCTCCATAAGTGCCCACACAATATCCATTTAAGTCAGAATACCTTTTAGAGTTTTGCCAATTGCTGAAGCCAAGCTCATTGTCTTGTCATTCAACTGGATATAAACTCATTCATCTGTGCTATCATTCATGCCGCATACTTCCCTTTTGTGACAGCTAGAACATTGATCTGCAGTATCTCTCATTCTCTACAATTTTTTGAAGATCATTGGTGGCCAACAATGACATCTGCTACTTCTTTCAATACCCTGGGATTCAGTTATTCTGGGTGGGTTGCTTTTAATTTAGAAGACTTTCATGCTTTATCATCTTTTCACTTGGATTTCAATCACATCCTGCATTTTTGTTTTATCCTTCTTAATCTAAAAATTCTCCTCCTCAGTTTAAAAAAAGGCAAAATAAGAGTTGCATAAACCTGTTTTCTCACTCTCTTTTCCTTTACTATCATCTTTTTCAACTCAAATAGGAATCCACATTGTTCTTGGATTTTATTGTCATACCAAACATTATTCGCAAAATAACTTTTGGTTGTCCTTAGCATTCATTACAGGCTGAGGTTTTAGCATTCTTGATAATATGACTGTCATCTGTTTGTAGTAATTCTCATGTACCTGCCCTTGTTTTAATATTCTCTACACATATTTTAAAAATTTAGATTAGTTGATGTGTTCTCTGGACCCACAGATTGGTCTCAAATCAGTTCCACCATTTCCTTCTCCATTAAGTAAAGTCAATAAGCATTTCTTAGGGGATTACTATGTGCCAGCCACTGTGCTAAATGCTAGGGGTACCCACTCACCTCCACCAAATGCAAAAAAAAAAAGCTATTCCTGATTTCAAGGAGCTTATAGTCTAATGGGAGAGACAATATGAAAATAATTATGATCTATATGGGATGAATTCTAGAAGCTTTCAGTGGGAAGGGGGGAGTCAGGAAAAAGAAAATCTTTCTTGCAGAAGGTGGGATTTTGACTGAGACTTGATTAAAAGTAGGAAGTAAAAGTAAGCAGGTAGAGAAAGGGTGGAAAGACAGCCCATGAAAATACTTGGAATTGAGAGACAGAGTGTCATATGAGAGGAACAGCATGGAGGTCATCAAATAATTTCTTATTATATGGTCACAATTTCATTTTTGAGAGCTATCCAAGTATTTTGAATCAACTTCCTTGTAGATTTCTAGATCCAGGTATTCCTTTTGTCCTTTTACTGAAATCTTTCTTAATCCAATCTCTCCAAATCTAAAGCATGTTTTGCACTGCCTGCTTCTCTCTCCTTATTTATAATAAACTCAAAGGTATCTTGGTCAATCCTGCTAAAGGTCCTATGGTTTCTTCTTCAGTAACCAATTTGTCCTTACTGCTGAGAATGGATCTAGAATAGCAATTCCCCAATCACTACCTTAACATTTTGAAGAATGGAAATAACATTAAGGTGAGAATTTCAGTTGCTCTACAGAGGAAGAGATATCTCTCTAATAAATGCATAAACTGTAGACATCATAAAAATATTTGGGAGTCTATCCACCAAGACAAACCCAGGAACTATATGAACATAATTATAAAACACTTTCCACACAAATAAAGTCAGATCTAAATAATTGGAAAAATATCAGTTGCTCATGGGTAGTGCTCATGGGCTAATATTTCCCCTGTGACATATACCAGTAGGTAGCTAGGTAATACAATGGAAAGAGTACATGACCTGAAGTCAGAAAGACCTATGTTCAAGTCCAACTCACACTTATTAGGAATATATCCGTACACAAGCCTTTTAACCTCCATCTATCTCATTTTCATCATCTGTAAAAATTTCAGTAAGAGTACCTCCCAATATTGCATTATTCTAGTGTATCCTAATTTGGAGCATCTGAGTTTCTCCAGGTTTCTGTTTAGGGTTGATGGTACATAGGCTGAGGATTGGTGGAAGGAAGAACTAATATAATAAAAATGACAATTCTACCTAAATTAATTTACTTATCTGTGCCATACCAAATTATCAAAAATTATTTCATAGAGCTAGAAAAAATAATAACAAAATTCATCTGAAAGAACTAAATTTGGTCAAGAATATCAAGGGAATTAATGAAAGGAGATACAAGGGAAGGTGGCCTAGCCATACCAAATTTTAAATTGTATTATAAAGCAACAATCATCAAAAGTACTTGGTGCTGGTTAAGAAACAGAGTGGTGGATCAGTGGAATGGGTTAGGTACACAAGACACAGTAGTTGATGACTATAGTAATATACTGGTTGATAAACCCAAAGACTCCAGTTTCTTGGAGAACTCACTGTTTGACAAAAACTGCTATGAAAACTAGAAAATAGTGTGGTAAAAACTAGGCATAGACCAACATCTTCCAGCATATACCAAGATAGTCAAAATGGGTACGTGATTTAAATACAAAGTCTGATACTATAAGCAAAATAGGAGAACAATGAATAGTTTACTTGTCAGATTTATGAAGAACAGAAGAATTTATGACCAAATAAGAGATAGAGAACATTATGAAATGCAATATAGATAATTTTGATTACATTAAGTTTAAGAGGTTTTTTTGCACAAAGAAAGCCAATGCAATCAAGATTAGAAAGGAAATAGAAAGCTAGGAAACAATTTTTACAGTCAGTGTTTCTGACAAGGCCTCATTCCTAAAATATATAGAGAACTAAGACAAATTTAAAAGAATATCAGTTATATCCCAATCGATAAATAGACAAGGATATGAAGAGGCAGTTTTCAGACAAAGAAATTAAAGCTATCTATAGTCATAAGAAAAAATGCTCTAAGCCACTATTGATTAGAGAAATGCAAATCAAAACAACCCTGATGTGCCACATCACATGTATCAGGTTGGCTAACATGACAAAAGAAGAAAATGATAAATGTTAGAGAAGATGTGGGGAAATTAGAACACTAAGGCACTGTTGGTGGAGTTGTAAACTGATCCAACTATTCCAGGGAGCAATTTGGCACTATGCAAAGGACTATAAAATTGCGCATACCCTTTGATCCAGCAATACCACTTCTAGGTCTGTATCCCAAAGAAATCACACAAATGGGAAAAGGACACGGCACGTACAAAAGTATTTATAGCAGCTCTTTTTGTAGTAGCAAAATATTGGAAATTGAGGGGATGCCCGTCAGTTGGGGAATGACTAAACAGGCTGTGGTATATGAATATAATGGAATACTATTGTTCCATAAGAAATGATGAGAAGGTGGACTTCAGAAAAATCTGGAAAGACTTACAAGAACTGATGCTGAATGAAGTGAGCTGAACCAGGAGAACATTGCACACAGTAACAGTCACATTGTGTGATGACTAACTTTGATAGACTTGTCCCTTCTTAGCAATGCAAGAATCTAATTCAACTTTGAAAGACTCATGATGAAAAGTGCTATCCACACCTAGAAAAAGAACTATAGAATCTTAATGGAGATGAAAGCATACTATTTGCTCTCCTTTTATTTTTTTTTAATTCTTCTTTCTCCTGGTTCCTCCTATTAGTTCTAATTCTTCTTTACAACATGACTATTGTGATGATATGTTTAATATGAATATATGTGTAGAGTTTCTATCAGATTGTATGCTGTCTTGGGAAGGGAGGGGGAAGGAAGGGGAAGAGAATTTGGAACTCAAAATCTTATGGAAGTGAATGTTGAAAACTAAGAATAATTAATTAATGAAATAAATCCATCAGATATCCCTTTATTTGAAATTCTTCATCTCTACATCTCATTCCTCCATTTTAGATTAGGGATGTGTTTCTGGGATTCAATATCCATTTCCTGCTTCTGTAAGTCTTCTGAATTGTACTCTCAGCACATCATTGCTTCTTTTTCTTACTATCTCTATTTTCTCCCTCTCCTTGATCCTCGCCCAATCATGCATACTCACTCCAGTACATCTCTTGACATAAAATGCATTTCCAGTACCTATTTCACAGAATCTTCCCCTTTTAAATAAAGTACACCCTCTATTTCAGTTTGACACCACTACAAGTCTAGCCAACACTCTGTTCTCATAAGTTGGAATGGATATACTAATCTTCATTGGTAGAGAATGAGAGAAGAGTAAATGTAAACAGGAGTATGGCTGTGATCTGGTAGCTAATATTTCCCCTGTGACATATACCAGTAGGTAGCTAGGCAATACAATGGAAAGAGTACATGACCTGAAGTCAGAAAGACCTATGTTCAAGTCCAACTCACACTTATTAGGAATATATCCGTACACAAGCCTTTTAACCTCCATCTACCTCATTTTCATCATCTGTAAAAATTTCAGTAAGAGTACCTCCCAATATTGCATTATTCTAGTGTATCCTAATTTGGAGCATCTGAGTTTCTCCAGGTTTCTGTTTAGGGTTGATGGTACATAGGCTGAGGACTGGTGGAAGGAAGGAATCCTGGATGACCCAGGGAGCTGGGTATTATGATGACACGTTTATACATGGATGTTTGAGCCCAGAATTCACTATCTTTCTTCAGAAATTTTTCTCCTGTGATTTGTCCAATCCATTTATTTATATGTTATATGTACTATTCTCTATACTATCTAGCTTACAGATGTATGTGGGCAGTTTTCCTCCCTCTTTATTTTCATTTTAAAGTGCTCTTAATCACATCTACAAAGCTCCAAGTAAACACACTTTAAAAAAAAAAATCTCCTTTAGATAAACTCCATCCCTGACCCAAGAGTTCATCATTTCTATATATGCTGCTTTAGTTCAGAAATTCAAATATTATTCTCTGATATCATATTCTTAATCAGTTATTCACTTCTCATATACTACTTTCTCATCTTAAACCATTGCCTTCAGCTGACAGCAGTTATGAAAATACCATGTGTAACCTTAAGGTCCTCAAGAATGCATAGGCCTTTTAATGTCCAACAACATTTTCTCACTTCCTTCTGATATCATTGATCCCCACATATTACCTGCCAAAAGTTTACATGTAAGTTTATTGCTTTTAAAGTCAGAAAGTGATTTCCTGTAGAAAAAAATGCCAACAAACAAATGTTGTTTTTCATTTCTGTACCTCTATCCACAAATATGTTTGAAGTTCAGAATTTCCTATCTTTGGTAACTTTAATATAGCTCAATGCCCCTAGTTTAGCTATCAAACCATTGTAGAAACTCCTTACATCTTTACAGAGAAAATAAACAGTCATTAGCCCAATTCTGTTTCCCTCTTAGATGTCCTTAATCAACACCTACCTTTCCAGGTTGTTAGATGTTACATTTCAGTTTTGTAGTTGTGTGGGTTAGTCTATGCAGACACTATCTTTCTTGGAAATCATATGAACACCTCCTCTGCCCACCCAGTATTGAGCTATAGAAAGAAAATCATTTGAGGAGGAATTAGATACAGCATATGGCTCCAAGTGGCATCTCTTAAAGACTGAATCATAAAGGACTGATGAATTGTTTTATCAAGCTAAGTTGCAGAAGTCACTGTGTTCTATCATACTGACAAGAGGTTCCCACCACTGTGAGATATGTTTCCTCAAATTGCCAAAATTGCTTGTCTGCCTAGATTCTTGCTTTTGTTTCCATATAGTCTTTCTGCTAATCAACAAGGACTTTTAATTCAGAATCCACAAAATTGCCATTGCTTTTTATAGCTGCATATCAATATAATTGATTTCCCTTGTATTCCTATAGTTATCATTTTATGTATTTCAAAGCATTCTGAGGGGTCCAGAACCTTCATCAAATTGCCAGAGAGGTTCACCACACACACACACACACACACACACACACACACACACACACACAAGATAAATTCCTAACTACATCTTTACAGATAAACATATGTTCATATTTCTTTAATTGGCCATAAGTTCATTGTACTTTCAGCACATCATTGCTTCTTTTTCTTACTATCTCTATTTTATCTCTTACTATCTTTAAGCTACATCTGCATTCTGTGAACTTCCCCCCACCATCACCATCACCACTGAATTTGTCCTTTACCAGGGCTACTGCTCTTAGTTTGGCATCTCCATTTCAGGTAGTTCCCAATTTTTAAAAATTAGTTATATTGCAGAAGTTTGTTTCTACACTGGTTTATTTGGAAGTTAGAATCTACTTTCTCATAGAAACAATGCTACAAATTGTGGTGAAGTTCTCAGACTTCTGAGAATCTCAGGATTCCTTCCTTCCACCAATCCTCAGCCTAGGTACCATCAACCCTAAACAGAAACCTGGAGAAACTCAGATGCTCCAAATTAGGATACACTAGAATAATGCAATATTGGGAGATAGGTGCTCTTACTGAAATTTTTACAGATGATGAAAATGAGGTAGATGGAAGTTCTCATTGAAGTTTAATTTACACAGAGTGTGCTTGAAATCCTTCATTAAGTCTGATTTAAATGCTCTGCAGGGGAGTACAGGAGATCCCAAGCTCTTAAAAGCTGTGTCAGGAGAGAACAATCTTAATCAATCACCAAGAATTTAGTAAGTACCTTGTATGTGATAGGCACTATGCTCTATGCTAGAGATGAGAAGAAGAAGAAGAACAGAAACAGCAGCAGCAGCAAAAAAATAAAGAATAAAAAGAATAAGAAGAACAAAAACAAGAGGAACATGAACATGAAGAAGGAAGGAAAAGAAAGAAAGGAGGTAATTGTCTTTTCTCTGAAGGGGCTTATGTTCCAAAAGGCGAAACAATCTATGTTTATTATCTGTACCCATCTCTATGTCTGGACATTTAAATTAAATAAAAAGTAAATATGTGGCAAAGATCAGAACGTTAGGGAAGGGAGACACCAAGAATTAGGGGTTCAGGAAGGGTTTATACTAGAAAGTTGCTCTTGAACTGTGTTTCAAAGAAAGAGACAGATTCTAACAGTGAGGCTGAGTTCTTTTATGTATGCAAAAATTTTTATGGGTAATGTGCCACAGTCTATTTGTGATCACAATGCTTATTTTCCCCTGCTGTTTGGGTTTATTTTTCTTAACCACTAGTCCTCCATAAAATCCCTAGTCTGAGACTTCTTTCTAACATAGAAGTGGTTTTTATATTCTGGGGGGGAAATACATACTTGTATAGCACAAGCTCCATCAAGTTTGACTAAGCCAGAAATGCTTTGACTATGGGCCTGACTAAAACTCTGTCACTCTCCTAGGACCAAGCTAAATTGGGACAGAATCATAGCAAGGAATGTGATGGAGTCATAGTGAATGGGCTCAAAGAACTGATTATTAAATTTTCAATGTGAGCATTTAATCCCCAGAAATTGGCAAAAAAAAAAAAAAAACCAACCCAACCTATAAATCAGGCCTTGATTTACTGCTTCATTGATTGTCTAGACTTGAGAATGTGATGAAAAATGTTATTAGCACAGATTAAACTTAAAACTTTGTCACAGATACATTTTTTTCAGAGAGCCAATAGTTAAATGTTTAACAGAACACACCGGGACATCAATGATGAATTGGAGCACTAAAAAAATCCATAAAACATATAAAGCAGTTAAAATGCAATGTGATACTCAGTCCTACAATCCACTTCTGTTCCCACACTAACCTTGGCAGGGGAAAGGAGGCAAAGGTTGTTAAGAAACACATAGTGTTTTGTTTATAAAGGGGCTTTTTAAAAAATATTTTTGTCACAGATCTCTTTGGCAATCTGGTAATGTCTGTAATGTTATTTTTTAATGGGTAAAATAAAATACCTAAGACTACAAAACAAAGCAATCATATCAAAATACAGTTATCGAAATATTTTTTAAACATGCTCATGGATACTAGGTTCAGAACCTCTGCTCCATAAATACTTATTTAATTGTTAGTGTTTTTAGTGTGTAATCTTGGTTCAGGAGCAAGGGAGTTGAGACACAATAACAACAACTGAACCATGTCCACATTGACCTTCATACTATAAATAAAGCCAAGATATATAAAGAAGCTGTGGTTAAGTGAAAACAACCTCTTGCAATTTTTTTAGAGAAGAAAAAAAAAAAGGTTTGAAGGAGTTCATTTTATTGTACAACAAGAAACATCATTGGACTTACGGGACCAGTTTTGATGCCAGGATTTATTCCAGTTGACATTTATTTTATAAAGATTAAATCTACAATATAGTAGACCTGTACTTTGGGGAGGCAGTTCACACTGGGGAGAAATCTCACACACTAAGGTCATATGACCCTAAGGAAATCATTTATCCTCTCAGTGTCCTATAAATTGCAGAGAAAGTACCAACATGCATTAAAAGAACCTGTTTCCTCCCAGGGAGTTCCCTTCACCGATGAAATCCCACGTCTGGACCAAAAAGGCATATTGAGATTCCTTCTATAGAACACATACATAACATGTATGCTATGTATACTATACTATACTATACCATACATGTTCTATATACATGTATAGCCATTGTGTAGAACATTTATAAGTAAATTTTCTTGGTGCAATGAAAAGAGCACCAAGTAAAAAATGGGAAGACCAGGGTTTTAGTTTCAAATCTGCCACTAATCAGCTGTATACTTCAGGCATGTCATTTAACCTTTCTGTGTCTCAGTTTCCTCATGAGTAAATGAACGGTTTGAGCTAGATTACTTCTAAGGTCCCTTCCAGCTCCAAAATATAGATCTTCTGATCTTCCTTGATCTCAGTTTCTACTACTATAAAATGAACCAATTGCATTGGATAATTTGAAAAACTAATTTGATCTCTAAAATTCTGAGCTAAGTAAGAAAGAACAAGAAACAAAGTATATGCCCATTAGCTGGAAGAATAATAGATGGCCAAACTGTGGCATAAAATAATAATAGCTAATTAATAATAATGACTATCATATACACACATATATGCATACATATATAATACAAAGTTTGGGAAACATTTTACAAATATCTCATACCCTAATATGCTCTATTATTACCCCATTTTACAGAAAAGGAAACTGAGACTGAGGTTGTGATTGGCTCTGGATCACATAGCTACAAAGTATCTAAAGCAAGACTCATATTCACATCTGCCTAATGTCAAAACCAGCACTCTATCTGCTTTGCCTCTTGTTCATATGAATATGAAATATTATTATGCAGAAAGAAAAGCTGATTATGAGGAATTCAGAGAAACATGAAAAAATTTTATGAAGTACTGCATAAGATAATAGGATTATAGATGTAGTGCTAGGAGTGACCTTAGAGGTCATCTAGTCCAGCCCCCTCATTTTGAAAATGAGGAAACTAACACCCAGAAAAGTTGAAACTTACTCTCGGCCGCACAAATATTGTTTCATAAATGGAATTTGAACTCAAATTGCATGACACCAAATTCAGGGGGGAAGTTCACACTCTCTCCTTAATATCACACTTAAACACAAGCAGAAAAATAACATATATGATGGCTATGACAATGTAAATGAAAAGATCACTAAAAGGAAACTTAACTCTGACCAACTGAATAATTGAACAGTTAAGGAAATATTCTCCCTTCTTCTTGAAAGAGGGACTGGAAGCACCTAGTACAGAATACTGCTTACATTGTCAGACTTAGACACAATATGTTGGCTACCTTTACTTAACTGTTTTTCCTTGCCACAAGAAGGGTTTGATTCCATTGGGTAAGGGTGTATCTAGAAATGGCAGTGATATAAAAACAAAATGTAACAAAACCTATTTTTAAAAAACTTAGCTAAAATAACGTATCCTGTTCTAAATGATCATAGAAGTTTTAAAATACTGCATTTTTTGCTTCTTTATTGTTGATCACAATTATGATTTATTTCATTCCAAATTCATGTACCGGAAAACAATGTCCAGTTGCCACATTTTCCCCCAGAGAAAGTGTAGTCTTCTGCCACCAAATGTATCCTGTGCTTGTCTTGCCAGTAGGGCAGACTGGATAGGAGCCAAATTGAATAAGGTGGTGGTGGAAACCCCAGGATAAATATCAGAGATAACAGATGCTGCCTTTTTTAACATCATCATCATTTCTAGCTATACCCTAGCCTAGTAGAATCAAACCCTCCCCCGAAATGAGGAAGAATAGTTAAGGAAAGGTAACCAAGCTATAGTGTCTAAGGATGACAACATGAGTTAATATACAAAGCAAGAAATGAGGGTGAAGTAATAGGCAATAGAATTGATAAGCAGACTAAAATATAGCCTGGGGCGCGAAGGCCCAAAAAATTAGTAGAGGAGGTAGGGAAGGAGGAAAGTTGGTGTCATAGGATGGGCCTTGGGCCAGGGTGTTGGTCTTGATGCCAGGAGACTAGAATGGGAAACAAAAATGAGGCTGGTGGTAGGAAAAATCTTTGGCATAAATGCTGAGCAAAGAACATTGGAGTCCAGCCATCAGAATGTCAGAATCTTAAATGCTAACACTGCTTGTTGCTGCTTATTGTCTCTAGTATCTGGCCTCTCCAGTTTACTGGCTTATTTTCCAGTGATAGGCCTTAGACTGCCCCTGGCAGGTCTTGCATGTTGTATTTCACTGAACTGTAAATAAGTTCTGTTTCTGTAACTGTCTACTGAGTTGTCTCCTCACCTTGCTCTCTGAACCCTCCTCTTACCTTGTGTGAATCTATGGGCCCTTTCCCAAGGATTGAATCTTAGACCAATGACACTGACCAGGATTACCATGACCAATCCTTTCCCAGGAAAATGTTTTCTTTATAAAAATCATTCTGTTTAATCCACATGGCTAAGGGGGCTAAGCAAACCTAAAACACTATTTTTTGCCTAAATTTTTTATTTCAATTTCATCAGTCTTGGAAACTCCCAGTATGGAAACTCCTGCCACCAATATAGGTTGGCAACTCTGTAATTCAGAGTTTTAGAGAACTGTACCAGGTACTGAAAGGTTAAGATTAATAAATGATTTCTCCATCACATAGCTAGCATGTTAAGGATGTAGGACTTGAACGCAGATCTTCTTAACTCTAAGGCCAACTCTCTATCCACAGGTCTCTATCTCTGTCTCATCACACTGTCCCTAACTGTATCATAAGCAGTTTCAAACAGCACAGAAGGTCAGTGATGAAGTCTGTCCTGTAGATTGGTGACTAAGACTGATCTTACTAAAATTCCACATAACCTAGAAGACCTGGGACATGAGACCTCAGACATATATGCATGGGGTGAGGAGAGAGAGGAACTGGAGAGCCCTAGGAGTTAGTGGGAAGGAGGAGAAGAAGAGTTAACTAGTGCTTAGTGAAACAAAACTATATGCTGATATTATATCTCCTGAAACAAGAGTTAAGGTAGTTACTGTGTGAGTATCAATAAACTGTGTCAGCATAAAGACAATTCCTCACATCGAAACTGCTTGCTTCTTCTTCCTACTTTATTTCTGCCCTGCAGGTACACCTAAAAATAAGGTTTTATAACTCCAAGTTTACAGTATGCTTGGAAATGTTTAGATTTAGTAGATATATACTTAGTCTTTTTTCCATTAAGCATATATGATGAGACCAAATGAATCTCCAGTGAAACAGAAATGGACGTCACTTTTCCTGGGGCAGGCACAATTTTTTCTTTCTTTTTTTTCCATTGTAAAAGAAGTTTTTTACATTTCAAGATAGCACTTTAACCTTCATCTCAACAAGCCATCTCTAATAAATCAAATGAAGTCATAAATCATACAGACACCTTTCACTGATCAATGAGGATAAAAATCCACTTTTTGCTATCATCTTCTCGCAGAACCCTGAAAAAACCTTCTCTTGATCCTACCATTCCCTGCTAGCTATTGTCCTATATCTGCTACCCTTCTTAGATAAACTCCTTGAAATAGACATCACTACTCTTACCTTCACTTCCTCTCCTTTCATTCCATTATTAACCTTCTGATATCTGACTTCAACTGAACCTGCTGTCTCCAGACTTCCTAGTGATCTATTAATTACTATAGCTAATGTCCCTTTGTTACCCCTCTCCCTTCTTGGCTTCTCTGCAGAATTTGACACTGTCACCTCT
The DNA here is from genome assembly GCA_028646515.1 of Pseudochirops corinnae. Taxonomy (NCBI): domain Eukaryota; kingdom Metazoa; phylum Chordata; class Mammalia; order Diprotodontia; family Pseudocheiridae; genus Pseudochirops; species Pseudochirops corinnae. Next base: position 98,035,371 of record CM053586.1, read on the forward strand.
TCCTAGAAATTTATTCTTTTCTAGGTCTCAGAACATTGAACTCTCTTGGTTCTCTTACCTATCTGACCATTCTTTTTCAGTCTTCTTTGCTACATCTTCATGCACAGCAGAATAACTAACGATGAGTGTTCCTCAAGGCTCCATCCTAGGAATTCTTCTCTTTTCACTCTCTATTATCTCACTGATGCTCTTTTAAACTCCCATAGGTTCAATTGTCATCTCTGTATAAATGGTTACCAGTTGTTGTAGTCTGTCCTTTGAACCCCAGTCCCATATCACCATCATCATCACCCTCATGATCATCAATATCATCACCATCACAACAATACATATATATCACTTTAAGGTTTATAAAGTGTTTTATTGACATGATCTGAAATGCAGTAGGCATGTCAAACTCTGCATATTCAAAGCAGAATTCACATTCCCCCCAAATTCTCATCTCTCCCAAACTTCTTTATCACCACTACTAAAGGCATCATAATCTTGCAGGTCACTTAGCTTCACAACCATGATATAAACTTTGACTCCTCATTCTTACTGATCTCTATGTATCCAGACCCATACCATATCTTATCAATATCTCTTGTATATGTCCTGGTTATTTTTTTACTCACACAGCTGATACTCTAATTCAGGCTATCATTGCCTCATGCCTAGACTATTGCAATAGGCTTCTGATTGGTGACCCTGCTTCAAGACTCACTCCACTCCAATTTATCCTCCACTAAGTGACTTAAGCTGCCTTTTTATCCCCTAAAGCATAGATCTGACCATACCACTCCTCTACTCAATAAATGACCTATTTGTTACCCTATTTCCTCCTCGGAACAAATATAAATTCCCGTGGCATTTAATGCTTTGCACAACCTAGTATTTTCCTTCCTTTCCAATCTTCTTACTCTTAATTTATCCTCACACAACCTACAGTGTAGGTTACACTGGCCTATTTTCTACTCCTCAAACATGACATTCAATCTCCTTTGCCTTTACCCTGATGATCCCTCTTGCTTGAAATATTCTCTAGCTTCGCTGCCACGTCTTAGATTCTCTGGCATCCTTTAAGACTTAACTCAAATCCTGTCTTCTAAAAGAGACTTTTCCTGGTCCTGCAAGTAGCTAGAGCCATCCTTCTAAGATTCCTTCCTATCTACTCTGCATATATCTTTTATGTGTATATTTCTTTATATCTTTTCTCCCTTGTTAGGAAATTAGAGTGTTGGGGGCATATACTGATATTACTCTTCTCTTTATCTCCAGTATTTAGCACTGTATTTGGTTCATAGTAAGCACTTAATACACATTTATTGATTGACTCACTGACTGATTGCTACTATTGATTAAAGATTAGGTGTTAAGTGGGTTGGATTAATAGCTTTAAAGAGGGTATGGCAAAAAAAAAAATAGATAAATTTAAATAAAATGGGAAAGGTCAATTTCACCAATGAAGAGAATTCCAAATATGAAATCCTTAATCCATCACTGTATCTTTCCAAAACAATAATAATAAAAGCTCATTAATATTGTGCTCCACAGACTTAATTCCATTCAATTAAACAAGCATGTATGTCCCTTTTATATGTCCAGGCATTGTTAAGAGATGGATTTCAGATTCTAATTCTTCACAGCAAAGCAATTAGGGAAGTAGTGCAGATACCATTATCCCCATTTTATCGATGAATAAACTGGTTGAGAGAGATTAAGTGACTTTTCCAAGGTCACCTGTAAGGAAATTATGATACAGAAAAGTCAAGTGATTTGCTTAGGCTAATACAGCAGATTTCTTCACCTTTTATTTCACTGTAAAAAAATTAGAGATAATTCTTCATGAACTCTTTCTTCCTTCCTCCATACTTTAATACTCCTTTGTGTCTTCATTCATCTTCCTCTCATTTATTCCAGTCTCTGAGGAAAAGATGCTAAAACCTATTAACACTGTGTTTTGCCTTCTATGCCATTCTTTTCTGTCTGCTCCAGGAGCTTGCTCCATCAGTTCCCTCTTTGTCTCATCTCCAACCTCTCTCTATAAGTGCTAGGTCTTTTTTTTTACCTCATCTATAAACATTTACAGGCCTACCCAAAGTTTAAAAGCTTTCACTTGAAGCTTCTATTCCTTCAAGTTATTGTTCTATGTCTTCTTTTCTCAATTTCACTGCCAAACTTCTAGAAAGTATCAAAGGCAACAAATCACACTGTCTGTGGAATCATGAAGGCTGGAGTTCATCTCTTGCCTTTAATTTGTAGTGCCTTGTGTCCTTTTGGGTCTTGGTTTCTTGAACTATAATCTAAAGTGGTTATCCTAGATACCCTATGAGGTCCTTTCCAGTTACATTTATTGCCTCCACTCACTCCCTTTTCAACCCTCTACCATCTGGCTTTTAGACCTTTTCTCTCCAAAGTTGCCAGGGATCTCTTAACTGTTAAATCTTGTGACCTTTTCTCAATCCTCATCTTCCTGCACCTTACCTAAGTCTTTGATACTGTTGACCACTTCTTCTAGACACTGTCTCCTGTCTTGGCTTCAAAAATAACCCTGCTCTTCTGTCTCTTATCCCCTAAACTTAAGTATTACTCAAGCATCTGTCCCTCCTCTCTCCAGGCTCTATCTTGTGATCCTATCTGCTTTCAAGGGTTTAACTTTTATTTTTATGTAGCTGACTTTCGTCTATCTAAACCTAATCTCTCTCCTTAACTACAGTCTGATGTCATCAACTGAATGCTAGAAAATTACATAAGGTCAAATGCTGGGTATTCCATACACTTCTTAAGTTTATCTGTCCAAAACAGAAATTATAACCTCCTCCACCAAAATTGCCCTTCCCTCAAACTTTTCTGTTTGGTGAGAGTACCACCATCTTTACAGGTTCCCAGGTTCATTTCCTTAGAATTATCCTTGACTACATCTTCCCTTTCATCTACTATTTCCAGTCAGTTGCCAAGTCATTTAAAATCCCGATTCTACAACATTTCTCACAGCTGTCAACTTCTTTCCACTCACATAGTTACCACCATAGTTCAGTCTTTCATCAATTCTTGCCTTGAATATTGTAGTAGTCTCCCTCTTTGGACTCCCTCATCTTAAAGTTTTTTCTCTGTAATCCATATAGCCATATGGCTGCCAAAATAAGAATCCTGAGGCATACTTCTGAACATGCCACTCTCTTATTCAAAAAGCCCAAAGTTCACTATTGCTTATAGGGTAAATACATACTTATATTTTAAGATCATCTACAAACAGGCCTCCACCCTTTTTTCAAAATTGATTTCATATTACTACTCTTCAGGATCTCTACACTGTGACCAAAGTAGGCTCCTAATTGCTCCTTAAATTTAATTCTCCATCTCCATTACCATACATTTGCACAAGCTTTCTCCTATACCTAGAATACCTTTGCTTCTAATCCCTGCAGCTCAGAATACTTGTCTTCCTTCAAGACTCAACCCCTTCCCATGGAAATATAGACTAAAATTAATTGGAAACTAAATAATCTAATACTAAAGAATGAGTGGGTCAAACAACAAATCATAGAAACAATCAATAATTTCATCAAAGAAAATGACAATAATAAGACAACATACCAAAACTTACATGGTGCAGCCAAAGAAATTCTTTGGGGAAACTTTATATCTCTAAATACTTACATGAAATAAAATAGACAAAAAGATCAATGAATTAAGCATGCAACTAAAAAAGCTAGAAAAAGAACAAATTAAAGATCCCCAATTAAATACCTAATTAGAAATTCTGAAAATCAAAGGAGAGATTAATAAAATTGAAAGTAAGAAAACTATTGAATTAATAAATAAAACCAAGTTGAATTTATGGGAAAAACACAATAAAATAGATAAACTTTAGGTTAATTTTATTTAAAAAAAGAAAGAAGAAAATCAAATTACCAGTATCAAAAATGAAAAGATGAATTCACCACCAGTGAGGAGGAAATTAAAGCAATAATTAGGAGCTATTTTGCCCAACTATAGGCCAATAAATTTGGCAATCTAAGTAAAATGGATGAATATTTACAAAAATACAAATTGCCCAGATTAATAGAAGAAATAAAATACTTAAATAATCCCATTTTGGACAAAGAAATTGAACAAACAATCAGTGAACTCCCTAAGAAAAAATCTCTAGGGCCAGATGGATTGACAAGTGAATTCTACCAAACATGTAAAGAACAATTAATTCAAATACTATACGAACTATTTGGAAAAATAAACAGAGAAGGAGTCTTACCAAATTCCTTTTATGACACAAATATGGTACTGATACCTAAACCAGGAAAAGCCAAAACAGAGAAGGAAAATTATAGACCAATTTCCCTAATGAATATTGATACAAAAATTTTAAATACAATATTAATAAATTTATCATGAGGATAATACACTATGATCAGGTGGGATTTATACCAGAAATGCGGGGCTGGTTCAATACTGGAGAAAGTATCAGCATAACTGACCATATCAATAACAAAATTAATAGAAATCATATGATTATCTCAATAGATGAAGAAAAAGCTTTTGACAAAATGCAGTACCCATTCCTACTAAAAACACTAGAGAACATAGAAATAAATGGAGTTTTCCTAAAAATAATATTCAGTATCTATCTAAAACTGTTAGCAAACATTATATGTAATGGGAATGAGCTAGAAGCATCCCCAATAAGATCAGGATGAAACAAGTTTGCCCATTATCACCACTATTATTCAATATTATACTAGAAATGTTAGCTTTAGCAAATAAGAGAAAAAAAAAGAAATTTGAAGAAATTAGAATAGGAAATGAGCAAACAAAACTATCACTCTTTGCAGAAGATATGATGATATACTTAAAGAATCCTAGGGAATCAACTAAAAAAACTATGTTATATAATTAGCAACTTTAGCAAAGTAACAGGATATAAAATAAACCCAGCTAAAGATTCAACTCCTTCACTTGAGCTCATCAAACCAAAGTACTATGGCCACTTCTATAGAGTATGTAATAAAGGGGATTCTTGTTAAGTTGTAGGCTAGAATAGGAGGCCCTTTCAACTCTGAAACTTTATGACTCTGTACAATGACTTTGATTTTATTAGAGATATAAAATTGGAATATCTTTGATATTATAATGTATGCAAAGTACTTGAATATTATAATACTGTAAAATGGGATTCTGGAAAAGCATTTGTGTCTTAGGGTGTGAGAACCAATAAAAGAATAATTCATAGATGATAATATAAAGAAGGGTAGAGTTGGGCAACTCAGACAGCAAAGGTGCGAAATGATCATTGGACCCAGGGAGTGGTTATTAGTCACTCTAACATTGCAAATAGACTGAAATTAAATGCATCCTCAAACCCAGACAGAGGCACAAGAAAGAGCATGAGCTTTGAAACTATAAAAGAGTAGCCTTCAGTCCCTAATATTGGTTTGGGAACCATGGGCCAAAAGTAGGCTCTCGGACTTTAAAAGGATACAGCTATTTCAGATCATAAGCCCTGAACCCAACATTAATAGCAGCAAGTCAGGAGATGCATAAAAAGATTGGAATTACCAAGAGAAACTGAGGAATTAGCAAACAGCTGAAATGTATTATCTATCTTCAGGACTTTTGGAAAATATAATTGGTGTAAGTAATCCTGAAAATATAGTTAGAGGCAAAGAAAATGGACTTCTTGTAGAAAAGGAGGTAAACTTCTTTACCGGTAGAGACTCTGTCAGGATACAAGGCCAGGTTACCATTAGCAGCAAGCCAGTGAATTTCTCTAGAGAATTCCATAATTGCTGGGGATTATGATTGTTAAAGGAGCACATAAGGAGGACTGAAGTATAGATCATGATACTATATAAATTGTTTTGGCAGATTACTATGCTTGTGAGGAAAAGAGATAATTAAACTAGTATTTCCAAAATTGTGAGAAGTCCAGTCATGGTAGCTTGGGAGTCCCAGGTACATTTTTTTTTTCATGTATACCTCATTATAGAATTTCTCTGCTAAAGAACTTGGTGTGTTTTCTTAGGGCATGTCTTTTCTGTGTGGGTCCACACAGGGATTTAGGTAAAGTAGATACCAAAGATAATCTACTAATGACAAGATGAATATCTACAGGCATATCTAGTCATTGCTTATGGGGGAATCTCTTTCTGAGGCCATTTTAAGATTGTTCCTGAACCAAGAGAATGTTTTATATAGAAACAGCAACATTGTGTGATAACCAACTTTGATAAACTTAACTCTTCTCAGCAGTGCAAGGATCTAAGACAATTCCCAAAAACTCATGATGGAAAATGCCATCCATATCTAGAGAAAGAACTATAGAGTCTGAATGCAGACCAAAGCACTCTCTTTTTTTGTTTCTTCTTTCTCAACAATATGACTAAGATAGAGATATGTTTAATATGATTGTACATGTATGGCCTATGTTGGATTGTACAGCATCTCAGGAAGGGGGAAGTGGAGGGAGGGGGAAAAAACCTGGAACTTGTGGAAGTGATTGTTGAAAATTAAATTTATATAAGATTTTTAATTTTATTAAATTAATAAATTAAATTTATTAAATTTTTAAAATTAAATTTATGTAAAAATTTTATTTTTTTTAAAGATTGTCCCTAATTCAGGGATCAAAGCCTTTAACAAGTGATAAGGATAGGCAAGGGTCAAGAATAGATCTCTCAAAATTAAACTAAATTAGAAGTTTCCATGTGAGTAACAAGTCACCAGCATATTGTAATGGAAAAAGCATGAGTTTTAGAATACAGAGGACTTTCATTCAAATTTGCCTCTGTGTAAGTTGCTTCTGTTGTCTTATTCCCCATCTACAAAATGGAGGTGATAGTACTTGTTTTACTAAGGGTTGTGGTGAAAAAAGCACTTTATACAATATTAAGAATTCTAGGTAAATAGTTCACTACTGTTTTGTTTGAGTTTATTTAACTTCTATTTTGTTATTTTAATTTCTAGACAAGAAAATAATGGATAAAAATAATTGAGATTAAATTTAAAATAATGTACATATTTTTTTGAAGAGTCAGTTATTTAATATTTGCAGACACGCAACAGCCAGAGGCAACACAGAGTTTAATCTGATCTTGTTTGAAAGAAAAAAGTAGAGTTTGATGAAAATTAGATCTGATAAAGACTAGTATTAGTGAGAAACAGAAACAAATAACCCTTTAAGAAGACAAAGTCTTGGGGATTCTCTGATGAACATTATTATTATACAGGATGTCTCAAAAGTCTTAACACAATTTTAAACTACTAAAGTTAACTACTTTAATAATTTAAAACTTCACTAAAGCTTTTGGGATACCCTATATTTTCTAGATTATTTCTTCACATAGCTCGGTAGCATCAAAGACATGTCAAGGACTCTATAGAAAAATGCCCAATAGGAAAATCTACCCAAAATTTCTCTTAAAGACTCAATATAGAAATGCTGGAAATATGTTTCTTTCTCCCTTCCCCAGCTCTGCCCAATACTGAAAATCATGAACAATGATACAGGCATGGTAATAACTAAATTCTCATAAAAATCCACATCTTCCATATTTCTTTCTAGAATGAGGTTCATGCACATTCTGAAATGAGTGATTGGTAATATTGAACATCTCATCACCAGCATGAGAGGAAGAATTGTTGACTTTGGAACTAAAAAGGACCTTGAATATCAACAAGTATAAATTCCTTATTTTAATAAGAAGAAATAAGGAACAGAGAAATTAAAGTCCAAGCCATACAAGTAGCAAATGGAAGAATCAGGATTCAAGTCCAGGTTTCTCCATACTCCAAGTCCAGTGAACATTCTATTATGCTATACTATAGTCTGAGGTCCTGGGATCCTATCACTTGTATCATACACAAGTACTGTAGAGTCTTTTATATGAAACTGCCAAGGCCTTTGAAGCCTTATTCCTTTGATAACCCTGGGAGTCTTACCATAGGCTGAGATGACAATTATACCAAACTATTAAAGGAATTTGCTTTCATAGGTAGCTTCGTATAAGTCCCTGTAAGTAAGAGTCACTAATGTTTTAGAATCACTCTTTTGGTTTTGTTAGATCATGGATTCCTAATCTTAGTTTTGTGACACAGTAGGGTGTGTCTAGTAAGTAAAAGGAATATCACAAAAATCTCAAAATCATCATGAGATGAAATTTATTTTAGCATTATACAATTACACATCATATATAGTGTGTGTATATATTTGCATGTTATACATAGTCAAGCGAATTTGTAATTTCATCCATGTTAATTTTCCTTCCAGGTATGGCTACCCCGCCTAGGATCATAGATTTGGATCCAGAGGGATCTAAGCACAACACAATCATTTTTCAGATGAGGTAGCTGAAGCTCAGAGAGGGTAATTGACTTACATGATACAACTATAAAAAACAGGCACAATTTGAACCCAGGTGCTCTAGTTCCAGAGCCCATGGCATTTATTGTGTATGTATTGCCCCCATGTGACTTGTGTCAATGTCTCCCAGCACATTAAAAACAGATGTTCCATGTAGCATGTTTCATACCATGAGAATACCATTGAAGTAGGCTATCTATCAATTACCCTCATAACAATCCATTTCTCATTTCTCTCTCTTTGCAACACCCATTTCCTATGTCTGGGATGTACAGGATATTCAGGGAGAGTTAGGATCTCTGGGATGAGGGCTTGCTGGGCCCTTTTCAGGGCTTTTAATACATCTTTGTTGTCCACATATCACCCAACTCTCACCTGTAGCTCCAAGAAACTGTCGCGCATTCAGCAGCCACCCCCTGGTAAAACCAACTCAGCAGATGGACTAAACCAGATTGAGGGTAAACAACGTGCCTCAAAACCATAGGAGACTTAGGAAGATGCCTACCCCAGGTATGCCCTTTGCTCTCCAACTTATCGTATGAAATCAATCAAAAAGTATTTAATTTTTTCAAGTGTCTCCTATGGGCCAGGTAATATGCTATTCCTCACCCATGCAGAATGGGTGGAAGAGAACTGGGTTTTTTTGAGTTTTTTTTTTTTAGCCACAAAGGTGACCGAAGAGCTTAGTGAAGAGCTCTGTGAAGAGCTTAGAGCTTGGTCAGATTTCAAAGATGCCAAGGTCATCCACTGCATCCTGGACCATCACCAGTTGTCTGGACTTTTGTCTTCACACTAAACTTCAGTGAATCTGGAAGGGAAGGCAAGGTTGATGACCTTGTACAACTCTACCTCACAAATCCAATTCATCCACAAGTCAAGACCTCACCCTATGATGTCATTGGTCCTCTTTGAAAATGAAGGATGAACAACAATTTGCCTAAATTATACTCCCTTCTTACCTCAACTTTGCTGATTCCCTCTCATCCTTTAAGACTCACCTCAGGCACCATCTTCTTGATTCTTTTTTTTTGTGAGGCAATTGAGGTTAAGAGACTCGCCCAGGGTCATAAGCTAATAAATGTCAAGTGTCTGAGGTCATATTTGAACTCGGGTCCTGACTCCAGGGCCAGTGCTCTATCCACTGTGCCACCCCACTGCCCCCACTGAATTCTTTCTTGAAAACCCTCCCTCACAAACGACCCTGTATTTAACTACTTTGTAAGAAGCCATATTTGCTGTCTTCATTTTTATGCTGTATATATTTTATATGTATATTTTGTCTTCACATTACAACATAAGCTCCTTTTGCCTAGAGATTGCTTCATTTTATATACTTTTATCACCTAGCAGAGTACCTGTACATAGTAAGCATTTAATAAATGTGACTTAATTGATGGATTGATTGGAAAATAGGCATTCTTAATACACTTGATATTTCTTCTATGGGCCAAAAATCTGTGAGGCCAAATTTTTTTGAGTGATATAAGCATATTTCTGATTTGGTCTAGTCCTACAATTTTATTGGTGGAAGGAACTTTCCCTTTTTACTAATGTCGACAAGCCCTTTGCTCTCCAACTTATTTGTATGAAATCAATCAGCAAGTATTTAATTTTTTCAAGTGTCTCCCATGGACCAGATAATATGCTAAGCTCTGGGTATAAAAAAAAATGCCAATGATTCATGTACTCAAGGATCTTAAATTCTAATGAAATATAGCTATATACAAAACACATAGAATAGATGCAAAGTAACCTTAAAGGAAAAATTAATAATGTCTGAGTGAATTAGAAGGTTACATTTGATTTCAGTCTTGAGAGAATCTAGGCATTCTAAGAGGCAGTTAGGTGGTGCATTGGGCACAGAATCAGGATGCTTCATCTTTCTTAGTTTGAATCTGGCCTCAGACACTTGCAAGCTATGTGACCCTGGGCAAGTCATTCAACTCAGTTCCTTATCTGTAAAATGGGGACACACTGGAGAAGGCCATGAAAAACTACTTTGGTCATGAAGAGTCAGACATGACTGAAATGAGGCAGAAGTAAGGAAAGAATATTCCAGGGATAAGACAGGCAGTGGCAGAACTGTAACTAAAATATGGGTTTCCTGGCCCAAAGTCCAACACAGTTATGCTCTATTCACACTCTGTTTTTGCTCTTTGGGGTGACATTTAGCTTCTTTAATCCACTTTAGACTATTTAAGCATGTCTATTTTCTTATTCCTCTGATGAAAATAAAAGGATTATAATAGGAAGAAGCTGATGCCAGCAACTCCACATGTTTATAAAAACAAATATGACATTTGGATTAATCACTATCCCAAAGTCCAGGATGGTCTTTTACATCTTTTTGGGGAAAAAACATTAAGGCCTAAAAAACAGAAGATTAGGCTTGATTGATATGCAAGTAAGTATGTTGGTGTGCTTTTTCATTGTCTGGATAATGAATTCCTCCTGATTTTAAGAGCAGTAAAGCGAATGGGAAATTTGATAAATGGACATTTAATCATAAACATCCTAAGGCTCCTTACTTGTCTGTATTGGAACATGTGTCCTCTCTAGCCTGGCACTCATTATTCTTCTCTTTCAGTTTTGTTTTGTTAGAGGCAGGAAAGATTCCTTCATTCTTTTAGGATTAGACATGAAGGAAGGCCCATCCTCTTATGTGAAGAAAAACAGAATGCAGAAACCAAATTGAATTTTCTCATGCCTGTACTTTTATTCTAGGCCTAAGTGAAACATTACAAGAGAAATTATTCTCCCTCTCCCTGCCATTTTACAAGGAAAATTAGGCCTAGGTATGTCTCAAAATGCATCTTACTAATATATATATATATATATATATATATATATATATATATATATATATATATATATATGTATTTCACAATAGGCAAACACATATCAGAGATTTTGATCTGAATTATCTGGTCTGACTCTGAATTGATCAGATGAATCTGATAACAAGAACATCAAACATTTCTGATATATTAGGTAGGTGGCATTATATAGTAGAGAGAGCCCTGGCACTCACCTTACAAGTACCTGGGATCAAACACCACCTCTGATGTTTGCCATCTTTATGACCTTGGGCAATCTATTTACCTTTCCTGGGCCTCAGTTTCCCAAAAAGTTAAATAAGGGGCTTAAACTAGATGGCTTCTGAGATGCCTTCCAGATTTAAATCCTAGTACGTAGATTCACATAGAATGGATTTAACTGTGCTCTATGCCTTTGGGAGGACAAAGTCAAGGGCAGTTCAATAGCAATGCAGAACTTCAATATTTGATTAACACAATTCTGGGTAGATGGAGGTAGAGAGGGAGACTTTAAACAAAGGATTATATGAAAATGAGAATGTTGAAAGCATGAAAACACTGCTGCCCCAGACCAAAATGTGGGCACTTATTTCCAAGCCAAAACCCTGCCTGCCACTTTTTACCTGTACAGATGGCATCACTCTCAAGCTGCAGATGTTCAAAGCTCAATAAATGTTGCTGGTTTTCTGTCTTGGTGAGGAAGGTTTGGCAGGGAAGAAAGAGTATTTTTACCCCGCTCAATTCAATTTAAATTCTAAAACACCAATATTGAACTTATTACTCAAATAATAATCTTTTAAAAATGTAAGTGCTTAAATTTTTCAGGTGAATACACTTATTTTCATTATTCCATTGTCAGAATTACTCTATTCAAGGGTGGGGAACCTGTGGCCTTGAGGCTACATGTGGCCCTCTAGGTCCTCAAGTGCAGCTCTTTGACTGAATACAAATTTCATAAATGTTCTGTGAAGTTTGGGCTCAGTCAGAGGGCCACACTTGAGGACCTAGAGGGCCACACATGACCTCCAAGCTGCAGATTCCCCACCCTTATGAGTCTATTCTCATCATGACTAGGCAGGTCATGATAATCAGCTTTTAGGGGAAATCAATGAAATAATGAGAATGCTTAATAAACATACAAAATGTGTACTTCTCCACGCAAATTTGTGTTTGTCCTCTAAAGTACTAATCTTGGGCAGTTATACACTTATGTCAATAATGTTGCCACTGCTGAAAACATTTTTGGACCTTCTTATTTGGAATTAAGCAGCTTATAAAGAGCCAAATAAGAAAAGATTTCATTATCGTATTGTGATATGAGCCCTATAACATGGGGCCTTCATTAACATGATGATAAAGGGTCAACCAAGAAAAAGAGAATAATCACCCGTTTTGTAAAAGGCTTAACATCTAGTGTCAGAACAGATGACATAGAGCACTGTAAAGTTGGCAGACAGAGAGCAATAGGTAACTGAAGTAACTGGAACCTTTCAAGAAGCATGCGGGTTTCAAGAGTTATTTTTGAATGAGAATAGAATTCTCCTACTAAAAAGATGATCCAACTCCATAGGGATTATGGAAGAAAAGCAGAACATAGGTTGGATAATGAATGAAGTAAACACTAAGATAAATAGGTTTTATTTAAGGCATTTATTTAATAATTTATTTTATTTATTTATTTATTTTATTTAAGGGTTAATCTGGCATCTATAAACATATTTCTAAATTATTTTGATAATGGTGTCTCAATATAATTGATTTCTTTTATCTTATTTATTTTATTTCATAAATTTTTAAAAAATTATTCTGAGAAATTCATAGGTTTCACCAGATTGTCAAATGGGTCCATAACATAAACCTTTGATTTAAGGCAAAAGTGGAGCTATGATTTTTTTTTTCTTCATGTTTACCAGCTGTCGATGTAGAAATTTGGCCTATTTTGTCCCGTTGCAAATTACTTCCTTAAAGAACTGTCGCCATATAAGAGGAAATAATTGTTTTGGAGTAGAACATATTTAAGTCTTAATGAGTTAATGTTGTTATGTGCGAGGGACAAGCAATTTTACAATGTGATGTTCTCAAGTGTTGTTTAATGTTTCCTTGAATTTTATTAAAGTTTTAAAGTAGTTTGAATGTCCCAGGCACTAGATGTCAGGGACATGATAGGAATTGAAAGGAACTTACTCAACCTCACCCAACTATATGGGGGAGCTGGGACACATTTGATTGAAGGGACATTAAGGTCAGAAAAAGTGTCTTGACAATCACCTTAAGGGACCTTTTAAATTCCCACAAGGCATGACTGTGAGACTGGCTTAAAAAAGGGCATATGCTTATTGGTCCTAGGCATGATAACCTGACGTGAAGTCTCACAAAAGATTTATAATACTCATGAGCCTAATCCTATACAAGACCTTTACTGATCCCTCAAATTAGCACTCCTATACTTCACCTTCTACACAAAAAACTAAGGTTAGATTTACCTAGTATATACAAGGTATCTCAAAAGTCTTAGTGCAATATTAAGTCTTAATATCTCCCCAACTGATAAATGGTCTAAGGATATGAACAGGCAATTTTCAGAGGCAGAAATTAAAGACATCTTTAAGCATATGGAAAAATGCTCTAAATCACTATTGATTTGAGAAATGCAAATCAAAACAACTTTGAGGTACCACATCTCACCAGTCAGATTGGCTAAGATGA
>CM053586.1:98049733-98073535 GCA_028646515.1 Pseudochirops corinnae
TGATGCTAAGTGAGAAGAGCAGAACCAGGAAAAATTTGTACGCAATCACAGACACATCGTATGTGTGACGACCAACCTTGATAAACTGGACTCTTCTCAGCAACGCACAGCTAAAAGACAACTCTACAAGTCTCAGGGTGGAAGAAGATAGCTACATTCAGAGAAAGATCTAGAAAGACTAGAGTTTAAATGGAGACCGAAGCAAAACATGCTGTCATTCTTTTTCACGTTTGACTTTGTTTCTTTCTTCCCAGTGTTCACTCATTGGTTACAGCCCCTCTGTACAACCAGATTATTGTACAATGTGAAAGTATTTCTAGATCATATACATGATTGCACACACCGTGGTAGGGGGTGAGGGAGGGGAGAAAATCTGAAACTCAAGGGATTGTGGAACTGAATCTTGTAAACTAAAAGTAAATTAAAAAAAATTTTTTTTAATGTCTTAATATCTTCAGAAGCCTATATGCTACAAACTTACACAAAACATTTGGAAGGTTAATTATTTAAATTTCTAAAATATTATGGTTTCTATTGAAATTAAACACAATGCTGTGTTGATCTTGTTTTGTTTTGCTTTTTACCTTTGTGTTAACTTTCATCATCCTGCTCAGTGACTGAGGATTGTCTCTGTAATCCTAGCCTTAATTACATCCAGGAAGGTTTGGATGCATCCAGTTTTGACAAGTCTACAATTTTGATGTGACCCACGAGGAAAAGTCCAGTGGAGGTAGATTACGTGTCTAAAGTGGTCATGCAAGAGAACTTGCTCTACTTATCTACCAGTCTGAGAAAGTGTCTTCCAGAATCTGTTGCACATACAACGCATAATGACAGAAGGTCTTGTTTTGTTAAAATTAATAATTTATTATTCACAATTCATAAAACTAAATAAATATAAAAGAAATTTAAATAATTAAATTTTCAAATGACATTTTTCTTAAGTGTATAGCATTTAAGCTTTTAGAACTATTAAAGTTCCAAACTGCACTATGACTTTTAAGAAATCCTAAGTGCACATGGGTAAGTATATGATTTGTGCAAAATGATGAGGAGCAAAATGAGCAGAACCAAGAGAACATTGTATATAGTAACAGTGATACTGTTTTAAGAATGACTTCGAGTGAATAAGCTATTTTGACTATTATAAATACTCAAATTAACTCTAACGGACATATGAAGAAAGATGCTATCTGCATTTAGAGAAAGAACTGATAAATAGAAGTATGTATGGAATTGTGTGTGTGTGTGTGTGCACGCGCGCACCTATTCGTGTCTAATGGTGACCATGGGAGGGGGGGAGAAAAAAAGAAAAATTTTATTAATTATAATATTATTAAATATACAAACTTTGCTATATATTTAAAAGGGATATCAAATTGTATGTAGTAGATTTGCAGTTTCATGTGCAGTTATCTTTTTTATTATGCTACATTATGGAAATGCTTTTATTATTCCATAAATTAAAAATAAAATAAAATTTAAAAAATATTTAATAGCTTAAAACTTGAACACATTTATATATGTATACATATACACACACATATATACACAAATACAGATATAGTTCCAAAAATATGTATGTATGTCTGTATATAATGTACATTTACCTATTTGCATATATGTTGTTTCCCCACATACATCACATCAATGAGTAAAATTTAAGTTCCTTAATTGCAGAGGCTGCTACATTTTTTCCATGTTATCCCCAGTACCTAGCACAGTGACCTAGACAGGTAGGTATTTAATAAATGCTTCATGATTTTAATAGAACCCTCTGTTAGAGGAAGAAGCCTCAGCAGATAGTAGCAGCATTTCAGTGAGAAATGAATTACATGTTTGGAGGTGATACTCTGGAGAATCAGTGAGGACCATTTAGTTTCTGGGAATCAGAGCCATGACAGTTATTCCAGCCACATTCCCAGAATGGGTTCTCTCTAGAGTATTTCCTTTACCACTGAAGTGTAAAAATTTATGGGACATTGTACCCTGTTGACTATAGGGAGGGATAATGGTAGAGAATGATTCTAGTACTTAATTTTCCTTTATTTGCTTTGTCCTTCTGTCCCAATGATGTTTTGTTATTGGATTTATGATTCATACCTTCTCTGTTGGTGGATACACTAGCCTAGAAAGGGGACTGAGTCATGTGTTGCATAAGTACGATTCTCCAAAACACCTTTTTTAAAAGTTTTATTTATTTTTAATTTATGGAATAAAACAAGTGTTTCCATAACACAGTACAATAAAAAAGATGATTGCCCAGAAACTGCAAATCTTTTCACGACTTGCTATTCCTTTCAAATATACAAGAAAATTATCATGTGATTTTCTTTTTTCCCTTTTTTCCTTCCCTTCCCCTACCCCAGAGATGGCCTCCATTAGGCACATATAGGGGTCTGTGCATCTGTATGTGCACGTGTGTGTGTGTGTGTGTGTGTATTATTCTATACATACTTCTATTTTCAGTTCTTTCTCTAGATGTGGATAGCATCTTTCTTCATACATCCTTTATGGTTAATTTGGGCATTTAAAATAGTCAAAATAACTTATTCACTTGAAGTCTTTCTTAAAACAATATTGTTGTTACTATATACAATGTTCTTTTGGTTTTGCTCATTTCACTCTTTGTTATTTTGTGCAAGTCTTTCCAGATTTTTTTCTAAAATTGTTGAGTTCATCATTTCTTAAAGCATGATAGTATTCCATCACAATCATATGCCACAACTTGTTCAGCCATTCCTGAATTTTCCACTTCTTTGCCACCACAAAGAAAATTGCTAACATATATGCTCTTTTCCTTTCTCCCTCATCATCTTTGGAAATGGACCAAGTAGTGGTCTCCAAGACATCTTATACAGAACCTAGGAAAATTAGAGGTTTCAAAGATGTACAGGGGCTCATACTACACTTAAATGATATTATTGGTATGGAAATTTTCTCTGTCATTACAAAGTGCAAACAACCCATCCCTTCTCATTCTTTCCCATTCTTGTCCATGGTCTTCTAAAGACTCTCCACAAAAGGATCTTCCCAGTGTGCTGGAGTTGCTCTGGGTCTTTTTACATTTCCAACATAGTAATTAGCATGGCACTGAATTATTATCTGCCTGTTTTCCTTTATAAAGAAGTTGTGCATGATCTTAATATCAGCATGAGATATTTCTTAAAAGAGGAGAGATTTTTAAAGCTCATGAAAACAACTGTATACAAACAAGAGACAAAATGGAGATAATCAACAGAGGGAAGGCACTAGAAAACTTAGATTTTGTCTCCTAAGGATTTCTGGACATCTCAGCTGCTATTCTTCCTTCTTTGAGTATACCCTGTGGTATCTAACTTGCAGGGTATATACAAATAAGTCTTTTCCCTTCCCTATTTTGTTTTTTTAAAGCTCTTCGATGAGACTTTCAAGACACTTGACAAAACCATTTTTACTAGCCTTTTTTAAGTATAGTCCATGTTTGGGAAGGAATTGTCAGACTATGATAGGATATCAAGCTATGATCTAGAAATCGAAATCCCACTCTCAGACATGCCCTTCTTACTAGCTCATTTCCCATATTTTTTTTTATCTTATACATCAATTACCCTAACTAGGCAATAGTGAAGAAAATACAGTCATACCCTGTGACCTTCAGTTTCTTAGGCAACACTTCATAATAATTGACAATACGTTTTTGGTTCCTTTGTGATTTTATTTGTGCCCATATGAATCATGAAATAATGAGTGGTTGCCATCCACTTTGATAAATTTTGGAAGATTCTCTCTTATGCTTTGGAGACATACCTAAGAAGACAATAGACCTCTCTACTATTATCAAATTGACAAATAGATGCCTCAGACTCATGCAGGATATTGCGTAAGAGTCTGAAGATGGATTTGAAATTTTCCAGACTCCAGACCCAGAGTTCTATTCATTGAACTACGCACTTTCCTTAAAGAACTTAGAGTCACTTCCATATCACAATGACACATCACTGTAGAGGATTATAGATTTAGAACTGAAAGGAACCTTAAGGGTCATCTAGTCTAACATCCTTATTTTTAAAAGTCAGCCAGGGGGCAGCTGGGTGGTGCAGTGGATAGAGCACTGGCCATGGAGTCAAGATGACCTGATCCTGGGCAAGTCACAACCCAATTGCCTTTCCTGCCCCAACCCCTACAAAAATAAATAGATAGATAGATAGATAGATAGATAGATAGATAGATAGATAGATAGATAGATAGATAGATAGATAGATACATAAATAAAGTCATCCAGGTAATACATGGTAGAGTCAGAATTTGAACCCATCTCTTCTGACTCTAAATTTAGCATTTTTTCCACTGAACCTAGAGTAGAATTTTTTTTCAAATAAATGTTCAATTCAACTTCATAGAGGAAGATTTAGCACAATAATACTAATATCCCCTTACTCTCCACCCCCTGGGAGCCTTGTGCTGGCAAACTATCTTCTCATTCTTTCAGGATTCTGCTAAGTGACAGGAGCTAAGCAGCTAAACTTATTTGAACTAGAGTATTAATGATAAGTAATAGCTTAAAGTCTCTTTGCTTGTTAACTTGAGCTTTTAATGACTTAATCCAAAAGTGTGATTAATGGGGAAATTTTAGGCAATTGTGATAGGACCCGTAAGTTAAACATAAAGTACTTAGCAGCCTCTTGTCACAGACCTTTTGTGTTCAACATGATTGTCAGGAGATTCGGCTGTCTACAGCTATCAAGCTTACCCCTCTCCTGCAGCCTTCCCAAGCTCTCTATAACTTCCCAATTTCCTTCCTAACATCATACTTCTGAAAAAAATGTAGGAGAAAGTCCCTGTTCAATGCCTAAGTTAACTGCTGAGCTATTGCTAAAGCAGGCAACACTATGCCAGCAGACAAAGTCTACCTGTGCATAAGAAACAAAAGTAACTAGGCAGTATAGCAGATAGACTTGGGATCAAGAAGATCTGAGTTCAAATTCTACCTGAGACATATGTTACCTACATACCTTTGGAAAGTTGGTTAACACATGTTTTACAAATTATTTTATGTACATGACCTCATTTTTAATTAATAATAGTCATTTTTAATAAGTTAAATACTTTAATGTCATTTTACAGTTCAAAAAGGTTGAAGGACTTGTCCATGACCAGATAGCTAGTAATTATCAGAAATGGGATTCAAACTCATCTTTCCTAATTCCACTTCCATGGCTCATTCAACTACATCTTAAATGATTAACAGGAGAAAAAGGATCCAAAAACATCAGAGTTTGGATAAGAATTGGAAAATAGTAGTGCCAAAAAAACCAAGGAAGAAAGATATATCCGAGGAGGGTGATAAATGGTGTCATTCAGTAGATAAACATTTATTAAGCACCTCCTATATGGATATAAAGAAAGACAAAAGACAGTCCTTGTTCTCAAGGTACTCACAGTCTAATGAGGGAAACAAAAGAGAATTCCAAGCATGCTATTAACTGCTTCAGGGTCAAGGAAGAGGTCATTGTTTTAGCAATTAGGAGGTCACTGAAAGAAAACAGATTCAGTAGCATGATGTGGACTGGAATGAGATTACAACAATTAGAAGTTGATAGGGAGGGAGAGAGTAGAAGCAGTGAATATAGACTATTCACTTCATAAACCTGGCAGTGGAAGAAGGGAAAGAAACAAGGTTTTGTTGTTTGTTTGTAGTTTGTTTGTTTGACAAAGGGGAACCCTGAACATGTTTGTAAGTGAAAAGGAAAGAACCAGAGGAGAGAAAGTAATTGAAGATGAGGGAGCATAGTAGGAGTGATTGATGGAGCAATCAGAAACAAAACAGTCTTTCTTGTGAGAAACTGTTCTCTCCATCACTGGAAGTGCTTCAAGAGAGGCTATGTGACCCATCTGTCAGAAATGTTGTAATGAGAATTCTGCCTGGCCTGCTAGGCTAAACTAGATAACCTTTAAGGTCTCTGGTTCAAAATTGGTAGAAATTGAAACAATGAAGGGAATAGCTATCATGTTCTATACAAGAGAATAATTTCAATCTTGAATTAGACAACTATACTCAATAAAAAAACATTTCTTTGCCACATTATTCTAGATTGACAGAAGGGCATCAGTTTCAATTAGTACCCAAATCTCGAATCCCATCTATAAATGTTCCTGATAAGTGGCCATTCAGTCTTTGCCTGAAGACCAGTGATATGGAATTCACTACCTTTTATGATAGGGCATTCTTTTTCAAGACAATTCTAATTCTTGGGATTTTTCTTCCATGTGCTGAGTTAAAATCTGCCTCCCTGTAACTTTATCCACTGGTCCTAGTTATGCCCTTCAGGGGTAAGGAAAATAAGTCTGATCCCTCTTCAAAATGGCAACTCTTTTTATGATTGAAGATGGTAATCACATTTTCCTATGTCTTCTCTTCTTCAGGTTAAATAAACGTTGTTTCTTCAACCAATAATAATAGGCCATCAATTCAAGTCTCTTCAGTATCCTGAATGGGGAAGGGAGGAAAAGAGGGAAGGGAATAAGCATTTATTAAGCGTCTTTATATGTCCGCCACTCTATGAAGTGTTTTACTAATATTTCATCTGATCCTGAATGCACATCTCTGGTCACACTCTAGTTTGTCAATATACTTTTAAAAATAGGATGACCCAAACTTGCCACAGTATTCCAGATGTACGCCAGGTCAGAGTACAGTGTAAGGCTTTCACTTCTCTTGTACTAGACCAGAATGTTAAATATGCATATTCAATGTGGCCCACAACATTCCTGAATGCAATCCAAACCAGATTAAAATATAACTGTGAAATATTTAACAAAGTCAGTAGAATATCGATAATATTAATATATGGTTTCCTAAGCCAAGATATAGCTGTGTAATGGTAATGTCAAAGGGAAGATCTTCCTCATCCATTAATAGGCCCATATGACCTGCATGAGTTACATAGAAACCTGAGTCACATGAGTCTGTGGTGGGAGGAGCTTGCTGAAAGGGTGGAGCAGGAAGGGTGGAGCAGAGCCCAGAGAAAGTTGGTCAGAGCAGTTAGAGCTGAGGGAGAGAGAAGAAGCAGGCAGTCAGAACTATGAGTGTTTGTTTGTGGGAAGGCCCTAGCAGGGGAAAGGCTTGGGGATGGCAGTGCCTCCTGAAATGTTATTGTGCATAGATTTCTTTGTTGCTATAATGGATTTGGCTTTTTGGTGTTGGGATTCAGCTTTCTGGTGTTTGAATAAATGTTTTGGTTCTGTCTTCCATATGGAGAGTCTATCATATTTAGCAATTCAAAATTATAAGTTGGCAAATATCTTTATGCATGGTTTGGTGATCCTAGTTTCTATTTGACACAAATATTCTGGACTTTCCTTCTACTGATTTAACCTGAGATTATATTACCCCTTTTGATTGCCATTCTATATTACACGTTTATATTAAGGATGCAGTCTACTAGTATATACCCTTGGGTTTTTTCACTTGAAACAGATTTGTTTTTTGGTTTGTTTGGTTTTTTTACATGAAACTATTTCACCTATAACTTCTGTCATTTATTTCTTTTAAATCAAGTCCAAGATTTCACATTTTTCCTTACTAAAATTCACCTAGGTAGTTTCAGCCAGACAACATTAGCTTAGTTGACAGAGGGGCAGTGAGGGTCAGGAAGACCCAGATTCACATCCTGCCTCTCACATATAGTAGTGACCATGTGTAAGTCACTTTGACTCTTAATGCCCCAAGCAACCTTCTAAAACTGTAAATCACAGATGAGTTGTCTTTCTGACTTAGTAGAGGTAGTTTTTATGCCAGGATTTCTTTACACTAAAGAATCCAAAGATTTGGGACAAAAAAAGCTTTAATTCAATATGCCAAAAAAAAATTTTGCATCTGTACTCTGTTATTCACAGTATTTATCTGAACTTCCTTTTATCCATAATTTTTATAAGTTGCCAATTATGTCTTCATCTGATTCAATTGAACAGATAATTACCAAGTGCCTACTATGTGAAAGCCTCTGTAGTAATCAAAATCATTGATAAAAAATATTGGACAATATAAGAACAAGCAGAAAGTGCTGTGGCACTCCACTAGAGACCTCTTTCCAGGCTGACAGGACTCATTAAGGTCTAGACACTCAACCAATTCTAATCCCACATAAATATTCTATCATCCAGTTTACTTCTCTCCATCTTTTCACAAAAAGGTGAGAGATTTTATCAAAAGTCTCGCTAAATTTTATATAAATTGCACCCTAATAATGTTCTAACAATTATGACAGAAAAGGAAATGTGGTTATTTTGGAATGGCTTTTGGTATATAATCTTAGCAATTACCTCTACCTTTTATAAAGGTTATCTTTAATAATCTGATCAAGAATTTTCCTGGGAGTAGCTATCAAACTCACTGACCTATTATTTGAAATGTCTACCTTTTTCCTTTTTGGGAATTACATTTGCGCAATCTCTATCCCCTCAGCAATTCTCTCTTTCTCTATGTTGCTCAGCAATCAGCTACAAGTTTTTTCAGTACACTGGGATACAGTTCATCTGGGCAGACTGGCTTAACTTCTTTTAGGTCAGGTGCCCAGATACTTCTTTATCATCTCAAATCTCCTCACTTATCTTGGTTTTCACTTCCCTGTGAAGTTTTTTTTTTTTTCTCCCTATCTTTTCAATTCTTGCTATCATTATTTTCTTTGGTAGGGAAAAAAAAGTAGAAAAGGCCTTGAGTAGTTATCATCTGCCATCTTTCCATCCATGTAAATAGGGGTTTTATTTCTTCCTTCCTTCCTTGAGTCTCTTCTTATTCTTATCAAAGCTAACAAAATCCTTTAAGTTATTTTTTAGCATTTATCACTAGCCTTAGCTCAGGTTAATATTATCATCTTCCTGACCCTATTTTTAGAAAGCCTTACCACTCTTTTCTATTTCCCATCCACTTCCATCTCTGGCATATCCTTTTAAAAAGATGAGTTCTGTAATGAGTTCTCTTTTAGGTCACTCCAGTCTCTTTAAACCACCCCACTTTTTCTTTTTCATCAGACACAATTATAACCATGCCAATAGAATTTCCTTTTTGGACGTCTCATATACTGCTTCAGTAAAATGCCCTTCTGGAGTCTTGCTATAGGCTTATACATGTCCTATGTCTGAATTCATTGAAATTCATTTTCCTTAGGTTTAGGATGTAGTCCATGGCTAGATGCATTAGCAGTGGGTGAGAGGAAATGGGAGTGTGGTGGATGGAGGGGTGGGGCTTTGGATTCAGCTCCAAAGGGTTGTTGGTATTATGGCTGCTGAAATTGATAACCATTGATCTTTGATCCAAAAGCCACCTAGGTATGATCCCTTCACTTACCCATGGCAAACTAAAAAAGAATATGTCCACCTTTATCTATTAAAAAATTTCAAAACTCTAGGAATGTATTTGCCATTGCTTTCTAAATTTGCTAGTATGGTGAAGACGGAGGTAATTGACCAGAACACCTTTGATCAACTCATTTTCCTCCTGGATAGTTAATTCAATTTCACAAGGGAAAAACAGGTAGCAGATAGCGAGGTCTTGAGGTTATAAAAGAAGTGAAAAATATCTATTCATCGTTTTGTGGGATGTCAAGAAGTTATTCAGTTGAATTTGAGAAAAATAGAGAGAGGGTGGCCATCCATTGCCTAGCTAAAGAATCAGCAAGACCCTCACCCATGAGTAAATGAGGCAGGAGACTGCACTAAGGAAAGTGAGCTTCAGCAATTTAGAAGAGAGCCAGCTATAAGAGGAACAGTTGGCACTAAAAAGAGAATTGTTCCTCACCTCTTGGCAGGGGTTGGGGGCTTAAGAGAAGAGATTTCTCTATCACTCCACCTTTACCAATAGTGTCTTACAATGGACTTACTTGCCTAGTACCTCCCTACACTAAGATCTTTAGTCCCCTTTTTAATTTTATCCATTTTTTGTACATAAGTGTTTAGGCATATGAACCTATGAATGTTATTTCTGTCACTAATTCCTATAAATGTAGTTAAATTGCAAAAAAAAAAAAGATATTTTCTTTTAAAGGAAAGGTTTATAAGAGATAACAAAAGCAATATATAGTACTCTTAGTGCTTGTCCATATGCAAGAATCCAAGCAAATAGAAATTAGCATTAACTAGCATTTTCATAAACATGTCAACTATGTCATCTGATTCAAATGAACAAATAATTATTAAGTGTCTACTAAGTGAAAGTCTCTCTAGAAATCAAAATCTTTAATAAAAATATTAGACAGTACAGGAACAAAAAAAGAGAGTTCTGTGGCATTCCACTAGAGATCACTTTCTAGTCTGATATTGACTCATTAAAAGATCTAGACATTCTAAGCCCACCTAAATATTCTATTATCATCCATTATATAATAGTGCAAAAAGTATTGAACACAGGGTAGGGAGAAACTGGTTCAAATCTTGCCTTATTTAACTCATAACTGTTGTACTTAAAAAGCAGCAAGTGAGACCATTAATCATTTTAAGTGGAGTTTAATAGCCAGCAACTGCAAGGAGTAAGTACCACCCAAATCAAGCAGCCCTGAGGAGTTGGTGCTCAAGGCTCATATAGACAAAAGCCACAACATAACTGTTACCAAGGGGAAATCACAACTTAGTTGCTATATAAGCAGGGAAAATATAGAAGCCAAAAGGTAGCAATCAGTTCATTGCCTAATGACCCATTGCCCAGAGATCAGTTTGTTGCCCAACTGGAAAGTTCCCAAGTCTATTCTGAGAGCTAACCAAAAGGGGGGGTGAAGGGGGTATGGGTTCCAGGTGACAGATTTGGGCAGGTTTCCTAGGCAAATTTACCCACAATGGGGGTAGATGGGGAATGTTAGGTTACAACATTACCTGTGTGAGCATGGGCAAATTACAAAACCTCTTGGAGTCTTATTGTATACAAGGGCAAATTAGACACACTGAAGAAAGGCAGCCTCAGGACTCTATAGGAAGCCTAAGAGAAAGGCTACATAGTGCCAAAGGGGAACTTCATGAGTATTCCCCAAAAAGGGGGTAAAAGGACTTTCAACAACCAGGAATTATGACTTTACTCTTTGCCATATGTATTCTCTAAGCTAGAGCCCACTTTCCTCTGGACTGTAGTGTAGACTGTACTTGTGGGAGAATGTATCATAGACTTGGGGATGAGAGCATATTTTATACTAGCTATTTTTCTATACTATCTTAGTAAATACCCATTTCTAAAAGTTAATTAAGTCTGACTAACTAATTGGCAATCATGGTGGGAAGCATACTTTGGGAGACTTAGAAGCTACATCATAAGAAAGACACTCCCTAGACCCTCAGAGGAGAAAGAAGGTAGCATCCTGGGGAATCTATCCTTCCAGCATAAGTAGGGGTTGGGAGACAGTAGCTCTAGAGCAGCAGTTCTCAACCCGTGGGTTGCAACCCCTTTGGGAATCGAACGACCCTTTCACAGGAGTCACCTAAGACCATCAGAAAACACATATTTCCAGTGGTCTTAGGAACCAAGACACTGCTCCTCTATCCGTATCCAGGTGGGTCCGCACACATGCAGATACACCCAGATATGCCCACTTATGAGTGTTAAAGGGTTGCAGCATTAGGAAGGTTGAGAACCACTGCTCTAGAGCATGGGTTATAAAGGTTTATACAAAATATACAAAAATTTGTTTGGAGACACTAGTAACTAGGAGGACCAGGCAGTGTAGAAGGTGATTCTTGAACATATACTTGAAGAACACTAAAGATTATGAAGGATGAAGGTGAGGAGGGAGTACAAATTTTAGATATGTCAGGAATCCAGCATAAATGTGTGGAGAGTGAGAGATGCAGCGTTGTGTGTGAGGAACAGCAAGACCAGTTTGAACTGTGGTGGGTGGGGGCACAACACACAGTAAGGTGAGAAAGATAGGTTGGGACCAACTTGCAAAGGTTGTTTCAAGCCAAAAGAGCTTATATGTCCCTGGAAGTTGTAGGGAGTCATTGGAATATTGAGTAGAGGAGTGATGTGCCAGATTTCTACTCTAGAAAAGTGTTTGGTGCCTGTATGAAGGATGATTGAAGAGGGGAGAATCCAATGAGGAGCCTTCTGTATTAATGAAGGCAAGAGGTGACAAGGGCCTAAACCTATCGTGCTACACTTCTCTGAACTTCATTGTGTTTCCCAGAAACTAATCAAACTGCAAGATCACATCAACCTTGAAATTCATTTGTCATCAGTAACACTTGTCCCTGGGGGCCCTTCCTCCCTCTGATTAGAGAGGGTGGAGAATGGACATCAGAAGGCTAGTCCCGTAGGTTTCACTTAAGGAGGGGGCCCAGGTCAACCATTTCTTCATTTCTCAACCAACTGCACTCCTCTGGACTTCAACATGCCCCTACACTGCATTACTTCCTTCCCCTTCCCTCCCTCTCCCCCTTTTTAGCTTCTTTTTTATGTGTTTTGAACTCTTTGAGGTAAGGCATTATCTTTTGCCTTTTGTATTCCCAATACTTAGCTTAATGCCTGACATACAGTGGGCACTTGATAAATGTTTGTTAACTGACTGACTGACTGACTGACTGACCGACTGAACTGAGGTGGTGACTGTGAATAGAGACTTGGGCTAGATGTAAGAAGTGTTGTGAAGGAAGAAACAATAAAAATAGGAAGAAAGGGAGGAAGGAAGGAAGGAAGGAAGGAAGGAAGGAAGGGAGGAAGGAAGGAAGGAAGGAAGGAAGAAGGAAGAAAAAATAGAGGAGAAAAACAGAGAGAGAGGAATTTAAATACCAGGACAGGCCAAAGGAAACTGCAACACTAAAATGAGAGAGTGGAGAGGTTGAAAACTTGATGGTTAGGATGGAAGTGAGGAGAGTCAGGGAGGGTTGTTAGGATTATGAGGCTCCTTACAATGGTATCACCACAGTATCTGCCCAGCCAGAACAGTTATCAAGCACGTACCTGACTCTAGACCCTCTAAGAACTCATTATTACAAGTCGTTCTGCTGGTGGTGTTGCTAGTATCTTAGTCTAGTGAATGCATCTTAATTTAACTTTTAAAACTTCAGATTTGGGAGCTCTCCAAGCCAGGTGCAGTACTCCAGGAAGCATATGCCAGGGAGTGAGCTCTTCAATAATTGAATGTCAACCATACCCTCTGCACACTGCATGCTTACTAATACACCTATAATAATCATCCCTACAATTAGAAACTATCCTCAGTGAGAGCCTACACCTGCTGAAGAGCCCTGGGAAGTCTTATTCAACCCTCTGTGATTAAGTTTGGAATTTCTCAAGCAGGAAGTTGAAGATCAAGGATTCAGATCTTTTTGTATAAAGGAAAGAAATGTGAATAAGGAGTTAATTAGTTGACTTGATGTTAAGTTTCAGCCCACCCTCCCCATGAGGCCTATTCCCAAGAACCTTCTTCAGTCTCTCAAAAGACCTATTTGGAACTGGAGATTCAGTGGAATTTCAGCAGCTTTCCATTGCTTTTGGCAGTCCAGATTGAAAAGACTACAAGTGCTTGTTAGGCAATTATTCCCCTCACAAAAATCACAGAATTTGCAAATTGAAAGGGACATCAGAAGTCATCTACGCCAACCCATACATGAAAAACAAAAAAATCTCCTTGTTTTATTCCAATTTTAAAAGTCAGACTTTATTCAGTAGTGGTTTCTGTTGGGTTATGGGGTTTAAAAGAATTGCTTTGTTCCTCATTTTCAAAGATCTCTTAATTTTTTGAAGAACTTTCAGATAATTAATCATCATTGGAACCTCAGAGTTGGAAGAGGCCTCTAAAGTCATGTTGTGCAACCTATAGTTTCCACAAACAGCCACCTACTTACAAGTGGTCATACAGTCTCTGCTTGAAATCTTCTACTGAAAGAGAAACCACTACATCCCCTGGAAGCTCATTCCTCTTTTGAATAACTCTACTTGCTAAGAAGTTTCCTTTATATTAAATCTGAAATGTATTTCTTTGCAACTTCTATGCATTGCTTTTATTTCTGTCTTCTGGAGCCAGGCAACATAAATCTAATCCCCCTCCCATTACAGTTTCATTGAAAATGGTTATCATACCTGCCTTCCCATGATTCCTCTTTTCTTCTAGGCTTAACATCCCATTCCTTCAACCAATCTCCATATGATATGACCTTCATCATCTTAGCAGTGCTGGTTTTCTGGATCTCCTAAGGCTTGTCGTTACTATTTCTAAAATGGGATGTGCCCCGAGAAAAAAATGCAATATCCAAAACAGAATGCTCCAGAGGTGAAGTATTGACCACATCAGAGGATGATAAGATTATCTCTGCAGCTCTAGACTCTGTGTCCCTTAATGAAGGCAGAGATCAAATCAGCTTTCTTGGCTGCCATGCCAAAAGGTGGATAATTGTTAATAACAATTGATCATTACCAATTCATGTAATTAAGAACTTTCCATATTAATCAATGCTACTTAATTGTAAGGGAAAATAATCTGTATCCTATATCTCCTTCTGTGCTATGATGTTAAAAATTTCTGATGTTTTAAATTAATCTGACTGACAAAGCACCAATCTCAAAGGCTAACAATGAAGAATGATTCAGTCCAAATTGAACACTCTAATCAAATTCATAGAATGGGATCAAAACAGAAAAATATGTAAAGGAATTTGCTGACTTCAAAGTGCTGTGTAAATACTAACTATTGAATAGCTAGTAATAGTAGCTGGTATTTACAATAACAGAGTAAGAACGTCAGAGATCAAGTACCTCGCCTTCTAAATTTGTAGACAAGGAAATGGTGATTAAGAAGAGTAAATGGCTTTTGCTCAAGGTGATACAGCTATTTATTAGCAATTTATTACTGTTTAATATCAAGGTCTTCATTCAGCTATGTCATGAGACGCTACAGACTTTATTCAATTGTGTCATGGAACACGACAGAATTAAAGAAGTTAGAATGAATTCCAAGAAGGCAAAGAAGAGGTTCATGGTGAGTGTGCATAGGTTAAATATAATACAAACTACGAATTTCAAATAACTTTAGTAAAGAATGTCATCAGAGAAATGCATGATGGGAAAAGAAGATGGTCCTTTGGTGACAGTGAGGAATAGTCAATGGATAATCAGTGAACTCTACTGGTTTTCTCAACATGTCAGGAGTAATTCAAGAAAATACCCAGAATTTGGATTAGCCCCACATGGTGAATTTATGAGAGGACTGGGACAAGAATAACACATGATAGGAAAGTCTGACTAGATTGTGATCTTCATTTTTGGTGGCATCTGCACCAATGATAAAAGATTCATTTAAACACTTCATCTTCCCCAAGTCTGATTCTTTCATATGCTCTATTTTTCTAACAAAATTCCTGTTATTACTTGTTAATTTTCTTATTTAAAAAAAAACCCTGGCTTTAAAGCATATCAAATTACACACTCTAAAACTTTGATTTACTCTATGAACAGAGAATCTCCCAACTTACAAACATGAGTTTATAAGCAGCCCTTGAGCCTTTCATTATCCCCCCAAACTCAAATTGGAGCTGTATTGGACAGAATCAAAATAACAAATTTGTAACTTTGGAGAATATTATGTCCCAAAATTACAGAATTTCTGAATTTTGTGGGATTTCCAAGGTCACAGGATGTTAGAGAAGAAAGAGACCTTTGACATCTTCTCAACCAGTCTCCTCACTAGAGATATAAGGAAATTGGGTCCAAGAAGATTAAGTGCCCCAGGTTGAATTCAAAAGTCTCTTTGCAGAAGTAGAAAAGAGAGAAATCTGTGAAAATCATAAATAGTTTAAGGGAACTGACCTGGGAGGTTGGCTTCCTACATAGCAAATTCCTATGAAAAAATATCTTTCCCCACACCACCCTAATATTTTTGAGTTTATTATACTGTGAAATTTTTCCAAAGTGAAGTCGTTAACAAGCATTTTAAACATCCAAATATTGTCAGTGATAGCTGCCAGTTCACAGGATCATAGAATGTTAAAGCTAGAAGGAACCCTAGAAATCATTAGATTGACTTCATTTCATAGATAAGAAAACTGAGATTGAGATATGAAGTAAATTGCCCAGTCACACTGGTAACGGCAGATTCGGGATTTGAACCAAGGTCCTTTGACTCCAAAATCCAATAAAAATGTATTCATACATGGGCAATTAGATTGTTTTCCTCCTAACAGTTAGCTTAGATTGACTGTAAAGAGAGAATAGGAATTTAGACTGCAGAGGAAGTGGTAGGAAAAGGAAGTGATTTTGGAACACTTAGATACTTTAAGCATAAGATACATTTGAGTGCTGATATAAAGCATCAGCTACCTAGATCAG
Source organism: Pseudochirops corinnae (assembly GCA_028646515.1). Taxonomy (NCBI): domain Eukaryota; kingdom Metazoa; phylum Chordata; class Mammalia; order Diprotodontia; family Pseudocheiridae; genus Pseudochirops; species Pseudochirops corinnae. The sequence goes on from CM053586.1 coordinate 98,066,016, forward strand.
AGCACATTAGAAGTTAAGATATTGGAAAATGCCAAAGACAAACTTTCTTTGGGGCCAGCCCTTACTCACACAAAAGGAAATCTTTTTCCTCCTCCTCCTCTAGCCTCTACCCTGTGCCCCACTGCTGCCAAAAAACCTAAGTCAGGCTATTGACTTTTCAGTTCAACTTCATTATAAATGAAAGAAACAACTGGGGAAAAGGATATTTACATGATAAATTTATTATATATTTCAAAGGAATAACAAGTTGTACATAATAGATTGCAGTTTCATCTTTTTATTATTCTACTATATTATGAAAATGCTTATTTCATAAATTTAAAAATAAATAACATTTCAAAAAAGAAAAAGCATCTATTAAGTTCTTATTATGTGCCAAATGCTGTGCTAAGAACAGGAGTACCAAATACAAAAGCAAAAGCAAAGACAGTCCCAGCCCTCAATGAGCTTTCACTTTAATGAAATAGCCCACATAGGGCAGTGGTGGTGGGAATCATTTCTAGACTGTTTCTGTGGGAGATTGTAATTTTTTTGTTCCAAACATTTGCCCATACACTTTTGAAACATAGTTAGCTTCTAAATTGAGGATTATTTGAATTATTATATTAATATAAATTTGTGGAAAGTCCATGTGCTCCACTACTGTTCTCATGATGTCAAAAGAGAATAAGAAGGCTTCCATTACACTGGGTGGAACTCTATGTTAAACTTAAAGGGCACCAGGCAAGAGTCCCATAAGATGGACAGATAAACACGTCATGGGGTAAGCAAGTAATTCTACAAAAAATGTATGCTTGCTTGTGCTCAACTTCTCAGAATTGTCTAAATTATTGCCTCAATTCTGGACTTTGCTTTATTGCATTGTTGGAATATCCACATCAATAAACTGACCAATTCATTTAAGTCTAATTCGATCCCGGCAATCATTAATTTAAAATAGATCTGTTATCTAAAGATCTCGTCCCTAGACCTGGGAAATATTAATAAGAAATGGTCCTTACTTCTGGAACTCACACGTGAATATAGGCTATAAGACATAAATAGCTATGGTGCAAAATGGCATGTGGTAAGTATATAAGTAGGCTCCAAAATTGGTACTATTTGAAATCAGAATGGGAAAGGATCATTACCGACAACACTGATCAAAGATGGCTATTTGTTGAGATGATATTTAAGCCAGGGGACTTTAAGGACGGGTGGGATTTCAGCAGGCAAAGGTAGGGGAGGGAAATGGTGTCAATAATGGTAAACATGATGGGGGCACATGGAGCAATGGCGTCAAACTCAAATAGAAAGGATCTCTATGGGCTACATAGCAACTTAGAAAAAAACCACAAAATGACATTATCTATGCTGTATTATATTTTTATTTATTTTGTGGAACATTTCCCACCTGCATTTTCATCCGATTCCTTCCACGCTTGGAAGTTTTGCAGGCAGCGAATAATACAAGAGTTTCCTAATTCTAGTCCTATTTGTTTGGCATCTGGTCACTACATCTAATGTATACATTTCAACCAAAATAAAGCTGTAACCTTTAGAGAGATAACATTTCTTTGAAAAGGCTATATAAAGCATTAACTTTAACATAAGTAAAATAATTTTTATGATTTTAACTGACACTTGTATAGTGCTTTTGGACTTGCAAAAAAAAAAAAACGTACTTTTGCATGCCCTATGCCTCTTTATCATGTAGAAGTACACTGCCATGTACCTCATCTCAACAAAGATGTTTCTAGTTCAGGAAGCCAAATGTGCATGTTTGCACATATGTATGTATGAGATTCAATAAGGTGGAGCGGATTGCTTTAATTAACCAGAAAATTGCTTATTTGTGCTCAACCAATCAGAAGTGCCTACATTATTCCCTTGATTCTGCACTTCACTTTGGTTGTGGAGACTTGGCCTCAGATGCTGCTTGATGCACACTGTACCAATCCTACCTTGAGATGCAGAAACCATGGCAACCTGCTGCCACTGCAGAATTGACTTCCTGTCCTTCCACTTACTTTCTCCATCTTTACAGATGTGACTGCTTTATAATCAGCCACCAGTAGTGATTTTGTAGCAAGTTCTTTGCCTGTTACTGATGTGACAAGAATCATCGACTTCACTTTGATGAATGTACTCCTGAGGAGCTATCAGACTGTAGGAAGGAAGGGTTAACTTTTATCATTCCATATATTGCAATCATTTTAATGTGACATGCTAGTAGCAGATCTTTTTATCTTCCTATTTTAATTAAATTTCCCTAGGGGCACAGAATAGTATATATGCCCTGATGCATTATTGTTTTTTCCTGCATATGAAGCTGACATTGTTCTTCTATTGTAGTATCTTTCTGTGAACTTCTCATGTATTAGAAATAAAACAGAAAGTGGACTTGATATAGACAGAGACAGAGAGACAGAGAGAGACAGAGAAAGAGAAAGACAGAGAGAGACATACAGAGAGAAAGACAGACAGACAGTCAGCAGACAGACAGACAGACACAGAGAGAGACACAGAGAGATGATGAGGTGTAGGTTCTGGGAGCCCCCTTGAGCTCTCCTTGAATCTTCCCACAGAAGGCATTTGCCTGAGGCCACAGGCCTTTCATTGTGGCTCTGCCTAAGTCTTTAGCTAGCCTTCTTGTCCAGCAGTTTCCCATCCTAGCTGCTCCTGTTCTCACCCTTGAACTGGCCTGGCCCACCATTGTCAATGGTTTCCAGGTAACCTCCAGCAACTTCCCACCCTTAATCACTCATTACTGGAGTCTGACCTCATCTTGGCTCCTGAAGACCCTCCTTAAATTCATTACTGGAGTCTGACCTCTTGGGAGGTATACCCACAAAGAGGGTTAGGGTTGCCTGAGACCCCAAAATACCAACACACCAGGTCCTGCTGTAAGAATTTGACTCAAGTCTTCTCTCAGCCAAAGAAAAGTAAAGTTTATTAATAGTTCATTAAAAGTTCACCATATGGGGTAGACTCTTAGGGAACCTAGGTATCTGTGATGCTTGCATTGGGCAAGCAGGACAGAGTAAGTCTGACACAGTAAGTCTGTGCTAGGTCATTCTATGGTGCTCTCACACTACATGGAAGGAAGATGGGATCCTATATACAGAATGGTTGTGGGAGCAATCTAGGGGTGGTCTAGAGGAGGAGTTTGGGGAGAGTCTTCAGGAGGAGTCAGATGAGGTCAGACTCTAGTAATGAGTGATTAAGGGTGGGAAGTTGCTGGAGGCTACCTGGAGACCACAGACAATGGTGGGGCCAGGCCAGTTCAAGGGTGAGAACAGGAGCAGCTAGGATGGGAAACTGCTGGACAAGAAAGCTAGCTAAAGACTTAGGCAGAGCCACAATGAAAGGCCTATGGCCTCAAGCAAATTCCTTCTGTGGGGAGGGCTCAAGAGCTCAAGGGGCTCCCAGAGCCTGTTTCTCAAAGATTCAAGGAGAGCTCAGGGGGGCTCCCAGAACCTGCACCTCATCACAGAGAGGGCAAAGGAGGCTGAGAATCACATAGCTTTTTCATCTTCCTATTAAGATCATTTTAAATGTTGGAACTCTAAATACTTTGTTCCAATCACAATTACTGAAGGATTTGATTCATGTAATTATTGACAATGATGCAATAAATGAAAATAAAAGACCTAAGTAAGTTATAGCTAAATGGAAGGATGATTCAGTCTCCTTGGAGAGGCAGATGAAGTGAGTGGAGTTGATTTCACTAAGCAACTAAAAGCCACTAAAAACCACATGGTTAGTTAGCAATAATATTTCCTTTAAATCACTTAGAATGTGCAGAGTTTAACTTTATTTGTAGCATTGGTTGATTTGGAAACAAATAGACTGTAAAACATTAAAGCTAGAAAGGAACCAGGGGTCATCTAGTCAAATTCCCTTCTTTTATAAATAATGAAACTAATGTTGAGCAAAGGAAAATGGCCAGCCCAAGGATACCCAATGAGTTAGTGTAACAACGACTAGAACTTGTCTCCCAATTCTCCATTCAAAAAATAGAGCTATGCAAAAGGGGGAAAAAAAAGATGCTTTGAGAGATCATAGATTCTATACCACTACAAGTCTTCAAAAAGAGGCTGATGGAGACTACTATCTCCCAAGGTATCCCATTCCTTTTTTGCATAGCTCTACTTTTTAGGAAGTTTTCCTTACATCAATTCAAAATTTCCTTCTTTGCAAATTCCATTCCTCATTCTTATTTCCACCCTCTGTGGTCAAACAGAATATATTTAATCATTCTCCTTTGTGACTATTCTTGAATGCATATGTTGATCTATACTACAATTCCATAAGAAATTCTATTTTTAAAAATACCCTTTTCTTCATGACTCTGAATATTGTCATAAGAATACAATATTGATCATATTCAGCTGGTATTCCAAATTTATGACTGAGACATTGAGAATTAAATTCAACAAAACTTATCAAGTTCCTATTATATACAAGACCTTATCCTAGGTCCTACGGATACAAAGACAAAAATACAATAGCCTTTGGGGAGCTTACATTTTCCTGGTAAAATTCAGCATTAAACATAGATTTCAATACAAATTAACACAAAATTGTTTCCAGAAGAAAGTGATAATGGTGGGGGCAGATATCAGAAAAAATTCATTTAATAGTGGTATCTGGCTATGCTTTCAAAGAAGATATTGATTCTACAAAGTAGAAAGGAGAAGGGATTATGTTATAAAAGTGGAAGACCCCTTCTACAAAGACATGGAAGAAGGAAATGAAACATCATATAGAGGAAATAACCAGCTGGAGGTTTGCATATAACTCACTGGAAGTGTGAGTGTGTGAAGAAAAGTAGTATTAGATAAGATCACGAAGAAAAATGGGAACCAGACTGGGAAGGGCTTCAAATGCCAGATTGAGAAGTACTCATTTAATCTTAGAGGCAAAGGGGAGACATAGAAGTTATTTGAATAGAAGGCTAATGTGATAAGATTTGTATTTTGGCAATATTAATTTGGCAGTTGATGGAAGGAGGTATTGGAAAAGGGAGAAAGTGATGTCAGAGAGACCAAAAAAGGATAAGGGTCTGAACTAAGATAGAGCTCTAGTGTAAGACCATTTGCTTCAGAGTCTGATCATTTGGGATTGAACCCAATGATTTGAAAATATCATGTTTTCTTTTTTCTTTCAGATGATACTTGTGCCAGAAGAGAAGGGGACAAAAGTAAGAGGTGCTGTGGAGGTAAAATCGAAGTTCAGTATAATCATACAGAACCAAATAGCCCTGTGGTTTAAAATCTTCTAACAGGCAAATTCTACCTGAGTCAAGATAAATTCAAGTATTTATTACTTATTCAGATAGGAATTCAATAAAATGTTCAGAAAAGGAGGTGTCAGACTAAAGAACAGGTGCCGTTAACAGATTGATATTTCAGTCATTAACCCTAGAGACTGTCAGCTTTCGTTTAGAAAAGTAATAATTGCTCAACTGCATTGACTGTTAAAAGGACCAAGATTCCTTTAACATAACCAATCCCACCTAAGCCTGGGTTATATCAACAAAATTAAAACCCACTAAGCTCTAGCCATGGCAACTCTTCCAAGTGGCCAGCATGGATTTAAGCTGAAATCATCCATAACACACTCCAAGAACATCTTTCCTATTGTCATACCAGGCTTTTGTTTAAAAAAAAATCAACAAAAACCTTTTATAAATGGTCTTGGGAGGAAAAGATGGGAGCTTACTTGTTTTGTGGGTTGTTTTGTGTGTTGCACAGACTAACTGAAGGAGTTAAAATGTTTTTGGTAAAATGCATACTGAAAGCACAAAACATAGGCCATTTAAACTACCTCTGCCTTGCTTTCTCTATCCATCTCTGCAGGAAGAAGAAGAAGAAGAAGAAGAAGAAGAAGAAGAAGAAGAAGAAGAAGAAGAAGAAGAAGAAGAAGAAGAAGAAGAAGAAGAAGAAGAAGAAGAAGAAGAATTTTATTTGACTTAATGAAATTATTTTGGAAAAACCATATAGGATGCTTCTTCTAACTATGTTGACTACAGTTCATCACAATCCATCTATAAGTGCCTTTCTCTTGACTTTCTAGTGCATTCTACTGAACCCTACCACCTGTTCTCTCTAAGTAGCTTTGGTGGAAAATTCATAGTAAGCTAGCTCATAGAACTAGACCAGAGCTGGGAAAGGGAAAAAAACTAGATAGCACAGTCCCAGGAATTTCTAAAGCCTCTGTCTAAGTTCTTGAGCCATTCATGTTTATTGTTTCCCCCAGCTAATAAAGCTTTTGCTGTCAACAGCAGCCAAAGTGTTTGTTTTCAGTTGTTTTAAATTACTGTCAAGGGACTGAAATCCAGTTTTTGAAAGCCAAGGTTATTTTTCTTTACAGCCCAATATAAAAAAAAAAATGGGTATCTTGATTTGAATTGTAATAAAGAAGAAGAGTGCTGTAATAACAACTACCATAATAAGAATGGGTCCCTCCATTTTCAATTTTCATAGTAAAATGATTCCACAATGAAGCATCACTAATACATATGGGAAAGAAACTTCCTCTCTCTGTTGTTTGGTGAAGAGGAAGTTGGGACTGTCTAAGAACTCAAAGGTTCTTACTCTGAGTTCTATGAGCTTTAAATAAATATTTTGATAACTGTATTTTAATATATATGGTTTCCAATGTAATCCTATGGCTATTATTTTGTGTGCTTCAAAATATTATTATAAGAACAGGTCCATAGGCTTCCCCAGACTGTTAAAGGCATCATGACACAAAAAAGGTTGAAATTCCCTGACTAAGGTGCCTTATTTTATGCCTAACCCAACTAAAGAATTCCATCGGCCTTTTCATCCAGCTTCTTGATTTCAAAAAGACTAACCCCAGACTGCTCTTACCTTGTGCTATCTTTCCATCCCTCAGCTTGGGATCACCTTTCTTCAATTCACCATAGAACAGCAGTTTATAGACCTTATCATATCATAATCCCATTTCTATACATCTTTTGCTCAATGAAAAATTATTAATGATCAATTGGTTGTTGTTGAGATCAACAACTGTCTTCTGACCAGGTCCTAAAAAGTCTTCTCTTTCTAAGTCAATAAAACTGAATTAATCCTCTGTCTTTTCTTTACCCTAGCACTGAATGCATTTTTTTCAGTCCTTATCCTTCCTGACCTCTCTATAGCTTTTGGTACTCACTTCTGGATAAGGCAGTTGGTACAGTGGAAGAATTGTTGCATTTGGAGTCAGGAGAAATGGTTTTACAACCTGGTTCTTTTACTTACTACATGACATTTGACTAGTGACTTAACTTTTCTGAACCCCAGTTCACATTCCTAGATTTAGAACTTGAAGATATCTTAGAAGCCAGCTAATCCAACCTCCTCACTTTACAAATAAGGAAACTGAGGCTCAAAGAGGTTAAGTGACTTGCTTATTACTCCTAAGAGTCAGAAGGAGGATACTCCAAGTCTAACATGCTATCTACTATTCTACCTATCAGTTCCTCAGCAGTAGATGAGGGGATTGGACTACATGATCTCTAAGGCCTCTTT
>CM053586.1:98074035-98115935 GCA_028646515.1 Pseudochirops corinnae
GTTAAAAATGAGAAGATAAGACGATATGAAGTTGAGGCAAATCCATTTTCACCTTTTTTAAGATTTCACCTTGGGCTAATTTTGGGCAAATCACTTAACCTGCTTTTCTATAGTTTTTTCATCTACAAAATATGAATATTAGTGTCCACATCCTTCTTCTTACAGGGTTGAAATGTCATTGCATTTCAATTATTGTTTGATTTGCAAAAGTTAAATCTACATAATCTTCCAGGAATAGAATGTCATAGCCATATAATTGGAAGAGGTCTTAAAGACCATCCAGTTTAACATGCTCATTTTTACAGAAAATGAAAATAAAACCCAGAGAGATGTCAGGGTCATACAGGGCTCTTTTACATGAAGGGCAGTCAATAAGTTAAGGGAATTTAAACCTATGTTAAAAATTCTTTCAGAAACATGAGCAACAAGGTTGCTAACTTCAGGTTTTAATAAACTATGTAATCATATGTAGTATTGAAGGTGTATTCAGTAATGCTTAGATAGAGTAATGATTGAAAATTTAGTTATTATCTATAAGCAGATGACTTTCTCTCTCTCTCTCTCTCTCTCTCTCTCTCTCTCTCTTCCTCTCTCTCTCTCAGCTAACAGTAGCTATAAGCAAAAGGCATTCTTTATTCTGTTGGAGGGAGGGAAATGAGACACTAAATGCACAGACTTCAAGTTGCTAACAGAAAGAACATGGAAGAAAAGAAGGGGGATTAGGATGGAGCCTTGGGATACACCCACAATTGGAGTTAAATATATGGATGATCATACAGCAAAGGAGTCTGAAAAGTGGCTAGACAAATAAGAGAAAAATTAAGATAAAAAGTGACACTGACATTCAGGCAGGTAGCCAACACTGTCAAAAGCAAGAAAGATATGGACTGTAGAAAGGCGAATAGAGCATCAGCCCTGGACTCAGGAGGACCTGAGTTCAAATCCGACCTCAGACACTTAACACTTACTAGCCCTGTGACCTTGGGCAAGTCACTTAACCCCAACTGCCCTGCCTTCCCCTCTCCAAAAAGCAAAAAAAAAAAAAAAAAAAAAAAAGGCTAGTGGTAAACTTGGAGAAAGTAGTTTCAGTTGAGTAATGAGGCTGGAAACCAGAAGAGGCAAGAAGTTTAAGCATCTTTTCCTAGGAGTTTGACTGTGAAAAGGAGAGATATAGGATAGTAGTTTGAGTGGATGGTAGAATCAAGTGAGAGCTGTTTTTTGTTTGGTTTTGTTTTAAAGATGAGAGACCTGATATGCTAGCAAGCAGTACAGAAGGAATAATCTGTCACTGGAAGAATAAGCAGAAAGTTTGCCTTGGTGAGCAGTGCATCAGGAACTGGAGTAAAAGAAGAGAGTTTCTGGGCCAGAGTTTCCTCATCTGTAAAATGAAGGAGTTCCACTGGAAAGATTTCTCTATTTACTTCTCCTTCTAATTTATGAAGTTATGAATCTTGGTCCTGCCACTTTTTTACTTTTATGACTATGGACATAGATCTAACCCCTGCTCCTAAAGATTCAGTTGCTCCTCATTACCTTTTGGATAAAACATAAATTCTAATTTGACCTTTCACAATCTGACCCCAACCTCCCTTTCCAGGCTTGGTTACATGTTGCTTCCCCTCATAAACTGGTGGCTTGCTAGTCAAACTAGTTTTCTTGCCATTCATTACACAAGATATTTCAACTGCCATCCCCAGTACAGGCTGTCCCCTATATCTAGAATGTTGTTCCTTCTCACCTGTGAATAGTAGGACTCTTGGTTTCCTTCAAAGCTCAGTGGACCTGCCACCTCCTTCCAAAGGCCTTTCATAATTTCCCCACTTTTTAGGATGCTTGAATCGCTGCATAGTTTACACATATTCTAAATTTACTTATCTATGAATTCTTGGTCTCCCTAGGGGAATAAGTTAGATAAGAGGCCAGGTTTTTGTATACCCCTAACCTAGAACAGTGATTGACACATAATATAGGTGTTGAATATATGATAGTGATATATGCATTATAATTAATCAAACACACCTACACTAAGTCTGGCAAGACTTTTCCAGATTTACAAAAAAAAAATTAAGAGAGTAGGACTACGGAGTAATGAAATGAGTCTAGTGTAGCAAAGTTAGCAGTAAAGTTAATCATGTTTTTTTCTATAAATATTCACCTTCATACATAATCATACACAATACAGAAATCTTCAACTACTCTGCATTAGCACTTCAGGTTTTCAAATACCTTGCTGCTGCACTTTCCACTTTGCCCTTCACTTCCTATGGGCCTAGTTAAACTTTATCTTTCTTTTCCCCAAAAAGGACCTGTTGACCTTGAGCATAGTTCACTAGAAGTCACTGTCCAACTAAATCCCTAAAGTCAACAAGTGACTAACTTTTATAATGAGAATTTGCATCTTTAAATTCCAAAGAGGAGTGTCACTTCAACAAGGTCTAGAAAAGAAACTTCAGAGAGCAAGTGACCCTGATGAAATACAGGCTCTGGGAAACCCCTTGAAGTCTGATTGAATCTTCCCACTTGAAGAGGTCTTTGCAGAGGCCATAAGTATTTCATTGTGGCTGGGCCCAAACCTCTGTTACTAGCCTGGCCCTCCATTGTCTATCTGCTTCCCACCCTGGAGCCTAACAAAATATCAGTCCACTCTTGCATTGACCTCTTTAACTCCTCCTGAAGACCCTCCCCAAATTCCTCCTCTAGACCACCCCAGATTCCTCTGTATGTAAGAATCCCATCTCCCCTCCATGTGTTGTGTGAGAGCACCACAGAAGGCCCTAGCACAGACTTATTCTGACAGACTTACTCTGTCCTGCTTGCCCAATGCAAGCATCACAGATACCTAGGCTCCTTAAGACCCAATATGGCAAACTATTAACAAAGTTTACTTTTCTTTGGCTGAGAAGACTTGAGTCGAATTCTTTTGGCAGGACCCAGCCTGTTGGTATTTTAGGGGCTCAGGCAACTCTAACCCTCTTTATGGGTAACCTCTTCAACCTCACTTATCTGAACTCTGTTCTCTCCCCCACTATCCAGTCCGAGGGTTGGCACGGGGCAGCTGCTCAATACACTTTTATAGCACAGTGTAGCAACGAAACAAAAGGTGAAGCTAACACCGAGAAATCATCAGAGACACTTTCTTGTTATGTCTGTCATTCTCTGAAGTTGGGAAACCGACTTGTTTTAACTACAGAGTGGCTGAGTCACACAGGAACTTGGCAGCCAGGGACAGGTACGTGCCCCAACACATTAAAGAAGAATACACTTGCTCGGATAGAATTGTTTGCTTCAAAGCGAACTATTGCATAAGCTTGAGAGACTGCTACTTCCATAAAAAAAAAAAAAAGCTAAGTCCTTCCGGGTGAGTTTCACTTTTTTGGAAGAGCTCCGGGATGCTGGGGGTGGGGAGGGTGGAGAAACAACTCGATCTCTGAGTCCTTAGTCTAAGATAACATAACAAACAGTAGCATTCCAAGCAATCCAGAGAAGGACGGAAAGAAAGCAAGCCGGAGCACTGGCCAGTCCAAAGTAAGATCGCAGGGAGGTGTGCATTTTCACCAAATTTTCATCCTTCTCTGTGGAACTTTAGAGGAATAGGAAGAAAGATCTCTAGCTTTCTTTTTCCGGAAAGGTTAGCGACCACCTCCTATTCCAAAGGTCATCAAAACGGGTCGTTGCGGAAGTAAAAAAAAGATTGAAGTTGACTATTCCGGGTTTGGTGCTCACTCTTACCAGAGGCAGTTTTTATTCACTGACAGGTTCCCTTGGGCTGGATTTGGGAGAACGGAACTCAAAGCAGCGGCTGCCTCCTCACAGTCTGACTTCTCGGCCCTTAGGGTAAGCAGGCTACAGATAGGGGTACCCTTCCTTTCCCTGCCCTCCCCCCATCATGCTTTCGCCCTCCACCTTCCCCGTATTGCTTTTATCCTTCCCCCCTCTTTAGTCTTTCCTTGCTGCCTTCTCTCCCCGCCCAAGCTTTAGACAACTCAGAAGTGCTTCCCCCTGACCTCCTTCAGCTATAATGAAGGCAGAGGGATGAAGAAGGCTCTTTAAAAAAAATTCATCTAGAGACTGCAGCATCTACGTTTCCATTCCCTGCAGTTGTCCCTAGCCAGCCACTAGGGAGGGATGGCAGTGCACTTACCCACCGCAGGGTCCTGAATTCGGGACGCAGGGGCAGAGTTCCCGATTGGGAAAACAAAGGCAGAACAGAAAAACAAGCTGCTCACTAGGCAGCGTGCCCAGGAGAGCGCGCCCTTCAGCCCCATAGTCCAGTCCAGCGCTCCGTAGCCTGTCCAGGGAGCTCGCGCTGTCTGGGACGGTAAAGCTCGGGCCCTAGGCCAGGCCCCAGGGGTGGGGTGGGAAAAGGAGGCGTTTGCCGGAGGCTCTGGGTGAGTCTGTCACGTGTGGCCAGAGTGGTATTGTTAGGAGCTGCCCCAGCTTAGCCCTGGGAGCAACCGTCCGCCTGGTGTGTTCTAACTCCAACTTTTCTACACCAAGATCGTGTTCTCCATTAGCGAGTATCCCCACGCCTACTTCTAGGAGTTCGGGCCGTGAGAATCTCTTCATACTCATTATCATTGTCTGTCCACACAAACATTTGATTTTACTATGTGCTGGACACTGTGTTTAAATTCTAAGAATACAAGGAAATGGAGATACGCGGTCCTTGCTCTCAAAGAGCTCACATTCTAATGAGACGACTTGCAAAACAACAAAAATACCCCTTGCAAACCCTTGAGCATTTTCTGGCCTTTGAAAACTGGCTAAAATACTGGGTTGGGTGGAAGGGGTCTTGGATCTTTGCTGTCCTGTATTTAAGAGAGTTGTAAGGGAGTTCATAATGAGGGTAGTAGGTTTTCTTTCTAAAAACACTCTGAGACAACTTAGCTACCTAGTCTAATAGAGGTACGAATCTCCCATTGCCTAGTCTTCTGCGTTTTTAGTGACTGTTTCACGATGAGGCTGAAAAGTCCTGAAGATAACAAGCTCCTACATTTAATTATCAGAATGTGGAAATGCATTAGGGGAAGAAAACACCTTCTGCTCTTTTTACCCTCAGAAAACTCTTCCGAGAAAGTACATTTATTTCCCATCAAGGGGGGCTTTTTTTTCCATGTAATCTAATGGTGTTAGGACCAGTGAATGGGACTTTGAATGGAAAACCAAAGCTTCTCAGCCCTATGTTTAAAGTCCAGCCAGAGACATGCTGAAACAACATTCAAAATTTTAAAAAGTACCAAACTGCTTTCTCACCGTAAGATAAAAAATGGTACTTGGAAACTGTCAGCTCACAAAAGAAGCTTTGGAGTTAGAGATGTAAGGGGGAAACATTTGAGCTATAAAGGCTAGGGGAGAGAAAAGAAATAAAAGATAGTTTTCAGGACAGCAAAATAAGAGAGTACATATTGATTGATAACTAGAATTCTGGACCAAAGATAAACAAATAGGGAAGAAAAAGGTGAATTGGCATAGATGACTTATGAACCATCATTAATGTCATTTATAAATAAATGAGGGATGTTATTCCATGTGAAATTCTCCAGTTTGTGCCCATATAATACCGCCTACAATCTGTGAGACAAGGTATATATGTGCAAAATGAATGTTCATCCATAAAAGGCATAATTAAAATAGTATAGAATATCCTGTGACTTCTTTCCTACCTTTCTCTTTCATATCCACTGATCTATAACACTCTTGTGCCCAGGGTACACACGTTTATAAACTGTAGGTTTATATTTCCCCCCAGGAGGGTTAGAGGGACAGTGACTGCATTGCTGATGAGAACAGATATGAGATGGTATCCTGTCTTCCAGTAACCTGTAATTGGGGCGTGACTGTTCTGTGTTGCAACACATCTTTTTAGTATAATCTTTATCTTTTAGACCTTGGTGTCTAAGAAATGATTTCTAACCCAAATTGCCTTTGGTATTTGGAGTTTGTCACTGCTGTTCTTCCATGATACCTATATCAATAACATACAAAGAAGTTAGCTTCTTAACAGTGCTTAGAGGCAGTGTGGTATGATAGAAAGGTCAGTAAAGGTGGAATAACTAGATTAAAGTCCTGAGTCTCTTCCCTTATCTCTGCCCCCATTTGCTCGGTTTGTGACTGTATGTAAGTCATAATTTCTGAGAATCACTTTTCTCATGTCTGAAAATAGGGGTAATAATATTGTTTCTATCCATCCTTCATTCTCAAAGGGGACTGATGACATCATAAGGGTGATGTCTTTATTTGCAGTTGGATTTAAGTCAGGCAGAGCTTCAGAAAGTCATCAGTCTCTCCTCTGGAGACATCAAAGTCCAAATGGCAAGGCAAAAGTCAAGATGACTAGCATAGCCCAGGATACAGTGAGTGACCTTGGCCTCAAGGATTCATGTTAGGGAGAAGGAAATATACAATCCTGCTCTTCAGTATGTCAGATAAAAGAAACAAGTACTAAAAGAAAAACATTACTTTTCCATAAAATGGATTATTAGCAAAAGAAAGATTTACTTAAAAGAAACAGAAAAATAAACCAAAGTAATTGCAGGTGGCAACAGTCTAAAGTAGCAATATCAGACATCAGACAGAAAGGAAGAATTTTAGTTTGTCTTGGTAACAGAGATTTTAACATTTGAGAAGACAACTTTTCAGAGTCATTAACAATCTCAGGGGAAGGAAAAGAAAAAAGGAGCTTCCAAAGGTAAATTTCTGAGAGAGGAACAAAACACAGAGCTTAATCTTACAACAACTTCAAAAAGACTACAAAGAAAGCCAGGGAGTTCTGGGAATGCTTACCTCAAAAGAATAAACACTATTAAGAGATTCTTTCATGCAAGAGATCCAGGTACAAATGTTTTAATGAGATTGGGGAAATACCAGAAAAACAACATTCAGAAGGAAAATCATAACGTGCTAGTCCTATGCTATAAAACACTCAGCATCTTGTGAAAACTATATTAGTCCTAGAAAAATGATTGTGCTATCTTTGGTGGAATTAGAACAAGACACAGGGCCTTGAACATATTTTTTTCGGTCCAGACCTATCGTTGCATTGATGTGGGCAGTTCCCAGTGTGGAAACTCTCCTCACCAATCTAGATCAGCAAGTCGTCTTTAATTTACACCCTGAAAGAAATGCCTAGAGCACTAAGTAGTTAAAAGAATTTTCCATGGACACACAACCAACATAACCCAGGTCATCCTGACTCCTAAACCAGTCCTCTGCCCACTTTGCTTTACACTTACATTGCTTTGCATATAGAAGGAGCATAATAATGTTAGGTGAATCGAACTAAAGAAGGGCATGTGAGCTAACCTAGCTTATTACCTCCCAACTTTAAATTATTTCTTCATTATGGATTTATGTTCCTCTAAAGATAATAGACTATCATTCTAACCTATCAGTAAAGATAAGTCACATCTGAAAAGGGGTTGGTATCCAATTTCCTTAAAGTTCTTTACGATGAGTTTGCAGGGCATTCAAAGGACAGCCTCCTCTCTGTTTCTATAGTGAGGAGCAAGGCCTAAAGACCTCTGACCACAGTGGTCCCAGGCTAGCTAGCAGTCCCTGTTTACTCTATTACCTTACTCCTATGGTCTACCTGAACTGAGACAATGCCATAGGGCAGAGCTAAGCCATATATAATGACCTCTCTACACATCTAGGCCCTCAACCTTCTGGCCCAAGGATTGTCTAAAGGAGAACCCAAGGATTGCACACAATGCCCCAAGTCGTCTCATCATGACCAATATTTCTGATAAATCTGATGTGACAATCACTGTGACAGCTGCTCTAAGTCCTCCACTGCCCCTCTGCCCAGCTGAAGAAGGATCTCCAGGACTTCAGCTGTTGGGGATAATGTGTACACTGAGTACACAAAGATACTATGAGAAAGTGCTTTGTAAATTGTTAAGGGCTATATAAATGTGTGCTATTGTTTCTATGTAAACAGGGTAAGATTTGAAGAAGAAAGTACTTAGAATTAGCTTGAATGAATCTGAGGAGAAGGCAGGAAGATTGCCAACATTAGCTATTTTACATTCAAATCCTGTTACCAATGCCACTCTTTCTAGCTAAGCTTTTCTTTCCATCCCATTTAGCAGTCCCCCAACAGGGAAAAAGAAGTTTTCATCCTTTACTCCACAAAACAGATAATCCATTGTCATGGAAATGATTGCCATTACTAACTCCATTTCAAAAAGCCCAAGTGCCAACTTTGCATCTCTAGAAATGGAGGTGGGTAACAAATATGACACATAAGCACATCGTAAGACAGATGAGTTGATCATTTTTCAGGCAGGATTTAGCAATGACAGATGCCAGGCTATGGTATGGCAAAGATCATCTCACTGACTCACTTCAGGCCTTATAACAGTCCTGACACAGCATTTGGAGAGCCAAAGGGATATCTTTCCCAGACAGGTCTCTGTCTCACCAGACAGTAAATTGATTGTATGTGTTATTTTCATTCATATGTTAATTCAAGATAGCTATCTGGATTTTAAAATTGTCTCACTAGACATCATTGTCACTAAAATAATTTAGCATCCTGCTGAGACTATCCATAATCCTTTGAGATAAAAGTTTTCAAATATTTCTAAATATACAATTCAAATGGATTTAGAGTAGCTATTCATTGAAATGGAAATATATTTTTCCTAGAAGAATGTTTACCCATTTTTTTTCAGATCACACTGAAAGGGTTTCCTAAGAAATCAAAAGGACAGTAAATTAAAATCACTGGTTTTTTTTTGCTCTAGAAATAAGGTCAAAGTGTTAGTATTTTTTAAAGTGCTGATCTTGAAACAACTTCTTAACCTTGGGTCTGTGAACTTGTGTGTCTGTGAACTGTATATGTATATGTATGTCTACATACGCACATACATGCATGTATATGTGTCTGTATATATGTATATATAAACACATATGTGTATATGTTATCTCAATAGAATTAATTTCCTCTGTAACTCTATATATTTTTTTATACATTTAAAAACATTCTGAGAAGGCATCCATATGCTTCACCAGACTGCCAAAGGAATCCATGACACAAAAAAGTTTTTTCAAATTTAAATCTTAACTGAAAAGTTTCCCTTCCATTTCAGTTTATTTTTGTATAGTTGTTTTTAAAATAATAAAATGCGAAAATCTTATTTTGTTTCTTTACACTGTATTAAAGTTCAGTTTTAACAACCCAAGATAGTAGGTGTGTCTCAGTCCCTGTAAAAGTGGGTCTAATTTTCAGAAGTACCTTATTATATTCTCATCTATAATTTGGTATTGACTCTAAGAAGTGTTACAACAAGGCTGAGGTGCTCTTAATTGGGCCTTTTTTTTTTTTTTGGCATTCTGCACAAAGAGACTCTAAGAACTGTAAGCCTTCATAAAAGGCTAATTTGTTATAGGCTACCCTAATGCCTGCCTCCCAGCCAAAGTGCTTCCATTAATTCATGAAGCTGCACATATTTCCAACATGTTATCTTTATTTGACTTGAATTTCCCCCACAAATCATAAAAAAAATTTAATTTTCTTTTGTAAAAAAATGTGGTTCCAAGACCATACAAAGTTTTTGTAAGTATTCAATTTACAAGAAGTGGGATAACTGACTTGAGCAACATTTTTAAAGAGCTCATCACCTTCCAGGTAAAGGGGCATTCACATCAGGAGTATGGTGGTACTCATAAAAGAGTGACGGAAAAAAACAAAAACTTCTCTTGAAATGTTCATCTGCACAGGGGACCATCATGATGCTGTTTATGCCTTCTCATAGTGACGAACTGCCACTACATCTCCAAAGGTGAGAGTCTAGAATATTAAAATATAAATAAGTCTTTAAATTTGGGGAAAAAAACATGTCAGTGGTAGCATTTTTTAATTTATATATTTTAAATTTTACCTTAAATTATCTAGAGCCTTAAAACTCATATACTTGAAAATTTGCCTGAATGTTTAGGGATTGATTCTCCTACTTTTTTTTTTTAAACATCATATATGGTTTTAAACATTTCATTAATATACATATTGCAAGTCTCTATGGATAGAGTGAACTGATATATCTTGGCAGGGGAACTAGGTCAAACCAGGAAACTTAATTATACTTTAAATGATCAAAGTAATAATAATAGCTTATACTGAACATTACCACTATAAAATGTCTGAGGCAGGATCTGAAATTAGGTCATCCTGTTGACACCTCTGTTGCTTTGTCCCTTTTATCATACTGTCCAGCTGAGGAAACCTGAGGGAACCTAAGCTTTAGCCTGATGTATAGATGATTTTTTCAGCTTTCTACAAAGAAATTAATGGTAGTTCAGGGGTCATTCTTCATAAAGGAAAAAAAACCTGAATATAGAACTCTCTTGTACTGGTTTGCAAAGCACAGTTTCCTAAATTTGGTATCACTGAATTTTTGACAGATTTTGAACACAGCTAGTCAAAAATTATCTGAACAAAGATGTAATCTTTGGAATAGCACCAGGTGAATGTGTGGTCCATTGTGTTTGATGGTGGAATCCAGACTACAAATATGGTGAAAGTAATCCAAATTATTGGCCTGTATTCTCTAGCATACAGATGTCAAATAAAAAATTGATGTTTATATACTTTGCCAAACTCAATTTCCTTTAAAATTTATCATTTCACATGCAAGTACAAATACATGTGACATTATCTGCATGAGTTCACTGTGTCCTTGTCTTCCAACAATTTTTCTTTGATAAGTTTTCTTGATATTTGGTTTATAATTCATCACTGACCACAGCTGAGCCTTTGCTTGAAACAGACATGAGGGGAAAATATATTGGAATTAGAGTCAAAAGAACCAACATTTACTACCTAAGACATACCAGGCAAGTTACAGAATCAGTTCAAGATGCCACTTCAATTTCCTCATGTGTAAAATGGGCCTGATGATATTGCATTGCTTGCCAGTGTATGTAAAGTGTTTTCTGCTTTACATAAATAGTATCATATAAATCTAGGCTACTCTGGTGGGATATGGGAAGGTGGGATTTCAAATATATTATCTCTCTATTGTTAATGTTTTCTAAGTAAATGCACTCTCAGATAAGGAAAGAAAATCTAGTTCAAGTACATTTTTTTCTTCTCACTTCCCCTTACCTTCTACACTCAACAACAGTGAGCTTTTGCATTTCGTTGCAAAATAATAATGGTTCAAGTGTTCAAAGCCTATTATTCAAAAAGCACAAACCTTTATGTAATTAATTCTTTTCTGATTCTTTTTTAAAATGTTTTTTAAAACTGCAAAGAATGAATGGGTTCCCTCAAATATATGCTATACAATAAGTTGCCCAAAGTAGGTAGGTCAAAATATTATAAATTTTTTTTTACATTCATAAAGCCACTTCTGTTCAATGTAATTAGTTGAGGAAATTAAGTTTGAAAATTAGTTTTCATTTATTTTGTGAGCACATACTTTTTTCTTTTTTATTACTGAACACATTGAAAATCAATATTTTTAAATCATGCCAATATTTTAAATAAATATATATATTAGTGATTATATTTTCTTGTTCCTCATCAATTGAATGTGTAAACTTTAATTTTTTGAAACAACTAGCTTATTATTCTTGTAATTATAAAATGATTACCTCTCTCATATTTCCACAGTTTATTATTTATATGTAGAATTTTATTTCACTTCAAGTTTAGACATTACTTTATACTAAAGTTCTTTTTCTTACTCAGTGTAACAATTACCAAAAGAATAAATTTGCTAGACTTAATATACAACTGGACTGACTTCTTATATACACCCTATCTCCTGCATTTCAACCAATAGAGTTATGGGAAAAATTCTTTTTACACACACTAATATGTTTTTGCTACTCATGTTACATATTGTAAACCAAATAAATTCTAGGCAGACTGCATTGTTCTTACTCACCATGACCATTTTGCCATCCTTAATTTCTCGTACAAAGTTTGTCTCTTTGCCATCCCATTTCTGGACATGAACTAGCTTGTCACGGTCCAGGCTGACAACAGACTGTGGAGAACAAAAGCACAATAGAACTAAGGTGGCAACAATAAAGTGGTTAAGATTTAAGCCTAGTAGGAGTCAACACAGATCTTAATTTCTCTTTAAAGGAAGTCTCTGTGAAAGCAACTTGAACAACTATATGGTGTTGCGATAAGAGCCCATTCGGTGGTTGGCGTCACCGTTGCTGTACTGTAATTAACTATAACAATTATGTCATTAAAACATATTTTATACAACCTCTCTTATTAATCATTTTATCAGAATGCATGTCTTAGTTCAAAATTCAATGCCTTCATTTATCTGAAAGTAAAATCCCATACCAAAGCAAATAATCATTCACCTCAGTAGTATTCGTACTTAAATGAAGGCTTGAAAAGAAACACATTTTAGAATATTGCTCATTTAATCTTCTCAGAGAGGTTAGGAGGAACACACATTCCTTTCTTTTGAGTGTACACTTCAGAGTTTGCACTGTTTGAGGAATACAGCTCAAGTAGAAATTAAGGGGAAGAACAGAATATAGTGTCAATGGAATAGGAAAATTTGAACTAGAACTAGAATTCAAAATAGATTATGGATCAGGGAGGTTGATCTAACATCCTAAGCACCAGCAGTAGGATGGAAGTCTTCCCAGTAGAAAACGATTCCTCTCAGGACTCCTCACCACTGAATTGAAACCTCTCAACGGAAGAAACGGGTGAGGAGTCTTTAAACAAAGAATTTCAAAGTTGAGAGTTCAGTGGGAATTTAATTCAATGCAGACCTTGAAAAGAATTTCAGATAGATGGGGGCTGAGAAGGGGGAAGAGAGAAAAAGAGATAAAAAGAGAGAGAGAGGGAGAAAGAAAGAAAGAGATACACGTGGATGACCAGTGGTCATCCAGCCTCTTCTGGAAGACTCCCATAATGGGGAAACTCCCACTTCCAAGGCTGCCCATTCCACTTTTGGATAGCTCTCCTTTTAATAAAGTTATTTTCCTGGCATCCAAAAAGTTAAATTTCGCTTTTAACAACCTCACCCTGGTTCTTCCCTTTCTAGGAAGAAGTTGAACTACTTACTTTGCAGTTCCTATCATCTGGAGTCGTTTCATCAAATTCTTCTCCCAAGTGGAAGCTGATTTCTGTGTTCTTGAAGGTGCTCTGAGTTCTTATCACCACTTTGTCCCCTTCTTGACTGATTATCACTGTTGGTTTAGTCACATTCCCCACCTGTCTAGTGGCAAAGCCCACTCCTACAGCACCAAGGAGAAACAATACTAATCACTGAGCCTAAAAAATACTGGGATTGCAATGAGAGCTTGCACTAATAGACAACTTTCAAAGCCTTTCCTTGTTTTTCCTATTTCCTCCCACTCCTACCCCCCACCTCACCCGCAAACCCAATCTTGGAAATCAAGGCATCCTAAGGCATAAACAGATATTCAGTCATGTAACATGATTTTATCTGCCGAAATAACTGAAACTCTGATGAAAAGAAGATAAAATCAAAACATCTGCAAGCTCTTTTTAGTTTCAAGTGGTAAGCACAACCCAATCAGAAGAGTTCAGACTTAGGAGGAGAGAGGACAGATAATAAGGGCTGTATTTACATCATCTCGGTCCTTTAATCTGCTGGAAAAAGCATGGTCTCAAAATTGGAGACCTGAGTTCTGCCTTCAAAAAAAAAAATCTTCCACACATAACAGTTGAAAAAGGAATCAGAAAACCACACACATACATACATACAGAAAGAGTTGGTCTTGTCTTTAACCTACCTAGTGCCTTCATGTATTCATCAAAGTTATGGCTGTCAGTCAGCTTCCAGGTAGCACAGAAAGCCTCCACCATTCTTTTTTTTTCTCCCTCTTTTGCTTCAGACAACTGAGAAGACCTGTCTGATTTTCCTGGCCCTATAGTTTAGAAAATCTCCCTGTACTTCAGCTCCAGCTTCTTATTTGAAGAAGAGGCGGGCAAAGAGCAAGGATTAGAGCTGAAATCCCCACCCCTCCTCTGTCCCTCTTTCTAGGAGCCTGGAGATGGGGAGGGGGAATGGAATCGAGGAGCAAGGGGCCCAATCCTCTTTGTGATTGGCTCAGGCCACTGGGTCAGCAGAGTAGGGCAGGCACCACCCACCCTGCACACTGCAGCCCTTATCCCTTATGGGGCTAGGCAGGGGAGGACTTGTTAGGGCCAGGGGGGAGGGGAAGGAAGCAGAAAATGAGAGGGGGTCTTTCAGCTTTAGCTTGAAATTTTGGCAATAGTAGCACAAGGCTATGAAAAGGAAAAAGAAAAACTCACAATAGGATATTCAGATTGATTTCCGTTGAACATGAAGATGGTGACAAATGAAAGCCCCATGAAGAAAATTACAGTAATGCCAAATTTTAGGGTTTTTTTTTTAAGCCAAAGGAATCCTTTGTTGGAGACTCTCTTTCTTTCTCTCTCTCTCTCTCTCTTTCTTTCTCTCTTTCTCTCCCTCTCTCTTGAAAAAAAAGACTCTCTGCTTCTCTATCTGCTCCTGGCTTAATTTTATCTCATATTTCAGAGAGAATCTCTCAGAAATATCTCAAATAAAGTTAAACCAGGAGGGGATAAAGGGCCTTTTCCCCCACTCCCCGTATGATGCATATTTCCCTGCCTGGGTGTCAATGAGCTAAAGCTATTTTGACACCCTCCCAACACAAAGCAAGAAGGTTTTAGAGCTCTTATTGTCCTTAGCAAGAATGGGAGAGCTAGATTGCAATGAGAAAGCAGCCAAGAAAGGGTAAGATGAGGATTCATTACCAGGGAAAAAAGGAAATGAGAATTGTCTGGGTGGAGAAAAGTGTGCTACTTTTCCTTCTTTCCCTAGATTAGAAACTCTCTAGAAATAGCAGGACAGGATATCTGAATGATTAGCATTTTTAAAGACTGATCCTCACATGCCTGCAACTAGAAGACCCTATGATTTCTCCAGGGTTGCCAATCTAAGCCAGTAGAGGGAGGAGAGCCCAAGTTAAAGAAACTATTACAGGGCTGTCTGCTTCCAACTGTAGCCTTCCCCATGCCCTTACTCACATAGAATGTAGCTGAAATAGATGTGTGCTTATAAGTCATGCTGACTTATGTTAAAACAAAATATTTTTAAGACTACTTGAGAGTTTTGAGCCAGTATTAGTATTTCCCAGGAGGTCCCAAAATCACCATGAATGAATGGAAAAGTATTATTAAGCCGTTAGTGTATTTGAAGCATTATGCTAAGAGCTAGGGGTACAAATACAAAAAAAAAAAACCCCAGTCCCTGTTCTCAAGCAATTATGGGGAAGTGATGGATGGCCAGAAAAGGTGAAGTCACAGGGATAGTGAATATAACCGCATGGCAAAGGAACGATGCCTCCTTTTCAGAAGCAATGGTATTTATTTGATTTTTACACTCCGAAGGAAAGATGGCACAGGAGAGACAGCATGCCATAGAGGGAAGGTTTTATATGGCTTTCCTTCAGTGGCTGAGGTGAGCCAGAAGTAGTGAATTATCGATCAGCAGGGACTCAAGGAGGACCATGATACACAGTGAGTCTCACAGATCTTCGGGATTGATTGGTTCAGTGTAAGGGCAGACTGATTTGTCAGTGGACTAGAATAATCAATCATCTTAGAA
Organism: Pseudochirops corinnae; assembly: GCA_028646515.1. Classification (NCBI taxonomy): domain Eukaryota; kingdom Metazoa; phylum Chordata; class Mammalia; order Diprotodontia; family Pseudocheiridae; genus Pseudochirops; species Pseudochirops corinnae. The sequence continues at coordinate 98,089,641 of CM053586.1, forward strand.
CAAAACCTAAATCTACCTTTCTTAATCTTTTGGGTGTCATAGACCCCTTTGGCAGGCTGGTGAAGTCTATGAAGGCTTTCTCAGTATTATATTTTTAGATGCATAAAATAAATAGAATTACAAAGGAAACCAATTATATAGCAATATCATTACCAAAATAATTTTTTTTAAGTTCATAGACCCCAAATTCAGGACCCCTGACTTAGATCTACTGGTTAGTTCCAGAAACCTTGGGGAAGGGGCGCAGTTTGGACCTTCCATGGTTAAGTCTGTCCCTCTTATGATGGACAGTTTTGTTTTGGTGCATATAGTTGTTCAACAAAGGGGTACTTAATAAATGTTTACTGTTGCTGTTAATGTTGATGCTGCTATCTAAATCCCTTCATAGAACTGGCACATATAATCAATCCACTGTCATTTTAGTGACTGTCCTATTTGCTGACCTTGACATTTCTTGCTTTCAGCAGCTGACACTTCATCCTCACATGCCTATGATGCTTTTTGCTCAAAACTGATATATGTTGTTCAGCATTCATTCACTAAACATTTATTAAGGGCCTACTGTGTTGCAAGCTACTTAACTTCCCTGAACCACAGTTCTCATGTATAGGATGAGAGGGTTGAACTTGCTAGTCCTGTGACCTTGGGCAAGCCCAACTGCCCTGCCTTCCACCATCTAAAATGCAAAAAAAAACAAAAAAAAACAAAAACAAAAGATGAGAGGCTTGAGCTAAATACCCTCTAAGGTCCCTTTCAGTTCTTTGGTTTGGTTGATTCTTTGGCCAAAATGTAAATTTGTTTTGCTTGACTGTATAAGTTTATATATAAAATAAAAGTGAATTTGAAAATAAACAATAAAAATATATGTTCCTTTATATAAGGAAATGCCAGAAACTATATTGTAATGCTTAAAACCATGCTCTGAAATGAGCTGTTTCTTCTGCCATCTTGCCAATGGTTGCCCCACTCAAGTTCTTTATATTACTGGTGATGTGACTCCGGACAAATCACCAAACTCAGTTTCCTCATCTGTTAAATAGGGACAATCATAGCAGCTACCCCACAGAATTGTTGTCCGAATCAAATAAAATACCATAGGCCAAGCACTTTGCAAACCTTAAAGCACCATATCAGAGGTTCTCAACCTGTGGGTCGCGACCCCTTTGGGGGTTGAATGACCCTTTCACAGGGGTCATCTAAGACCATCGGAAAACATATTTCCAATGGTCTTAGGAACCAAGACACCGCTCCTCTATCTGTCTCCAGGCAGGTCTGCCACATGTAGATACACCCAGATACGCTCACATACCAGTATTAAAGGGTCACAGAATTAGGAAGGTTGAGAACCACTGCGCTATATAAATGCGGTTACCTAGCATTATCATCACCATCATGTGCCCAGACCAAAAAAAATTTTTTTTAATTGTGGATTTAATGGCGGCAAATAACCTGCAATTATATACCCATTTAGCAAATAATTACTGATCACTCACTGTTAACAGTAAGTTAATGCAGTTCAAATATGGACAGCTCTAGAATGCCAGGCCTCAGTCTGAAAGACTCATCTTCCTAAGCTCAAATCTGACCCTTAGACACTTTCTAGCCGTGTGATCCTGGGCAAGTGACTTAATCTTGTTTGCCTTAGTTCCTCATCTGTAAAATGAGCTGAAGAAGGAAATGGTAAACCACTATAGTATATTTGCCAAGAAAACTCCAAATAGGGTCACAGAGTCAGACAGGACTGAAAGGAGTGAACAAAACAATTTAAATACTTTAGAAGGTTCCTGACTTTATCAGTGTAGGTACACTATCCATTAATCATAGAAATTCCTCTACCTTAATGAACAGTCTTCATGAGGTGGTTTTGCACACACACAAACACAAAATCAGGCCACCAGTCTTCTGGTGGTGAGCTTCTTTAAACTTCCATAGACCAATTCTCAAGAAAAAGTACTCAACTGAAAATGATTGAACAACTACAAAGTAGCCTCAGTCTGGGGACTCTATTTGTCATTGCGTTTGGGTTTGAGTAGCTATTGAGTATGTGTTACATTTCTTTTTACTTTGTATTCTTCAAAATGCTTAGCATAATATATCCTCAAATCATCATATATTTATCTGTCTTTAAATGTTGTATTCCATAAAACATCAGCTTATTGAGGATAGAGCCTGCACCCAGCACAAACCTATTAGTGCTTAATAATTACTTTTCAAATGAATCAATGTATCACCTAACTAATAGCTCAACAAATTTTTATAGAATGGAATGAAATTGAAGAGTGCTTTTTTAAAATAGGCCCAAATTTACATCCCTGTAATATCCATCTAATTCTGCCCCCATGGAGCTATGAAAAATAAATAATTCTTCTTTATTATTATTATTATGTTATTATTCTTTATTCTTTTAAATAACCATATCTTTCTCTCCATCAAATTCTCTTCTCCAGGCTAAATATTCCTGGTTATTTCAACACTGTCAGACCACTTGGGATTCTTTATTTTGGAAAATATCCTTCTTCGAATGTAGCATCCAAAACTAAATATTATACAACATTCCAAGTATGATCTAACTAGTGCAAAGTATAGTAGGAATATTACCTCCCTTTTCCTGAACCCTAGATATCTTTTCATTTCCTACAATTACATTAACATTTTTTCAGCTGCCTTATGTAATGGCAAGCAAACAAGTATTTAGCACCTTGTTTCAGTTGAGCCTTGCTGCTGATTATATCAAGTAGTTGTTAAGAAACAGAACTTGTGAAACCCACAGTGGAAGGAACTTGCTGATACAACAGAAAGGGACAGAACAGGGAAGAGCTAATGACCAGATAGATAAAAAGCTGAACATAAACTGGGAAAGAGCAGAACTGAGAAGGGAATACTTGTGTGGCAAAGTTGAGAAGGAGAAAACCTGTGAAGTCCTGGAGGAGGGTTTCAGAGGTCCTGGGACTATACTGACAATTTGTGTTGAGTTCTCAAACTTTGTGTGTTTGTCATGTTGGTTTCACAGGCAGAAAGTGAATTGATGATGGTGACAGAAATGTGTATGAATGTTGTTTTGGCTCTGTTAAGCTTTGTCTTCCCAGAAACAGTAACTTTGAAGGACTTGAGGTGGACTGGACACTGTGAACTTCAATATGGAACTGGATGAGAAGCTGGATGAGGAGTTGAGAGCGGCCTACCTTTGAATCCAAGTGACAACTGGGTAAATTCAGTCAAAAGCTGGGTCCATGGAAGAGGAACCATGGAATCTAAGAGCTAGCCTCAAGTCAAGATGAAAGGACCTTTCCTTGAGTGCTTAATGCTGACTAAGAAGATCATGATTTACTTTGGCCTAGGGGTAGGAGAACTTTATATTCTGTACCCTGTACCTCTTAAGGATGATTGGAAACTAATGTCCAATCAAGAAGAAAGAAGACTTTTTGACTCAGGGATTGACAATGTTACCTAGGGGTGGAGAACTCTGACCTTTGTACTTTATGTCCCTCCTTAAGGATGATTGAGCTAAGGACTTACTGAATGATATCTTTTGTTTAAAACTATGTGGCTACTTTGGTGAAAACTATGTGGCCACTTTTGTGATAAGTTGTTGTTATAACATTATGAATGCTGTACTTTGGTTTCTGTGAATGTTTTGCTTTAGTTTACTGATAAATAAATAGGGAGTTCACTATACTATGTGGTCAGAAGCTTAAAGCCGTTCACAGCAGCAGTACTCTGGAGAGCTGCTCGTGCTTGGCTTTATACCTCATTATACTGCCAGATTGAGCTATATTCAACTAAACCCCTCACTTTTTTTTCCAATTAAACTACCACTAAGGCATATCTTCCATATTCTACAATTTTGTAATTATTTACTTAACCTTGGTTAAGAGAATTTTGCATTGATCTCTATTAATGGACAATAGATTTAGTCTATCGTTCCAACCTTTTGTGATTTTTAAATTTAGATTCTGATGCCATTCAAATGACTAGCTATCTTTCTTAGCTCCATGTAAGCAATAAAATGTGAAGAACTTTCTATGTCTTTATATATGATATTTAAAGATAGGAAGATTGAAAATATAGAACAGGACAAGATTGAGAATGGAGCCCTGTGACACACCATAAATAAACCACACTCCAGATCAATCATAATACTTTCTGGGTATAGTTATTCAACAATTGTCAATCCACCAGACTGTCTTACATTCATCCTGACTAGAAGGACATCATAGCAATATCCCAGGCCTTACTGAAATCCAGATACATTATATCTACTGAAAGATATTGAATATTGTCTTAGTGGATTACATTTTCCAGTCTTTTGTCACTGAAGACATGTGAGGGTGATATCTTGCAGCCTAAGAAAGCACAAATTGCTTCAGAACAATTCTGTAGGTAAGCTGTTCTCAAATATCTGACTTTAGTAGATTTAAATACTTTTTATGTTCCATTCCACAATAACACAGGACTGATGTGGTAAAATGTGATCTAGGAGGATTATTATAAGAGGCACTATTTCCCTTTCACACGTTAGGATTTAATTTGTATTCCCTTTTATAAATCTTCTTTTCTGGTAAGGCAAGGTTTTTTTCATAGATAAAAGAAATGTGAAAAGATGACTCACTAATAGTAAAATATCGATGGACCCTGGATATGATGACTATTCTTCCCCCTACATCTCAGGTTTGCCAGGGTTTGAATGACTGCCTAAGAATTTAGGGGTAGGTGAGGAATATTGATTTATACATGAAACTTATAGGGAAAAGACAATGGATCATACCCCAGTTATTTGACTTGATGTATTGAACCCTCTCGTGTGTTATTAAAATGCTTCAACCAAAGAGTTGTAATAGCTGAATGAAATTAACTTCTAAGAATGAAAACCATTATATTTGATACTTTCAACTAAATGTCAAATTTACTTAGAAATTTAACAGATGAGAATATGGGTGAAACCATGAGGAAGAAGATGGGAACAGTGAAGACTAATTACATGAAAATGAATTATTCTAAGGATTTTGGAACAATTTATTGATTATATAATGATAATTATACAACTATTCATGAGTCCTGGGATAGGCACATTTTTTTATTTAGTGTTAATTGGAAAAGCAGCACAGTATAGTTGAAACAGCCCTGGACTAAGGTTTAGGACACATGGATTTAGTTGCAAACCCTGCCATAAATGAGCAATGTGACCTTAGGCAAGTCACTAATTCTCTTGGGGTCTCAGTTCCCTTATCTGTAAAAAGAAGAGATTGAATTAGAAAATCTCTGTGGTCCTTTCCACTTCTAATGTTCTGTAATTCTATTAATAATAATCATAATGATTTTAATGAACTAGTAGTATACACATAAACATTTATTTTTAATGGAAGAATGGCAAGCAGCCTAGGGAGAGAAGCTTTTTTCCCCCTATTAGAAGAGCTCATGTTGCAGTAGAAATAGGAGAGGTTCTAGAGGACCGCTATTCAAATATGCGTCTGATATTTACTACCTGAATGACTTGGTGCATGTCATTTAACTTTGTTAGACTTCAATTTACTCTTTTTTAAAATGAGGTATTAGGTTTAGATGAGTGCCATATCTAAAATCCAAAATTGGTTTATTAAGAATATATTTTTAACAATGTAGGCTGCTATCTCCAGGTCACTCTCCTTCAGCTTCTCTATTTATATCTCTTTCTAACTTTCACTTTTCTCTCCTTATCTCCATCCCCTAATTCTATATTCTAGGGCAACCAGTTAGTATAGTGGACAGAGAACCAGAACTGGAGTCAGGAGATCCTGAGTTCAAATGTGACCTCAACAACAGCAACTGCAGTGTGGCAAGTATGCTTTGGCACACTCTCCAGAGCCAAGCTGGCAATCTCTCTCCTTAGGGCTCTAAGGATATCCTTTGTAGTTTGGAAATGTTCTCTAAAACTATTGGCTCAAGCCTCCACCCATCACCACTGTTAGATATCAGTGAATATCATATATCAGTTCCATTTAAACACCAAATATCAATCAGATTTTACAAAGAAATGTTTATTTCAAGATGTAACAAAAACAAATATCTCTCCATATAATCTCAGGAGGCATATCCTTCCTTATCCCACCTCATTCTCTGGAAAGAGTGGGTTCAAACTTTGCTCAGGTTGTTTTGTTAACTTTTTTCTATGCACCTCTTAAATTTTTATTTTATCTTTTCAATTAAAAATTTATTATCTCACTCTCTTGCCTCACTTCATTCATTAGAAAAAGAAAGAAAAACAAAATCCTTGTAATACATATTCAGTCAAGTGAAACATCTTCCTTAATTGACCATGTGCAAAAAAATTTATGTCTTAATTTGTACCCTGAGTTCAAGAGGTGGGTAGGTGTTTCATTATGGGTCCTGCATTGATCAGAATTCTTAAGTCTTTCAAAGTTGTTTGGTTTTACAATGTCATTTTATAACTCCTGCTGTTTTTGCTCTCTTTATATCCTTTTATACATGTCTTCCCAGGTTTCTGTGGAGCTATTCCCTTCAAAATTCCTTATACCACTATAAATATTCCGTTACATTCATATGCCATAATTTATCCAGCCATTCCTCAATTGATGAGTAGCCAATAAACATTTTTTTAAGCACCTGCTATGTGCCAGGCACTGTACTAAGCACTGGGCATACAAAAGATAGGCAAAAAACAATCCCTGCCCTCAAGGATTTTACAGTATAATGGGGGAGACAACATGGAAACAAATACATATACAAAGCAAGCTATGTACAAGATAATTAGAAAATAATTAACTGAGAAAAGCCACTAGATTTAAGAGAGGTTGGGAAAGGTTTCCTCCCTAAAAGATGAAATTTTAGTTAGGACTTAAAGGAAGCCAGGAAAGTCAGTGGGTGAAGTTGAGGAGGGAGAACATTCTAGGCAGGAGGAACAGCCAGAGAAAATGCCTAAAGTCAAAAGATGGAATGTCTTACTTGTGGAATAGCCAGGAGTCCAGTGACACGGAATAGAAGACATGACTTGATAGAATATATGACTTGAGAGTAAGGCGTAAGAAGACGGGAAAGGTAGGAGGGGAATAGTTTATAAGGGGCTTTGAATGCCAGAGTATTTTGTATTTGATCCTGGGGGTGATAGGGATCCACTGAAGTGGTACAAGAGTGTTGCTTGGGCTAAGCTTTTAATTTGCTATATAAGTGTTTCATAGCTCTCATCTCTGTTATATTTCTTCCCCCTAGTGCTTTTATTTCATTTATAAATTCATTTTTAAACTCCTGCTTCATTTTATCCAGGAATTGCAGCTGAATTTGTGTTCAAACTGTGTTCTTCTTAGTTAGAGATGTTATAGAGTCATTCTCTTCTGAATTTATGTCTTTCATCTCCCTGTCAACATAATTGTTCTTAATGGGGAGATTCTTTTTCTCTTTAGTTATTCATTTTTTTCGGTCTTAATTCTTGACTTTAGGTCTTACATTAGGGGCAAACTCTGTACATTTCTGAAGAGAATGTCTGGGCTTCGCTTGGTCCTATTTTTTTATTCTCTTAGGTTCTACTCCTTCTTTCATTGGGCATTGAATCATTTGTTCTTTAAGTATCTTGGGAGCAGCTCCATCTGGAGACCTGAAAGCTTTTTGTGTACCCTAAGAGGTCTTATTCAGGGCAAATTTTGAATGTTGCCCTCTTGGTCTGAGTTTTGCAAGATCCTGAGCTGGGTTTGGATCTGAACAACACAACTGTGGGTTTGCCCCAGTTAAAGTTCTGGTAGACCGCTACTGAACCCAAGTGCTATCAACTAGTTGGAAAGTTCTGAATGTGGAGATTAACAGAACTACAAATTTCTTCTCAGTAGGCACAACCTCTGCTAGTTACTCTATTTTAGAATTCAGACCAAGCCAGAGGCTGGATCTGAGACTTCTGCTTCTGGGGTCAGAGCTGCAGTTGCTGCTTACTTCTGTTTTTGATCCTTGCCCAGTACACAGCCTTAAGCCTGTGACTTCTTCTTGTCTTGGTCTAACATCCTTAGGTTCCAGTCCCCTCCTCAGTCCATACTCAATCTGTGATCTGGCCCTGTGTTAAAAGCAGCAGAGCTGGCAGTTGATACCTGTTTCTTCAACCTTCACAGTGTTATGCTCCTCTGTGCTGGATCCCAGACCTTTTCATGTCCAGCCCCAGGCCACAGTTCAGTTTCTGACCTAGAAGTTTTCTCAAGGCTCCCTTCTGGTTTGACTCTATCCCATGTATGCCAACCTCTGTCTCCATCTGCAAATGTGAACAGAAAAACGACTCAACTTTTTCTTGGATTTCCTGATCAAGGCATAATTTGTTACATTTTTTACATCTTTGGATTCTTGGCATCTAGTATGGTGCCTAGCATATAGCAAGTGCTTAATAAGTATTTATCAAATTGAATTCATTCATATCCATATTATCTTTATTACAGTGTCCAGGCCTCTCCCTCCCTAGATTGTGGGGAAAGTTAGACTTTTCTCAAAAATCATTCTTATTTTTCTTTTTAAAATAAAAGCAAAGAACGGACACTTTGATGTCAATTCAAATGTAAGGGTTTTATTAAGAACAGGAGTATGAGAGATTCTTACTATACCATCTGTAGGAATGTTCCTACTGCCAGAATGAGTTCATAGAAATTTTCTTTCCAATGAGACTGTTGGTTTGCTTACAGTAGTTAATTAGCATTTTCAAATTGGAAAGCAGGACAGATTTGTTTATTATTCCAATCTTTGCAAAACTATGCCATTTGTTCTGCAAACCAAAGACAGAAGTCAACTTTGAATAATGATTATCAACTAAATAATTATAGGAAGTTAAAAGGCAGTAGATAGACATATTTTAAAGAGAAGAAATAAAATATCTTCATCAGGTTTGGGTAAATTGCATACATGATTCCGGCAACTTTATGAGAAATTTTTTAACCTTCCTTCTGAGTGAAAACAAATTTGTTTTCAAAACAAAGGGACCTAGAATAAAGTCCTCTGTGTCTAGAATCATTTTAATGTTTTCTTTTAATTTAACAAATTGATAAAGGCCTTATATTCATCTTCTCAAAGGCGTCTTTTATGTAGGAGTCTATAAGTCTCCGGAGAGTAAAGTAGAAAGTTCCATAACACATTGAGAAAGATGAAATATTTTTCATTACTGTCCTTCTGCTAGTTCCTGGCTCTGTTGATCAAAATGATAATTATGATAACACTTCGATATTTCCAACATGCTTTACCTTCGTCGAGAAAGATTCAGTTCTAGTAAAGGAATATGATCTATCGAGCATATATTTTCCTATCAGATTACATTGTGGTCATTAGCAGGGGAGGTTTTTGTGGAACTTAATGATGAAATTTATTACACACTAGTTAAAGTTGATGTTCTCTAAGGTGAAGCTGAGATCATTCTAGATCACAATACTGTCTCCAGAATTCAAAAACCTGATACTGTCCCCTATAGACCAAATGAAACTAGATTCTTGCATATCCTACGTTCTTCCCCACAAGTATTAAAAAGCTTCTGGAGGCTTTTTGTCCTCCATTACATTTGTAACCATGTGAGGCGTGGGTGTGTGTTGCAGGGTGTGAGCAGTGCTTCTCAAATTCTCAGGGCGTCAACCCAGGTCCATATTTTATTTTATCTTCATTCTGTTGTCTATATCTGAATAAAAAATAAATTCAAACCAACCACCCAACCCAGTTTATGAATTGAACTGATGAGTGTTTGGGGAGGGTAGAGGTGCATTGAACACGCATATGGAAAGAATTTCAATCATGTATTATCCAGTTCATCTAAATAACATGAATGAAAAACCACTTAATAAGCACTTACTAGGTAAAAAAAAACTCACTGTGCTAGAGGTATCAGTACAAAAGTGAGATAATCTCTGCTCTCAAGCAGCTCATATTCTCTTTGGATGAGATAATACAAAAAGGAAATTTCAACTGAGGGCAGATGGGAAGGCCCCACAGTGCCTAGGATACAACAGCAAAGCAGATGGCAATCTGCACCAAAGAGACATAAACTGAAATTCACATTCTAAAAAATCTTACCAAAAGCAGCACTTTTATAAATGTCATCTCTACAAGGCGTCCAGCTGCCTTCAAAAAATCCCTCTGAAAGCAGTCTTCATAGGAGGAACCATCTGTAATAAACACATCGGTGACTCTTGTCTAAGTAAACACAAACTTCTAAAGTTCTAATTTTGCTGTAAATTCAATTTTTCTAATGATTTTATTGACTTGATTCCCTCTTTAATTGCACATTTTCCTTCAGTTTTTAGTAAATCCCTACCCTTATTTCCCATCTTATCTTAATGTCGCTGCTTTTATTACCAAAAAAAAAAAAAGTGAAGAAATCAAAACAGAAAATACTGGTTTAGGGCCATGTACCTATTGAACCATTAATATTTAACAAATGTTTATTGAGATGAAATGACTGACCTTATCATCAAAATAAAAAAATTTTTCCTTCTTGACTCCAGGACCAGTGCTCTATTCACTGTGCCACCTAGCTGCTCCCAAATTTTTCCTTCTTTATGCTACTTATTACTTCTTCAATTGGCCACAGTCATAGGAATGCCTCTAGGGTAGGAATGGCCTGATCTCATATTGTCAGCTAGGATTTGGAGATTGTGTTTAACTCCTAAAGCAAAAAAGAAAAAAACAAACTCACGGTTTTGAGTCTGTGGAAGAGTTAGAAAAGAGTGCTCAAAAGAAGAAAGGGCACATAGAGAAGAAAGGGGGCATGATGCTTCTTCTAGTGACCCAGGGTCATACTGAAAGACCGAGGCTCTGGAGAAAGGGGATTTGGAGCTGATGGGACAATTTGAGCCAGAGATGAGTTTGTTTTTGTTTTGTTTTGTTTTTAGTTCTTGCTTCCCCCCCTTCCATCCCCAACTACAGGATTAAAAAAAAGGGAATGGGGATGGGCATTGGAGGGGGAGATGAAGCAGCTATTGGTTGCTCTGATCAATGATGATCAACTGCAAACTGAGTTATTTTTATTCCCATACTAGAATAGGCTGTCCTTCTACTCCTTTTGGGTTTCCTTTCCTGGTACCTGGGAAGAGAAAAAAAAAAACAAAACAATTTTTGTATGATGTTCAAACTGCCATCCCAGCTTGTGGGCATTAGCCCCAGCCACATTCTCATCAATCTCTACCTCTGCTTCTCTGCTGCACCCCTGGGCTACTAGGGGAAGTGCCTGTCCTCTCTTTTCCTCTCCTTTCCTTTCCTCTCCTCTCCATGTGTTATTTTTCCTCCTTTGAAAGATTCTTTTCAGGACAGCTTAATCTCTAAACCATGCAATATTTCCTTTTCTTCTCTAGAGGAGATACTACATATAAATCAGACTATAACAGTATGAGAGTATGGTATATAGAATGAAAAGAACATAAAATAATTGAATTTTAGTGTCGAGAAGGATCCATAGAAATCAGCTAGCATAGTAGTGTCAAACTAAAATAAAAACAGATTTCAGAGGCCAGAGTTTGATACTTCTGATTTATCACATGCTCTACTTAAACCTTGACTTCTGTCTAACAATCCCTAATGTTACTTGGCTTTGAATTAAATACTTATACTATATTAGTCCACTTGATTGACATCAGGAGAACACAGAATCACTAGGTTCTATTCTATCTATTATAACAAGTCTATTAGGAGTAGTCTGAAAAGTCAAGAGTACAAACTATTGTGGAAAATATTACCCATTTGTTAAAAATTTGGGGGGAAACTGGAAAGCAATGAGTCAAAGTAAAGGTTTCATATGTGCCAAAATATTTACTCTTGTTGTTCAATTATGTCTGACTCTGTGATATGGAACAGGCATTCCAGAGGGCACAGTGGAAGGGCTGAGTAGTGTTCAGTTATAACTCTGGGGGGGAGACTTAAGGAGGATGGGAATAAGGACTGTGGGATGACTATTTTGTCTAGTTATGGAATAGATGGCAGAAGTATGATTTTGGTTTATCATGAGGTAGAGTTCATCCATTTGTAAGAATATTTTCTGTTTTCCCTGAAAACAATATATAGTTTAAGACACCCAGCTGATTTCCCCAAATTCAATCCCCAACAGGGATAGTTGGCTGGCAAAATAGCATGTTATTTGTCATTTTTATACTAATACTAATAATAACTTATATTTGCATCTCATTGTAGTCTGCAAAGCACTTTCATATATGTGATCTCATTCGGTCTTGACAATGACCCTAAAGGAGTAGGCAAGACCAGGGATATTATTCCTATTTTACAGTGGAGAAAAATGAATCTGGAAAAGATTACATTTAGCCAGGTTCCATGGACACCTAGCAAATAAGTAGGAGAACTAAGCCTTTAACTTAGATCTTTGACCCCAATCACACTATTTCCATTCTTTCCAATAATCCATGCTCCCTTTATAAAAAAAATGTATCAAGGACCTGTAATTTAATTAGTGTGGCAGTTCCTTCTACTGATACAACCTCATTTATAAGTTATAACCCAGTAGAATTATAATGACTTCCCCACAATTAGCTGCACAGCTCCTATCAGAGGATAGATTTGAGTCCAGGTTTTTCTAACTCCCAAGTCCAATATCCTATCCATTCCCTATGGTATCCATTACTGAAGATTTGGTTGGGTATAATTTTGTATCACCTGTATGGGGTATGAGTACCCCAAAAATCCCCTACCCAAGAAAAATCAAAAGTCAGAGGAATCTTGAGGAAGGAACAGGAACTTCTATTATTTTCCCCCCCAGGAAGAGGGCAGTCCTCTCCATGGCAGGGATCAAAGAGAGGAGTCATGTTATAAAAAACAGAACACGAATTTATACCCTAATGCAGTCAAGCCCCCTCCCCCTGGGCTGTCCCTTTGGCTAGGAGGTGGGCTCTCAGTCTTGGCTTGAAATCTAACCCAATGGCAGGTAACAAAGAAGACGGCCACTATCTCCTATTGGCAGGGAGGTGAGACAGGGAGCCAAGGTATCATCCATGGCCTTATTGGGTAAAGGCCAAAGCAAGGGAGGGGAAAAGGTCACAAGCAAGAGTGGAGGTCAAAAACTCCTGAAAAAGAGCCTAATGCTTTTAAGGGTGTGGTATTCAAGAGTGGAGGTCTAAAACTCCTGAAAGGGGCCTAATTCTGATGACAACAAGGGAAGGGGGAAGGGTCCGAGGTTGTGTAAACCCAGGACTCAGGTCTGACCAGTCTTACAAAAGCCTATCTCTGGTTTCCAGATAGTTTCTCTCCCTTCTCATTCTGAGGAGTCTTCACAGAGGGTACAGAGAGTGTACCCCACTCACACCCATTTCCTTTTGATTTTAAAGCAAGTAATGCAATGAGAAAACAAGGCACTCTTTTGGTTGGTTGCATCAGACAAATGAAATTTGTCTGAGTGCTACAATTTTGCATCCTAGAAGGAAGGTAAGTACTTCATTAGGAATTGCCCACTATCACCTTTCTCCTTTGTCCACTCCACTCCCCTAAATCCATACACACACCTTCCCCCAGAGGCAATAAAATCAGTTTGGTAACTTTGCAGTGCATTGAAAATGTTTGCAGTGCACCTAGTCAGATCAGCTCTCCTCTTGCCTGTTTAATAGCTGTAAATTTGATATCTGGTAAAAACACATTACCTTGGTGTACAGAATAGGGAAGACCATGATAAAATTGTGAGCAGATATTCTTGTTTGTAGAACAGTCTCGATTTTAATACTTCTGTCCTGACTGCATGAAATTGCTAGAAGGGTCTCTGGCATCATTGAATAGTCTTTAGGAGATAAAGTCCTATACTGTCAGTTGCTACTGTACTCCAGTATTGAACTGGAGCACAATGACTATAGATCCTGCTAATCCAATTAGTTTATTAAATTTTTCATTTGGTGAATCAAGACTAAAGAAAGAAAATTATACAAAAAATCAAAACTATTCAAAAATGAGAGAAAATGAATTGGGGCTTAGCCCTGTTTACATGGCTTATATGCTCAGAATGATCTATACAGTGAGTTAAACATTACCAGATCTTCAATCCTACATTGAATTAAACATTGCCTAAAACAAAACCTGATCCTACTATAGAGTTAAATTAGATAACTATCACTAATGAGCCATAGATCAATCTTATCCAAGCTTTTTTTTTTTTTCTGATAATGGAAATACTGATTTTACAGCTCTCAGTGTTATATGCATAGAGGGTCAACCTTAAAGGCAGAAGGAACTGAGTTCAAGTCTAGCTTTCAACACATATTGACTGTATGACCCTAGGTAAATCATATAACATCTCAGATTCCAGAGAAACTCCCTAAAACCAGGTCAAAATTGTAGAACATTTGCCATTCCATATTGGTAAGGGAGTTTCAGCAGAAGGTATCTGCATCAATCAAATCATCAGCCCTAAAAACCAACAAAACTTAATTACCTCAAGATTAAAAAAATTTACATATGACATAAACTTCACATATGACAATATTCCCAGATTTTTAAAAGATTTGTGCTGTCAACTGGGTCAAACAGTTAAAAATATAAAATATATAAATATAATGGGAAAATATGAATAAAATTAAAATATATAATGTAAAACAAAAAAGCTTAAACTTAGTGGATGTAGACTTGATGCAATGTATTACTCTTTCATTTTGAATGTACTGTCAGAACTTTCCACTAAAAGTTATGTGATATATCAATGTGTTATATGGGTGAAAACTAGTCCTAGGCAGATATTCTCTAATGTATTTGATTTATTTGACAGTAAATAATTCATCAAGTCAAAAGAATATTTTTCTCAGTTAAATTTTTTAAATTGTGATTTATGTATAGGAGCTCTTTGCTTTTTGAAGAATAGGAAGTCTAATTATATGTTTTCACAGGGCTAAAAATATGCAAAATTTATTTTATAGGTATAATGGGCATGAACAAAGAGTAAAGCCTTAGGACTTTTATCTCCCATGATCTTAAAGTCCAAGAATATTGCTCATTGGGAGAAATTTCCTGGATTAAATTTCCCAGGAAGCCATGTATCTGGCCACAGAATACTGATAACTCAAGACAAGGATTCTGATTGACAGAGAACCTTCTGAAATTTGAGAAGTTTTAGAAGTACAAAAAAAATTGGCACAAATGTTTTCAAAAGGACCAACACCAATTTTTCATTTTGGTTTTCATCTATATGACGTTGGTACCTTTAAAGTCAAATGGTTATAATTCGCAATATATACACACATATGTATACACATACATATGTATATATAATTATATAGAAAGAAAATAAAGAAACCCAGTGCTAATCACACAGTGGCTACAGTAAAGACTCACATACAAAGCAGCATTTCCTTTAGATAGTTAATAGTGCATGGTGTATAATTTTCCCCTTCAACTTGATATCCCAGTTCATAAGAGTTAATAAGAAAAAAACTTGCATTGACTGATTTATATTTTGGACTCTCTAAATGGAAATCTAGCACTAAATTGAAGTAGATTTACAGTACTTTAAAAAAAATTACAGACTTTTGTTTTTCTATGAGTAGTTGATTAAAAGGAAAACAGTAGGGGATGTATGCTGAATGGTTCCTTAAGGATAAAGGCCTGCTTTGTGATTTAATGTAAGTCTTTTCCCCCTAACTTTTTTTCCATGCCTCAAGTGCTCTTCCAAACTCTTTATGTGAAAAAATGTTTTTTCAACAGAAACTTTGGCAAATATCCACTTCACGTTGCCCAAACTCCCCTGGCTTCTTTTTAATTTTTTGTTTAATTCTTCAGGGTTTTATTATTTAATGCTACTCATGCTGATGTGGTTCCCTAGATTGCTCTGATTTTCCTTTCTTAGCTCTCCCTGTTTCTACAGTGATACTTAACTGCTAGGATTGGTAATTCCTCTCCTGTTTATTCCCCAACACGCTGTCTGACTACTGCTGCTGGTGCCAGAAGCAAAATGGCTTGGGGAGGAACATGAGAGACAGTGGGACTCTTACAACTGATATGCCCCCAAAATAACCTTATTCTTCAGTTGACATTACCAAGTACAAGAAAGTTGGAAATACAATGAGTCCTTTAGCAATTACTTAGAGACCTAGTGCTAGGATGCTGTTTCCTTGGAAACGGCACTCATTTGATACTCCAATCGACTGAGGCAAAAAGAAGGGAAAGCCAGCTGCCTTTATATGGCTTAATCTCCCCATTTCCGATTTTTCTATCATCCTCTTACTAGTATGTACTAAGGAAAAGTCTCTCTCTTTTTTTTTCAATTTTTTTCAATTCTTTTCCTCCTTTGTGACCTTTATTTTATGATATTATTTTATCTCTATTCTCCACTTTCTCTTTACTCATTCCTTTATCCTCTGCCTCTTCTACTTCTGCTATTCCTTCTCTCCCTTCTTTCTTTTAATAAAAGAATAAAACAAAAATTTTATACTTCAGAATAAACCTTTTAACTTCAATCTAGTTATTATTCTATTCTTCCCTGGTAAATTAACAGTAGATCTTCATGTTATGTAAAAGCTCTTGTTCCTGCCACTTCTGAATCATTTTTCTTAGCATCTTAGATGATCAGAAATCCCAGTGGTAAAGGAGAAAATGGTAGGAAAATCTAATTTTCATTGTTTTCTACTTTCTCATGAGGGAATTTGAATTATGTTCCTTGAACTGTCATTAGGAAGAAATGTACATAAGAAAAAGACGTTTCAATCAAACAAGCATTTATTAAGTGCCCAAACTTCTAGATTTCCTGCTAGATTCCAGGCATACAAAACCAAAATATTACTTGTTCCCAAAGAGCTTACAATCTACCATGTGAGAAGGAAGGATGTCTATATAAAGCTGAAGGCAAAATATATAAAAAGTAAATGCAAAGTTATTTAGGTGCACAATTAACAACTAGTAAGACCAAGAAAGACCACACATAGGGGGTGGCATTAATCTGAGCCTTAAAGGAAAATAGGAATTTCAAGAGGGAGGCACGATGAAGGTGAGTGAGTAATCCAGGCATGGGAGATAACCCATGCAAAGGCACAATTTTGAGAGATGGCATCTCCAGTATTGGGAACAGCAAGTAAGGCAGTTTGTCTGGAATGCTTGATAGGAAATAATATGAAATCATTCTGGGAAGATGGGTGGCAGCTAGATTGTAAAGGCCAATCAGAGGAGTTTGTGTCATATCCTGGAAGAAAAGAAGGTCACGAACTTATTGAGCAAGAAAATGATATGGTCAAATACGTTTAATGAAATATCAACTCAGTAGCTGTGCAAGACTACTACTACTACTACTACTACTACTACTACTACTACTACTACTACTACTACTACTACTACGCAGAATTTCTATAGTGCTTCAAGGTTTGCAAAGTGCTTTATAAATATTAGCTCATATGATCCTCACAACAACTATGGGACACAGGTATTATTATTATTATCCTCGTTTTTATAGATGAAAAAATTGAAACTGAGAGAGGATAATTGATTTACCTAGGGTCAGATAGCTAATAAATGTTTAAAGTAAGATTTAAATTCAAGTCTTCCTTACTCCAAATCCAAAACTCTATCCACTGTACCACCTACCTGCCTATGGATGGGTAAACTGGAGAGGAGAGAGACTAGAGACAGGGGAGAACAATTAGGAGTTCCATGTGAATGGAGGGAGGAGAATGGATGGGGAGAGTTGTCACAAAGGGAGATTAGAAAGGAGTTGCCAACTGATTAGCTAATGATCAATTCATGAAAAGCATTTATTAAGCCCTATGGTAGAGAGATGAGGGTTTGGCTTCAATAACCAAAAAGAAAACATAAATCCGAAAGGATAGACCTAAAATGATGAGCTCTAGGGAAATAGTGCTTGCTTTTTTTTTAGATTATCTATCATCCAGAAAATACCAGTTGTGAAGGTAATATTTACATTATACACATTATACACAAGACACTGTTTTAGGCACTAAGAATATAAAGATACATGAAAAACAATCCCTTCCCTCAAGGAGATTACATTCTAACTGGGGAAACAAACATTCTAACAAACATATAAAGGTATATAGTCCAGGGGTGGGGAACCTGAGACCTCGAGGGCACATGTGACCCTCTAGGTCCTCACGTGTGGCCCTTTGGCTGAATCCAAACTTTATAGAACAAATTTTGAAGTTTCGATTCAGTCAAAGGGCCACACGTGAGGACCTAGAGGGCCACATATGGCTTCGAGGCCACAGTTTCCCCACTCCTGGTATATACAAATTATATACCAAAGCTGACACAAGATAAGCTGGGGACAAGAAAGATAACTTTAAGATAAGGGAATGGATAGAATATTTGCACCTAGGAAATAAAGACAGGCCTCAGGCAGAAGGGAAGGCTTGAGCTAAGTCTTGAAGGAGAACAACGATCGCAAGAACCAGGGGAGAGGACAGAACATTCCAACTGTAGAGGACAGCCAGTTGAAAGGCATGGAGACAGGAGATATGTGAGGAATGGGGGAAAGACTGTGTAGAGGGGAGCAACATATAATAAGGTGGGAAAGGCAGGCTGGAATAATGTTGTTAAGGGCATTACATGTCAAATGGAGGATCTTACATTTGCACAGAGTTATTAATGAGCTACCAGTTTATTGAGCAGAAGGTTGACATGGTTAGATCTGCATTTTGGGAAAAATTACTATGGCAGCTGTGTGGAAGATGCATCCGAGTAGGGCTGTCAATGAAGAGACAGCAAAGTATTCATTGACCATATGTGAATACTTAATGATTATTCTTGTTATATTCCACAGAACTGCACAATATCAATGTCAGAAGGGACCTCATCAGCCATCTAGCTCAACCAATACATGAAAAAGAATCCCCACTGCTACACATTCAACAAGTGGTCATTGAGCCTTTGCTCAAACATTTTGAATGTGAAGGAACACGTCATCTCTTGAGGTAATCTATTCCACTGTATTTCTAATTGTTAGGACATTTTCCTGACATCAAATCCAAGTCTGCCTCATTACTGCAATGTTCCCAAGAGGCAATGAAGATCTGAATTTAGGTGGTTGTCATGTTAATGAGAATGAGAAATATTGTGGTCCTCTGCTTACTTCCTTTGAATCTTCTGAAATCTATTCTCAGAATATGAGATACATGGCATACTATGCCCAATTTTGACCCACAGTTCACTCTTTGTATAGAACATATGGAAGAGTCACATCTCTTAGCAGTATAGCACCTGGTTAAGTAAAACTGGCTAGTTAATTGATGTAGATTGATAATCAATGGAAAAATCATGCTGGTGAGAGCCCACGAGCTAAATCACTAGGAAAAAAAAAAAAAACATCCTCCAGCTTTTCTTGATTACCCCAGAACCTGAGGTAGAGTTGTAGCCATCTGTCCTTTGGGAATCTAACATGCCAGTGCAAATAGGGTTTGGGATGTTAGCCCCAGAGTCTCTGCTATAAAATTAACTTGGGAAAAGGTGACACTAGAAATTGGGGTGATTAGGAAATATCTCTCACAGGAAGTAGCATTAAATTTCAGTTTTTCAGGGAATTAGAGATTCTAATTAGCATGTATTAGGAGGGGAGTGCATTCTAAACATGGGAAAATAGCCTGTGGAAAGGCATGAAGGCAGGAGATAGAATGTTTAATCTCAGGAGAATCAAAAGTCCAGTTTGGCTAAACCATAAGGTACTTAAACAGTATAAAATTACTCTGGAAGTATCAGAGCCAGGTTGTGAGCTGTTTTAAAAGCTGCATGGAGAAGTTTCTATTTGAATGTAAAGGTAATTAGGAGCCAGTGCAACTTAATGAACAATGGAATGACATCATGAGACCTCACCTTTAGGAAAATAACTTTGATGTTTGAATAGGGGAAAGATTAGAGAGGCTGAGATATTTGAGGCAGGGAGATCCATTTGAGAGGCTATTGCAATAAACCCAAATGTGAGAGTTAATAAAGGCCTTAGCTGGGGTGACAGCATTGGGGTTGGAAAGAGAAGGATGGATGTGACAAAAGTAGAGATCAATTTGATAAGACTTGACTTGGGTATATGGGGATAAGCAAGCTCTGTTCTCTTTTCTTTTTTAAGATCACAAACATGTTTTTCAATTAATATTTGTAAATAATAATGACAATGGTGTATTATTGGTTATGCATGTGATTATTTCCCACAACACCACAAGAAAGCTATTTCTGTGTACATTTTTGAGGAGTCCCTCTTTTTCCCATGTTAAAATGGTAACAAATAATAAAATTAAATATTTATAAACATAGAAAAATAATCAAATTGTAGTAAATGTTTAAAGATTAAAGGGAATAAAACACTTCCAGGTAATAATAATCAGAAAATTGCGATAAGCAGTACTTCTAGTACTGAATGATCAGCTTTGTCCCTGATGCTGTCAGACTACATGAGCTGAGGCCCTCATTTCTTTCTTCCTTAGACAATACTAATAAAGTCGAAGTTGTCTTCCAGCCTCTGCTCCATGCTTTTCTAATTCATCATTCACAATGCTGCCCAGGTGATCTTCCTAATGCACTGATGTTATGATGTTCTTTCTTCTGTTCAAAACCCTTTGAAGTCCTCCATTTGAAGTATAAATGCCTAACTACAGCATTTATGGCCAGTCAAAATCTGGTTTCAGCCTGTCTGTCCATACATATGCCGTTATTCCTTACAAACTGGATATTCCAGCCAATCAGATATCATGCCCTCTCCTGTCTCAGAACTTTGTTCTCGATAGTCCCCATGAATCTCTTTCCTGATCTTTAATTCTTGAAATCTCTCCCATTAGTCAAGGTCTAATTATAATTTCAAAAAACCTTTACGGGGTTAGCTAGGTGGCACAGTGGATAGAGCACTAGAGTCAGAAAGACCAGAGTTCAAATTTGACTTGTGACACTTACTAGCTGTGTGACCCTGGGCAAGTAACTTAACACCTGCCTAAAACTGGAGAAGGAAATGGCAAACTGTTCCAGTACTTTTGCCAAGAAAACCCCATGGATGGTTGCTCCACAGGGTCACAAAGAGTCAGACACAACTGAATGAGTGAACACCAAAGCTTTCACTGGACTAAGCCCCTTTCCTAGGTGGAAATGATCACTCCATTCTTGCATTTCTCATAAGGCTTTGCCTGAACATTTCTTTCACATTTATATTATGCTCTTGTATCATATTTGTGCATTTTTTCCTTCCATTAATCAATACTCATTTATTAAGCATATGCCAGTACTCTTCAAAAATGAAAAATGAAATTGTCCCTACTTTCAGGAAACTGACATTTTACTAGGGTGATACATGTTCACAAATATGTAAATGCAAGACAGTTTGAGGAAGGGGGATTGATACCTATGGAATTCATGAAAGTTGAGCCTTGAAAGAAATTAAATGTTCTAAAAGGTAGAGGGGAGGAGGAAGTAGATTATTTAAGGCACACTATAGGCCTGTAGGAGATGGAATACTAAGTTTGGAAAATAGCCAGTAGGTCAACTTAATTAGAACCTGGAGTTCAGAGGGAAAGATATGTGAAATAAATTTGGAAAGGTAGGCTGAAGCAACAGAATAGATGACGTTAAATGCCAACCTGAGGAATCTGAATCCTTTCTAGAGCATCCTGAGCAGAGGAGTGGCATGGTTAGATTTATGCCAAGATAGAGAGAGGAAAGCCTGGAAGCTGGGCAAACTATGAGAAGGCTAATGCAATCATTTAGATGAGAGGTGATAAAGGCCTGAACTAGGATGGTGTGGAGAGAAGGGAAGACAGAGAGATATGTGTGAAGATAGAATTGACAGTATTTGTGAATCATTTAGTTAAGGGATGTTTCTAAGGTTGTGTGCCTGAGAGGATTGTTAACTTTAAGGGAGATAAAAGAGTTTGGAGGCAGATAGGTTAGGAAAAAACAAAAATGAATTCTATTTAAGACATGTTGAGTTTAAGATGAGCAGTTTAGGTAATATAAGTAAAATAAGTATAAAGATAAAAAATAAGATAAATGTAATTAAAGCTTAGGAGTCGTATTTGTAAAAAGGAATCAGCACACACAGTGAAGGGCTATATAAATGCTATTTCCTCTCTCCCTCCCCATTAAGGCTAGATCTTCGAGGCCTTTGATGACATAAGTCAGCGTCACATGATTGTCTCTCAAGTGCTAGGGGAGATCTAGTCAGGTTTCTGGGTCCATAAACACCTGATGATTGTACACACGAGGTCATGATTGAATTCACACTGGGTTTCTTCTTTTGTATTACATGAAGAGGACTGCAAGTGATATAATGAGGAGGTTCTCTTTTCATAAAGTAAGTGTTTATCTCCTGGTTGGGCCTGATGATCTTGATAATGTAACCTGGGGTCTGGGTGTTCACTGGTTATGGAAAATTGAGACACTTTTCCTGTATGGTTATAAGAAATTTATCCCACCTTTATCCCATAATCATGCCAAATTTCCTCTTCCACCTGAATCTCTAACTTCAAACTGAATCTTCCAATCTCTGCCAAGACCTTGTACCAGATGAGAAGTCTCTAGGAATCTTCATGCATACCTTGTCCCTTCCCTGAAGTTTTCTATCTCTTAGTCAGTTCAGTAATCAACCCAACACTATCATTCCTGGAAAAGACATGCCAAATGATTTGTCCTCTGGCTCTATTCACCATTCCTTTGACTTGGGTCTCAAACACCTGCCTTGGTCACCACTACCCTATATGTTTTATTTTCTTCTATTAGAACGTAAACCCTTTAAGGACAGGGTCTCTTTCTTTTTGTATTTGTATCCCAGTGTTTGGCACAGTGTCTGCTGCATAGCAGACACTTAATAAATGCTTTTTTTAAATTATTATTCAATCACTATCTTGGATCCGCCATTAGATGACAAGCTTCTTAAAAGCAAGGGTTGCATAATGCCTGTTGGTGTGTCCAGTGCCTAGCACAATGCCTTGAGCATACTAGTTGCATCATATATGTATATTGAATTAAATCAAATCTTCAGCTCATCTAGGATGGGTTTAGGAGTCACATCAGAATGCCAAGATGGGACAAGACAAAGCTCCCTATCCTTTTGCCCTCCTCTTTGATTTTCTGCCATAACTGATAAATGTTTCTTGCACTTCCAGCACCAAAACATTATTTAGTGACTGATAAAGTCTTTGCTAGTCTCTAAAGCCACCCTTCCATCTTCTCATATATATTCACCAATACCATAAGGGAAAATTATGTTCAGGAAACCAGAGAATACATTCCAAATTTAAAAAAACAAAACAAAACAAAACCATGCTCACTAGCCACTTATACCCAGATATGTTCCATTCCAGTACCCT
Organism: Pseudochirops corinnae; assembly: GCA_028646515.1. Lineage (NCBI taxonomy): Eukaryota > Metazoa > Chordata > Mammalia > Diprotodontia > Pseudocheiridae > Pseudochirops > Pseudochirops corinnae. The sequence goes on from CM053586.1 coordinate 98,112,842, forward strand.
ATTGTTGGACTTCCTCGTGGACACAACTGCCAGTCCTCACTCCATACTACCTGCAATAATACAATGCATGAAAAGGGTCTTTTTTTCCTTCCCCTCCCTTCCCTTAAAAATCCAAGGAGAGTCAGCAAAGGTAACCCTCTACGCAGTTTTCCGAAAACTCTTTTTCTTTTTAACATAGGGAAATGACTGTTAAGGGTGTAGACAATAATTAAGGATGTTTTCGAAATAAAACAAAAACCACACCTACACTTTCAAACATAGGCTTATTCAGGCTAGGGCAAACAGGTGTGAGTCAAAGTTGAAAATTTAAAACAGACCACATCAAAGCACCATTAGGATCTGAGATCTTACAGTAGATCTGAGCTTTCAGAAATTCTTTCATCTTAGTGAATAGATCATTTGTGAACACATACCTCCTAAAATTTAAAAGTCCCTCAGGCCCCCTTAAAGTATGCATCTGCAGCCACCACTGTTCTGAATGTAGTTGAGGTATGCTCTGGCTCCCTCTGCTGGCTATTAAACGATATAACTCATCCAAAAAATAGCTCTGAACAAGATGCAGAAACTTGACTCATAAGATAAGATCGTAGATTTAGAGCTGGATATTTTCCATTTCCCTCTATTTCTGGGCAAATCTTTACATTAAAGATTGCTTAGAGCTTTTTAATAATTTTGAGAGGGCCATATCTGGACAAATCAAGGAAAGTAAAAATCTAAGAAAGCAACCACGACATTTCAAGTTTGTAAGCTTTGTAGGAAGTAAGCTGGGAGCACCATCTAGTGCCTTAACTTATGAAGTCAGTTAAAATAACTACTCAATTTGTCCAAGTACGCTGGGAAATTTAACTAAAATAAATTTTTCCATTACTGGAAAACATCCACGTCATGTGAAGGCAGTGATAAATCAACACATTTTTAAAATTCCTATTGGGTGCAAAGCACTGGAATGTTTATTAGTTATAGTCATCAAAATAATGAAAGATTAATTAGGTGGGGAAAAAAGGGCTACTCTACTGAAACTTGTGAACTTTTTAGTAGAGATCTAGGTTGAACTTTTCAGATATCACATATCCCAACTATCCTTGGTCATTTTTGGCCTCATTTAAAAATGCCTCTACATGAAACACAAGAAATGAATTGATGAAAAAAGTCAACTCAAATTGTTTCATTTTTAGGTCAGCAAGAATGGTCCACTGATTTAAGTATACTGGTTCTCTTTTGTTTCCATTATAGGAGTAGTGATCATGGAATTTGTCAGTCAAGAAGCCAAAGCTTAGGAAAAGTTCTGTAATTGGGTATTGTTGTACCTCCAGCTCCCTTTCAACATTTGTTCATACACCTCTGCCCATAAGCCATGAGTTTCATACTGCCGTCCAAGTGTCCCAGGACCTAGCTACATAAACCTTTCATAACCTATTTGTCCTATTCTTCATTCTTCCAGAGCACTACTAGAAGACTAGATAAATAATCTCTGTAAAATCAATTATGTGAAGATATCTTAATCCTTGTAGATAACATGTTTGCATTTTAATGAATACTCTTTAAACTCAATTTGGCTAGGTATTTGTGGTTGAAAGCTTATATATCTTTTTTGTCTCTTATAATCACATTCCACGGTCTCTGCTTGTTTATAGCGGTAGCTTCTAAAGTTTGTGTGATCCTGACTTTGGTCCCTTGGTATTTGTCCTTTTCCTTTTTGAATGTGCATAGTATTTTTTATTTGACATGGAAGTTCTGAATTTTTTCTGTGATGGTCCTGGGATTTTTCATTTGGGGATTTCTTTTAGGAGGCAACCAATGGTTACTTTCTATTTTTACTTTGCACTCTGGTTCTAAGAAACCTGAGCAGTTTTCTTTCATGATTTCTTAAAATACCATATCCAGTCTCTTTAAACCCAAATGAATACTTAATGTGGGAGTTTCAGGCACAATTGAGGAGATAAGTGAAAGAATTATTTGAGGAGAGAAGGATTTTTTTGATGCTCTCTGTTTTTGCATCACATCTATCTATAACTACATCTCTTCCCCTACCAGCAAGCCTTCCCAGAAACAATGATTTTTAAAAATAATAATACTCCAGAAAAAAAACCAGCTGACACATCAACCACATCTGATAAAATTTACTGCACTCCACACCAATGGTACCCTATCTGTTGAACAAAATGAGGAAATTGCCATCTCTCAACTCTTTTTCACTTACCCAACCAGATGAAACTGGGACCAAGCTTGGTTACAATAATTAAATAGCCTTCCATTTTTTATTATTCATTCTTATTTATAATGTTGTAGTCATTGTGAATGTTGTCATCCGGTTCTATTTATTTCACTATGTATAAGTTCATATGTCTTCCCACACTTATCTGAATAGTCCACATTTGTAAATTCTTGCAGTGATATATTTCATTACATTCTTGTGCCATGGTTTGTTTAGCCATTCCTCAATCAGTGGGCATAAACTTGAATACCCATTCTTTGCCACCATGCAAAATGTTTCTATGAATATTCTGGTATGTGTGTATGCATATACATGCATATATACATGTATGTACATAGGTTAGGTAGGTGTAGGTATCTCTTTTTTTGGTTCTTGACCCCCATCTCTACTGCCTGATCTCTTTGAAATAATGATAACCTGACTGAACTAATTTCTCAATGATTAGCATATTCCTACATTGTCATACTCTTTCCATCTCAGTGATTCTGAACCTTAGCTGTCATTGCACAAACCCTAGCCCTTATTCCCCACTGCCTCCTCCTTTATTCCCATCTTTCTCAATCTTATCCACCCAATGACCCACTCAAAATCTACTCATCCCTGTCACTGTGATCCCTGAAATGCCTACTCCATAGATAACAAACTTGCTTTCACCTTAAACCTTTTCCTTTCTCACTCTTTCCATTTTTTGTATTTGCTGAGACCTGGATCCTTCTCAATGGCATAGTTTCCCTGGCCATCCTTTCCAGCACTGGTTGCATTATGATTCATATGATTTATTTATTTTATTTATTTATTCATATGATTCATTATTCATTTATTAGTTAAGTCAAGATATTCTTTGTTCCCCAAAGCCACTTCCAGATTCACCCTCTACCA
>CM053586.1:98116435-98134004 GCA_028646515.1 Pseudochirops corinnae
TGAGTATAATGTTTCAGGGAAAAATATGGTCATTCAATGAGGTGGAGGACTTTCAAGCATTCTTGATGAAAAAACCAGAGTTGAATAGAAAATTTGACGTTCAAATATAAGAAGTAAGTGAAGCATGAGAAGGTAAAGAGGGAAAAGAAATCATAAGGAATTTATTAAAGTTGAACTATTTATATTCCTACATGGAAAAATGACAATTTTACCTCATGAGACTTTTCTCTGTATGAGGATAGTTGAAGGGAATATATATGCATGTATATACATATGTATGTATGTATGTACACATACATATATGTTTATAAAGGAGAGTATATGTGCATATAAATACATATGTGAGTGTGTCTATGTGCACATGTATACATAGAGAGAGGGCATGGGATCAGCTGAATAGGAAGGGATGATAACTAAAAAAATAAAATTAAGAGGTGAGAAAGAAATATAATGTGAGGAGATAGGGAGAGGCAGAATAGGGTAAATTATCTCATATAAAAGAGGCAAGAGAAATCTGTTACAATGGAGGGGAAGAACAAGAAACCAAAAGGGAATGGGTCAACCTTACTCTCACTGAATTTGGCTTAAGGAGAGAATAACATACACACTAAATTGGGTATCTTACCCTACAGGAGAGTAAGGGGGAAGAGGACACAAGGCAGGGATGACAGAAGGGAGGGCAGATTGGGGGAAAGGTGGTTAGAAGCACACACTTTTCAAAAGGGACAGGTTCAAAGTAGAAAATAGAGTAAGTGGGGTGCAGGATAAGATGGAGTTTAATATAGTCAGTCTTTCACAATATATCTACTATGGAAATGTTTTATGTAACTAACATATACAACCTATATTGAATTGCTTATCTTCCCATTAGGGGTGGGTGATGAGGGAAGAAGGAAAAGAATCTGGAAATCAAAGTTTTAAAATCAAATGTTAAAAAAAATTATTATTATTATTTTTACATGCAGCTGGGAAATAAAATATACAAGCACTGGGGTATAGAAATCCATCTTGCCCTACTAGAAAGTCAGAGGGGGGATAGAAGAGGATAGAAGAGAGAGCATATTAGGGAAAGGGGTATTCAGTAGGATTGCTATTTTGGGGTGGTGGGTAGGGGAAAGACAGGGAGAAAATTTGTAACTCAAAACCTTGTGGGAATGAATGTTGAAAATGAAAAATAAACAAAACAAAGGAAAAAAAGAATGCAAAGATCATCTAAGTGCTAATCAAAATGGTCTTAGATCTTCTATAACAATTTATTTAAATTCCATGTTCCAATTTTCCTACTGGAAAGAAAAATAGTTTATAAAGCAATTGGCACATTCATAATATCAGAATACCATCATTCAATAATAAAAGCAATATTGCACAATATCTGAATGCCATTTTTTACAGTTGGGGGCATGTATAAAATGATTACCCATGGTATACATATAGATTATTTGAATGAAATTTTTTTCAGCAATCTCGTTTCAAAACACAATAAATTTCACTTTAAAAACCCACAGCAAAACAAAAACATGTTACTTAATGAATAGCACGTGCAGTGTTTTCCATATTCATTGTATCCAGCTTAGGACCTTTATTTTCCCAGTCCTACAGAAATCATGATAACTTTGTTTTACTGTAAGAACATCTTGTATTTATAGAACCTCTTAACCCATCAGGTCAAGATTTTAAAGGTGTTTGAACATCATTCTTCTCTTTGGCTGTTATAAAGGTACTGGCTTGGCTTTCTCATGGCTGTGCAAAGAAATCAGACAAGTCTTCTCTACCCTCATTCCTTTTCAGGTACTACTGTACCCAACATGAGAAGAAAATATTAAATAAGGCAGTAATTTGTGGTCTAATTAAGAGAATACAGACCAAAGGTAAATATACCACCACCCACAATAAGAACACATTTTTTCTCTTTTCATATGAAATCTCATTTATGTTCCTAACACAATCCCTTTGAGAGCCTTTCTTTCCTCAAACTTCTAAAATGCATAGAGCTAGTATACTAGGGGTGTGGTGGGCATGGAAGAAGTATAGATAAAATTCTTTCCTCCAGTCCCCAAACACAAAAATGCTACATATGGCTCTACTTCGAATGTAGGAAAAGGTGAATTGCATTATATACCAAATTATCACAGGATATATTTAAGGATGGAAAAATTGACACAAATCGATTCAGAGGCTTTACCTAAGGCCAACCACATGTAAAGATGAAACTGGATTTCACATTTCTATTTTGTAGACTAGTGCTCTAGAATTTGATTTATGCAACTTTATCAAATCCTGTATTATCCAGTTTTTCCCTTTTTCATATGATAAGTTTATTTATAATACCTGAATTGAAAGACACTAGGTCTTTGGCTTACTCAAAAAGCAGTCATTTGTTTTGTTGTGTAAATGACAAGTTCCTCTAGTTTGGAAATAGTTACACAGCCATGGAAATGAGAATTCATAACCAAAAGTCACTGAATAAAGGCCCATACAAACATTGTTCAACAATATTGAAAAATCAGAACGTTAAACAAATATGTAAAATCGGGCATAATTAAAGAGGAAAAGACTTCCCTTTAATTGACACGATAATTCCCAAAATAATTTATGTAAATTCCTATAAACAAATCAATGGGAAATAGAACATTTTCTATTTTTAAAAAATTTAATGGAGAAATAACTATTGTGTGTGTTGGAGGCCATATTGTTTGAGGCAGTTTATATAAGATGCCTGGTCAAGATTCATAATTGCACAAATCTGATAGGTCTTACATTTTCTATTGCAAATTATATTGCTGTCATAACTCACAAAGAAATACTTATAATATGTTAAGAACTGTTTACTATCTAAGACTGCAAATTGCTTAGCTAACACATATAAATTTTTTGGCTGCAAATCTTCAATGCCATAAGCCTTTGTCAGGATGTACTCCAATTTCCAGCTGGGTTCTTCTTTCATGTTAGCCTCGGTGAGGTTTAAATAATACTGCCAAGTATCCTACAATTAAAAAAATATACAAATCCATGTTTATATCTCAACATTCACTATGGTTTAGGGGGAGAACACTGTTATGAAATGAAAGGAAAACCAGACTTGATTTCAAAAGACCCGAATTTGATTCTCTGCTCTACTAACTCCAAATAACCATGGGCAAGACACTTAAACTTTCTGATCTTCACTTTCCTTATTTGTTAAATGGCAATAATAATATTTATGCCAACTACCTTACAGAATTGGGAAGAAAGTATATGAGATAGTATTTGAAGGTGAGCTATTATTATATAATGAGAACACAAATTAAGAGTTGTATAAGTTATTGCTAGCTGGTAAGATTAAATTGGAGGTTTGTAGTTCACATCTGTACAAAGAAAGGGGAAATCACAAGGAATTAATTTTATTTTAAAAGAAGCGCACCACTAAAAACCCTTTCTTCTCTTTTCTTCAAACAAAGATTTAAGTACCATCAAGTAAACAATAAGAAAGCATTACTTAGAGACTAAGATGTGCCAGAAACTCTGTTCTAGGTGCTGGAGATGCATATAAAATAATGACAACAACTAGCATTTATATAGAACTTTAAAGTATAATAACAAAGCAGAATAAACATGTCAATTCATTGGAAAGAAATAAAACTGTCCTTATGATGACTTTTTATTCTAATAGAGGAGAGACTATGTGTTTATAAAGGTAGCATAATTCCAGAAATTCTCTGCATAGTTTCCTCATTAATTATTGGTTTGTTTCTGCCTGAGAAGTCACATTATTAGTTTTCCATTCACAGATACTGGATTTGTATGGGAAAAGTGAGCTGTTGGGTCAACAAAACTTACTGGATGTTTCAGGCCAAAATAAAAAGATATTTTTATTAGAAAAAGCCAGATAATTGAGGCCAAAACAGGTTACACTGGCCCAGATTGCTAACTACTTATTTTAATTCTCTACTTCATTTTGTGGGATAGATACAGATAGAATCTCATACTTCAGGCTTTCTTGCATGAAAACATATTTTATCAATAAGAATATCAGAAGAAGGCTCTTCAACGCACTCAATATCATAGGGGGGGAAAATGAAATTGTTACCAAATATAGCATTCTGATTCCTTTAACTATCTTTATAAACATCTCCCAAGAACATTTCTCAAACACTACTGAGAATACATTTTCTCTATATAAAATCTTTATTTAAAGTTTAGTTGGGTGAATTTAGAATTTGTAAATTATAGCTTTTTTTAAATTAGGCTACCTCAGAAAATAAAAGTATCTAAATCTGTCTATAATGGTTTTAAAGAGCAAAATGAATATGAATGTTAGGTCATATAATGATACCCAGCTAAGTGAGTGATTGGGAAAATTTTGGAACAAATTACTAAAGTGGTTATGTTATTCCTATGTTTACAAGTGGAGGAAGTTCTGAAGATACAGACGCTAAAACTTATGGGGGAATTATGTCAACTTCAGGTTGAGCAAGAGGAATGATTCTGCTAAAGTACCCCTAGCTGTGGCTACAAGGAGTTAAACTAACCTAAAGCCCATAGCTCAGTACATATATTCCCATGCTGCTCCTGATTCCAATCAGTTACGAGTTATAAGTATCTAATTTGGTCTCAGGAGACATGGAATGAAAATGAGAAAGTTTTAATAAGGCAATGATTAATCACAGGAAAGAAGAATCTACTTATATTACTCCCTGTATGATCTTGGGTGAATCACTTAACCTGAATAAGTATTTGTAAAATGATAAAGTTGGACTAGATAAGAGGTGTCAACCTCAAACAGAAATTGATCCCTGTAGGTGTATGTTGACTTATAAAACCTCAAATTAATATTATCTCTGGTATGCTGTATTTTTATTCATTTTGTTCAATATTTCCCAGTTACATTTTAATCTGGTTCCAGCATCCAGAGTGTTATGGGCCCTTTACATTAGCTCATAGGAATGTTTGATGCCTCTGGACTAAATGACCTCTAAGGTTTTTTTCCAGTTCAAATTCTATAATTGTAAGAGCCTAATTTGTCTCCTAGTCTCCTTCCTCCTCCAATCTATACTTCAGAATAATAGCTGCCAAAATACTCTTTCTTAAGCACAGGCTTGTTCCCTAGAGTTAACCCTCCCATTTCCCACCTCCATGCTTTTGCTCACTCTTTCTTCTTCCATCTCTTAGAATCCTTAGTTTCCTCAAAGGCTCAGATCAGGTGCTACTTCTTAGGGAAAACCTTCCCTGATTACTCTAGTTATGAGTGTTCTTTCCCTCTTCAAATTATCTTGTACTTACTTATCTTTTTACATATGATATCCCTCAGTAGAATGTAAGTTTCTCGAAGGCAAGAACTGTTTTTTCATTTTGTCTTTGAATCCCTAAAGCATAACCCAGGGTCTTGCCCAAGGAAATGTTTAATAAATGTTTGCTGAATTGAATTGAAGAAATAAGTAGACTCCTATGGCCTAGCTTTTGCAAACTAAAAATGATAAATATCACACATACAAGCAAAACACAGGAGACAGAGAGACAGGGAGAGGGAAGGAGAGAGAGGGAGAAAGAGAAAAAGAGAGGGAAAAAGAGAGAGAGAGAGAGAGAAAGAGAGAAAGAGAGAGAGAGAGAGAGAGAGTGAGAGAAAGAGAGAGAGATGTTTTAATTCTAGAATGTCTACACTGTATTATTGTGTTGCAGGGATATGCTAAAGAGACAATATGGTAGAGTCAGTAAGGGCACTGCCTAGGAATTAGGAAGAAGTAGATTGAGACCCTGCCTCTGACTCATAGTGGTCTGATCCTAGAAAAGTCACTTAATCTCACAGTGCCCCTTGCAACTCTCTAACAATATAAATTACAAATAATTTTTTAATGAGATTCAACAACAATAATTCCTTACAGCGATGATACCATAGGTTCAGAATTTTTTTTAATCATAATTAACCTAAAGAAACTTACCAAAAGTTTGGCAATATATTAATGTCCCTATTTGAATAATGTCAACTTACCAGCAATCGATAATCACGAAGATCATATTGAAATAGTCTGACTCCAGGGTTGTTCGTTTGCTTTTCTAGAACATTCTTCACTGGTGTCACAGCAGGAGCCACAAACAAGGAATTGACTGGATTTCCTAGTTAAAACACACATACACAATGCAAACTACATTAAACAAATGTCTGGAAGTACATGTGGTTTATCCTGCCTCTCTTCCTTAATCTAATCCCAATAGATACGCATTAAGAATTTTATTCAAATGTCATAGAGTAGTAGGCTGTTTTGAATCTCTTCCTGAGTGAAAACAAATCACACTATCCCAGAGAAACATCATTTTCTTAATTAACAGGAAAACACAACAGAAATGGACAATTACAAATTAAATAAAGGACTTAGTTGAAATGGGGAGGGAGAATAATACTTTATTCTTCTACAAGAGAAATATCTTCCTATTTCTGTCTAAAAAAATATTGCCTGTTTTTGTTGGTTGCTAATGTATGTGTATTATTATGAGATTGGAAACCAGTCCACATGTTGATTCAGTTCTCACCTATCCACAAAATGGAGGGGAGCATATATATACATAATTAAAATGTAGAGAATCTATATCAGAATTGTATTAGGAATGGATTTTTGTCCTTATATATAATATGGATATGTCAGATATTCTGGATATTCCCAGTACTTTATAGTATATTTGGTCATGCAGTCTGGTGATATGACTCAAGATGACCTACAAAGTTGCCCTATTTTCCTTTTCTGACCCTCTTTCAAGCTCTTCATGCCATTGACAAGGAAAACAGTATCAGTCTCAGACTAATACAAAACAGCAACTGAGTGCAGAGTTGGCTTCTCAAAACAAAGTTGCAGATATAGTACATCTTGCCTTGAATGGGTATGAAGTATTTGCCATAAAACGTTCTTTCCTCCTCCTCCTAGAGTAGATTAAGCAAGACCTTGTTTTGGATCAATAACGGTTTTGATTTAAGTGGAACAGGTGACAACATCAGGAAGTACTTAAATGAAAAATTCATTGTAGACTAACCACTGATAATAAAAAACTAAATATGTTAAATTTTAAACCATCAATAAAAGAAGCTTTGCCCTCTAAGCTCCTTGGACTTTAAAATTAGTCAAGCAAAGAACAATGGGAATAACTACCAGCAGATTATCTCTAAATTCAAGGATAATATTTATTCTAAAACAAAATTAACTTAGCTGGAGTTTAAGAGGCTCTCTTGCTGAGGCCAATCAAGTAATATTGAGCCTATATAGCCAAGGAAAAGTACTATGTACGAGCATAAAATCACACTATTATAACATGTTAGAGCGGATGGGATAATTTTTACTTCTAGGGTAAAGCCCAAAAGGTTGCAGAAGAAGGTGAGATATGGGGATCTGAATCCCTGTACCTTTCTGTATGTATAGTTTTTAGTTAATTAATTTTGTAACCTTCTGTATCAAGTAGCTTAAATAGTTAAATAGGCAGACACTATGTTAAAGCATCAAACTGCAAACATACCATGCAACATTACCTTTTCTATCTGAAAGGACCATAATGCTATCCCTGTGAGTGTGTCCATAAAATTGTCCTGCAATAATATCACTGTACTTGTGGAAAATGCCAATCAGTTTCTCATTGTAATATTCTCTCATAGCAGTTGTGTTTCTTGAAAATGGTAGATATCCCACTGGTACATGTGCTATCACATACACCTGAAAAAAACAAATATACTAAGGCGTAATAACACATTTCTAAGTTATAACCTAGATCTCTCTTATCAACCTTATATGGTTAAGACCACCAACCAATGGTACTATATTTTGTATTTGAGAAGTATTAAATAAGCTGCATTCATTGTAAACCATCTAATTAGAAAATCATTTAAAATATCTAGAATCCTAGTTACTGTAACCACATTTTTGGAGGGAAAAAGAGAACAAGATAATAAGCCATTTCTCTGAATTTATCCTTGAATGATAATGCAAACACTATTTTAAGTTGTTCTCCCCTTTGAACTACATAGATCCCTAGGTATGTAGTACTATGAATTCTTCACAGGATCACAGAATCAAAAAGCTAAAACTGGGAAGGACCTCAGAAGCAAGCAATCTGGTTCAACCCATTCATTTTAGACTTGAGGAAACTGATGCACAGAGTGACCCACCCAAGGCTTCAGAGGTAGTAAACATCAGAGGCAAAAATGGAACTCAGACTGTCTGACTCTAGAGACAGTGTTCTTCCTTCTCTAACATTCAGCTTGTATGAAAGTTCTTAATAAAAATAATTTTAAAAATCAGTTTTGTGTCTATGGTCCAAAACAAGTTAAAAATTGTTGTTCTATATAACAGGAATGTCAGAGTTGTACACGTTGCCTAAGGTAGTTACTGCTAATATAATGAAAAATTCTAGTACTTCTTGTTAGACCTCACTCTATCTCTTAGCTATGGCTCTTTGGAATACAGAGAAAGTGTGATACTTACAGCCTCTTCCCTTCTGTGCTACCTCCTTGTTACATATATTTCTTTAAAAATTCCTCCACTGAACATGCTTAATTAATCATTATCATTAGCACCTGCCATTTGAGAAGGGAAAGTCTCATAGTGAGAGGTAGTAAAACTATTCCTCCACCTTATACTCCCTGTATAGGTTCACCTTTCTTTCCCTTTTATTATTTCTGTCCCAGTTAGCATCCATTGAGAGCCAGTTCTCTATATTGTGTCCTTAAGATATGCCCAGAAGATATGGGATACATATTCTATCCCCAAGCTTCCCTTTCTTTTCTCCCTAACCCATCACCCAATGGCCCAATTGCTTAAGTGCTCTGATGAATCCTAAGGGCCTTAGGACAGTATGGTCTCTAACCTTTTCTTTGTTTTGCCGAGAACTGTTTAGCGTATTCTCCAGCCACTCAAACTGATTTGCTGGGTCAGTCTGGTTAAAAGTGACAGCATTGGGGCTATAGTACAGGTTTGTGTTTAGACTGATGATCCTGAGGGACTGACGGCTCAGATGGGATGGAACGGTCTGTGAATAAAAGCCACCTGTGAAAACAAATTCAACACACGTTATAGGAAAATATATGCACACACACATGCATGCAAAAAAGCAAATCCTTAACTGAGATACAGCATCTCCAGTCAGAAAGGGAGACTTGATCCCTCTATTTGTCCATCAAGCACAGTCATGAGTTGCCATTAGGAGGATACAGGATAGAAACACTTACATATTATAATAGCATTTCGAATTAGAATAATTTTTTTAATCTCTAAAGACTAAAAGGAGCAGGTCAGGTGCTGACCTTCATTGGTAGATGGTGTTTCTCACTGGGAGTTCATCAGGCCAATGAAATCACAGATCCAGTCTAAGTTTTGAAATTACTGAATTCTGGTTTGTGCTCTGGGTTTAACAACAAAAGCTTGCATTTATATAGTGCATTAAGGTTTACAAAAGACCTTACAATATTTTCTCATTTTACCCTCACAACCTTGGGGGATGGGCATTATTTTAATCCACATTTTACAGTTGTTAAAACTGTATTTGAGTTTGACACCACCAATCTTGGTGATAGGTGATGAGAGCCTGAACTAAGATGGTAGCTGTGTAAACTGACAAAAGGAATCAGAATTGAGAGATGTTGTAAAGATAAAAACAGTAAGATTTGGCAAATGATTAAATATATTGGTGATGGTGAGTGTAGAGCCCAGGATAAAGCTAAAATAAAACATGGGTAATTAAAAAGATAATAGGGTTGGCTAGGTGGTGCGGTGAATGGAGCATTGGCTGTAGAGTCAGGAGGGCCTGAGTTCAAATGTGACCTCAGACACTTAACACTTACTAGTCATGTGACCTTGGGCAAGTCACTTAACCCCAATTGCCCGGCCTTCCCCTCTGCAAAAAAAAAAAAAAAAAAAAAAGCAAAAAAAAGATGATGATAACCTCAAAAAATAGAAAAGTATGGAGATAGAGCTGATTTAAGGGGAAAACATAAGGAGTTCTATTTTGGGCCTGTTAAATTTGAGCTGCTTCTTCAATATATAATTTGAAATGTCCACTAAGCAGCTGGTAATGATGGACCGAAGTTTAAGAGAGAGACTGGGGAAAGACAGAGGTTTTGAGTCATCTGCATAAAGATAACTAAATTCAAAAAAGCTTCTGAGGTAACTGGGAGAATGGAGCAAAAAGGACTCAGAGAACAGCCTAAAGGAATATCCAGTTAGGAAATGGATGATCAGCCTGCAAAAGAGACTGAAAAAGAGCAGTCAGATAAGTAAAGAAATAACAATGGTGTCACAAAAACCCAGGAAGGAAAGGATGGTGGAGACTTGGGCATATTTGAAGACAATAGAGAAGGAACCAATAAATAGGAAGGATTGGAAAAGTAGAGAGAAAGAAGACAATTAAATTGACAATCATCTGGACAATGAGAAAGACCATGTTCTCATCAGAGACAGGAATAAAGGACACATTAGAGGATGTCAAGGAATTTTAGAGGAAAGAAGGATATGATGGAAAATGGGAACAATGTAAAATAGAAGGTATCATGGAATAGGAGGAATGGAATATTGAAAAGAAACTCTCCAATGATGGAAATTGTGGAAGTACAGAGAATATTTATCCCCATACTCCTTTTCATCTTCCTCCTCCCTCCCTCCTTTTTTTTTATCTTACAGCATTTATAGGATTTGGAGCTGAAACAGACTATTGCTCCAACCTCTTCATTCTATAGATGAAACAATAGTCTCCACGAGATTGTGACTATCCAAAATTCACACAAAGAGCCCAAGATGAGATCCAAAGACAATTTTCTAACTACAAATTCAGTGCTCTCTCCACAACACCAGTGGATACAATCAGTGTGACCACAGGATTTCTTTTTTGCTACAAGAGTAACTGAAGTGAAGAAGAATGAGTATGAACATTCTACTGAAACTTGTTTTTGAAAAGCTGACTTCCAGGACCTCATGGGACTATAACCACTTTCACTGAGGAGTGTGAGATGGAAGACATTGAGTACAAATGATTTATTCCCTACCATCTTACCATTAGACAGAACCACCTATATCTAAGCAAATGATACAGAAATGTGACTCTACCCTAGTTAGGGGCAGCTAAATGATATAGTGAATAAAGTGCCAGTCCTGGAGTCAAGAAGACTCATTTTTGTGAGATTAATAGGTACCAAATTAAAATATTTTTTTTCTTGATCTCTAGAGCAAGAGGGTAAGGTATTAAGTGTTTTATTTATTTATTATGTGAGGTATTATGTATTATTTAAATTTAACCTAAAAACGAACATGATAAAAAGCAAAAATTACAGAGATTTAATAGAAACAAGAGAGACTAAGAAGAGGTAGCAATACTACACAAAAGAACTACATAAAGAAAGAGCTTACTATCATGGATAATCAGAATGGCATGGTTATTGTTCTGGAGCCAGACATCCTAAAGAATGAAGTCAAGTGGGCCTTAAAAATCACTGCTAACAATAAGGCTAGTGGAGACAAAATAGGGAAGCTATTTAAAATCCTAAAAGATGATGCTGTTAAAGTGCTTCACTCAATATGCCAGCAAATTTGAAAAACACAACAGTGGCCACTAGATTAGAAAAGATCAGTTTACATTCCATTCTGAAAGAAGGAAAATGCCAAGGAATGTTCAAATTACCAAACAATTGTGCTCATTTCACACACAAGCAAGACTATAAGATTCTGCAAGGTAGGGGCAGCTAGATGGCACAATGAATAGAAGACTGGCCCTCAAGTCAGGAGGACTTGAGTTCAAATCTGACCTCAGACATTTAACACTTACTAGCCATGTGACCTTAGGCAATTAAGGTCACAATTAACCCCAATTGCTCTGCCTTCCCCCCTCTAAAAAGCAAAAAAAAAAAAAAAATCTACAAGCTGAGCTTTAGCAGTACATGAACCAAGCATTATCAAAAGAATAAGCTAGTTTTCAAAGAGGCAGAGGAATTAGAGACCAAATTGCTAACATCTGCTGGATTATGGAGAAAGTAAGGGAGTTCCAGAAAAAATATCTACTTCTGCTTCATTGACTACACTAAAGCCTTTGACTGTATGGGTCACAACAAAATGTGGCAAGTCCTCAAAGAGATGGGAGTACCAGATCATCTTACTTGTCTCCTGAGGAACCTGTATGTAGGCCAAGAAGTAAGAGTTAGAACTGAACTGAACATGGAAAAACTGATTGGTTTAAGATTGGAAAAGGAATACAGTAGGGCTGTATATTATAACCTTATTTATTTAACTTATATGGAGAATACATCATGCAAAATGCCAGACTGGATGAATCAAAAGCTGTTATTAAAGTTGCTGGGAGAAATACCAACAATCTCAGATATGTTGACATATCTCTGATATGACCCACTCTGATGGCAGAAAATGAAGAGGAATTAAGAAGCCTCTTGAGGAGGGTGAAAGAGGAGAGGCTAAAAGCTGGCCTTAAGCTTAATATTCAAAAAACTAGGACTGGACAACTGTTGCCATCACTACCTGGCAAATAGAGAGCGAAGAAATGGAAGCAGAGTCAGATTTTATATTTTTGTACTCAAAGATCACTGCAGAGGGTGACTGTAACCTTGAAATTAAAAGATGCTTGCTCCTTGGAAGGAAAGCTAGGGTAAATCTGGACAACACACTAAAAATGAGAAATATAACTTGCAAATAAAGGTCTATATAGGCAAAGCTATGGTTTTATCCAGTAGCAATGTATAGATGTCAGAGTTGGAATAATGGAAAGCTGAGCACCACAGAATTGACATTTTTAAATTGTGGTGCTGGAGAAGACTTTTGAGAGTCCCTTGAACAGCAAGGGGATCAAATCAGTCAATAGTTAAAGAAATTAATTCAGGCTATTCATTGAAAGGTCAAATATTGAAGGTGAAGCTTAATTACTTTGGCCACATAATGTGAAGTCAGGACTAACTAGAAAAGACTCTGATATAAGGAAAGATTGAAGGCAAAAGGGACAACAGAGGATGAGATAAATAGAAACAATGAACATGAACTTAGATTTTGAGAGATAGTGAAGGACACAAGAGCCTGATATGCCATGGGGTCATGAACAGTCAAACGTTGACTGAATGACTGAACAACAGCAACAACAAACCATTGTTATAAATGTTGGAGGCATGGCTCTAAGGCCAGGACCCTCTTAGTTCAGGTTCAATGTTGAGATAAAATGATGTACTTGGAAGTCACTGAACATTTAACAGGAAGCTTGCTCTGCCCTAAACCAGCAAGAATATGCAACAAGAATACTGTAACACTTAGGTTATCTATACACAACACCCTCTCATATCCATCTGTAAATGTGTGTGGTAGTAGGTTGTCAGGGTATAGTGATTTTTATGACCTTAGGCACCCACTATGTCTGAGAGGTGCAGCTTACATGTGGCTGGAAATGTACATATTCCTAGGTAACCAGGACACTGAGTCAGGGAAGCTAAGGCCAATCAGGTCCTGCGGGCAGCTTTGTTTTCTTTCAGGTAAGGCCTCCCAAAATGTTGTGTTTGGGAGAAAAGATGTGTCAGAGAAATTCTGGTCCTATTTGTTTGTTCAGTCATTTTTCAGTCGTGTCCAACTCCTCATGACCCTGTTTGGAGTTCTCTCAGCAAAGGAATGGAGTGGTTTGCCATTTCCTTCTCCAGTTCATGTTACAGATGAGAAAACTGAGGCAAATGGGGTTAAGTGACTTGTCCAGGGTCATACAACTACTAAGTCTGAGGATGGATTTGAATTCAGGTATTCCTGACTTCAGGCTCAATGTTCTATCCACTGTACCACCTAGCTGCCCACTAGCCCTATTACAACATACTACGTGACTCAAAAGTTGGCTACATAACATTTATCTGAAAATAGTTAATTACTTAGTTTAACAGCTGTATAAAAAGGACCCAAACTTGGCCATTGTAGGTTTTGTTTCTTTAAAACCCAGCCTAATAGTAAAAAGACGATGACAAGGTAGTGGGAGATGGGAGGGTGAGAGGAGTCATACTGAACTAGAGAAGTAGTATGGTGAAGGGTAAACAATGCTGACTCCGGAGTCAGTCCTCTGCTGTTTGCTGTCTGTGTGAGATCCTGGGCAAATAAATTCATTTTTCTGGGCCATAGTTTCCTCTAATTTAACTTTCTGATCTAAATCTTACGAACCTATAAAGTAAAGAATAAGCAAGCAACATTGGTCCTAGTAGTATTTCTGGGCTATCTTTTGGGCTGTTTTGGGGAGATTTGACCCTAAAATGCAGAGAACTGTACATACGTACATATGTATGTATATGTGCATATACACATACACACATAGAATGTATGTGTGTACATATACATGTACATATCTCTGTGTGTACATATACATAAATAAAATTTCTCATTTTATCTTCACAATTTTGTGATGTAGGTATTCTTCTTAATCATCATTTTAGAAATCTAGAAATTCTGGTTGTAGGGGGCAGCTAGGTGGTACAGTGAATACAGCACCAGCCCAGTAGGCAGGAGGACCTGAGGTCAAATCTGGCCTCAGACACTTAACACTAGCTGTGAGACCTTGGGCAAGTCATTGAACTCCAATTGCTCTTCCCCCTGCCAAAAAAAAATTTTTTTTAAAAAAAAAGAAATTCTGGCTGAGAAATAGTAAGTGACTTGTCTAGGGTCACTCAACAAGTAAGTGTTAGAAGAAAAGTTAAAATTCAGTTGTGTCTCACTAAAGTCCTGCTATATGCACTATACCAAGCTGCCTTTTCATTCACACTCCCCCCACAATCTGTTGTCAAAGCTGCAGTCATCATTTCTGTCTCCCTTTTCTCTCCTCACACAACAACCACTCTTCCCTAGACTATTTCAATAGTCTTTTCATTGGTTTCCCTTCATCAATCGTTCCCTACTACAATCTATCATATTGAGCTCCATCTATCTGATTGAACATTACAGTATATCATCTATGTGTTTATACTCTTCCTTACAGGTATAGTAATATACTTCCTGTATGCCCGTTTTCAAAAATGTATCTTCTCACCATTCCATTCTACACTGGAAAAGCTCAGTCATTTAAATTCTACATGGCAGTTAGTCTTGCAAAGTAGTGGCTAATTGGTTAAGGTTGACACTTGCACATGTTCACACTTTTTAATTGACTTGGTACTGCACTGGTTTCAGAGCTATTTTTTATTCATATGCAAATCCAAATGTCAACTTTTGTTTCGTGTGTCACATGCTCATTTTTCTCCAGACGGTCATAAATTCAGGAAGGGAGCAAAGAAGGCAGGGCACAGAACTACCTACAAGATAAACTGGTTCATAGCAACTGTACTAAAGCAAGGTTAACAACTCACAGACTTCCAGTAAAACAAACCGGGTGCTAGAGCTCTCTGGGACTGGTATGGCACACCCAATCAAACACAATTAATTAAGGACCAAGTCTAAACCACATGTTTTCAAAGCACAGCAAAAAAGGCATCTAAAGCTCTTGAAATTTACCTGTCCTCAGCGTATTGATGGCTTCCTCAGTCAACCACGGTTTCCATAAGTTCGCTACAGCTTCATATACTTTGCTAGTGGATATAGGGAGTTGGTCCTGTCCAAACATAACAATATAAGGCACAATTTAAATTTTGAGTAAGGCATATGGATGAAAAAGAATGATGGCAGAACTATCTTAAAAATAATCAAAATGTAATGACCATATTCCTATGATCATAAGAACACAAAATTTTCTGAAAATGTAATATAATTACAGATGCTGATTTGATTCCCTAGTTCCTATGATTTACCCACAACATATCCCCTTTCACAATTTACTCTAGCATGTTCTTTATCTGAGGCAGTGCAGATAGAGTGAATAGAGTGCTAGACCTGAAGTCAGAAAGATTTGGGTTCAAATATTACTCCTTGGCACATATCAACTGTGTGATGCAGAGCAAGCCACATATTCTCCATGTGCCTCAAGATCAAAAACTTTAGTACTAGAAGGGAACTCAGAAGCAACATAGTCTAAGCCTCTCATTTTGCAGATGAGTAAACCAAGGCTCTGGGAAATTAAATGACCTGCCCAAGATCTCATGGGTAGCAAGCATCAGATATAAGGTCTGAATTGAGGTGGGTCTTTTGACCTTCTAGTCAGTGCTCCTTCCACCATCACATTGCTACAGATGAACATTCTAGAATAAATTTTTCTAGGACTCATCTACAAAGTTTTGGACAGATTGTGAAGGATCTTTGTTGGGAGAGGAAATTTCCATAGTTGGAGTTCCCTATGTTGAAGAAATCACCGACTCTTGTGTATTCATCTGTAAAATGGAGATAATAGTATCTACTTCTCAAGGTTATTGTGAGGACCAAATGAAATAACTATAAAGTGCTAAGCACAGTGGTTGACAAATAGTAAGCACTACTGACATGTTAGTTGTTATTATTATTAACCACTATTATAATTCTTTTCCATTCCAACACTGTCTCTTCATCTAAAGACTCTTTACATCTGTTTTCATTTTATTTTTCAAGATAGCTTGAACTTCTCAAAGAATTCTTGACAAATAAAAGTTATTACTTTTATATTTATGGAGAAAATACAGTTGTTGCTACAGGAGCATAAATAATTGAAGACCATAAAACCTTAATTTTAATGAATGGAGATGTAAATTAAAACCCTACAGACACTTTCAGAAATATTAACATTTTGTGACATTATGCTTAAAAATAAACAATTTTCCCCATGACTGCCATTCATATATTAGTGATAGAAACTGCTCCAAGATAAAGATCTACATGCCAAACCAATACAAATCCTAGACATTGCTCATTGTGATCCAAAACATTAGTTCAAGATGATTTTTCCTGATTGCCAAATATATGATGGCAACTTGCGTACATTCAGGTTAAGTAATAAGCAAACAGCTTGTTCTAACTGGAACTAATTACTTTATTTTGTTTTGTTCTATGTCTTAGGTCAGAGTCACTTGATAAAATGTTATACAATGACATGTCAAACAGGACTTCAATGACAATCCACAGCCTAAGAACCCCAAACCATTCTTGGTCAGGTCTTATTTACTATAATCAAGTGGAGATTCCAAGATACAAAGTTTAAAAATATTAAAGCATTTAGAATTATCAAATCATAGAAGTTTTTAGAGATGAATGGGAACTTATATTTCATAAAATCAATCCTCTAATTTTATAGATAAAGAAATAAAGACTTGCCACAATAAAGAAGGCTGCAGGGGGGTGAAGCCAAGATGGCGGCATAGGAGCAGGAAGGTACCACAGCTCCCACATAGTCACCTCAAATACCCATAAAATATGACTCTAAACAAATTTTAGAGCTCTGAAACTCAGAAAAATACACCTCCCACTGAAGGCAGTCTGGAAAGAAGGGTTCATCTCAGCACTGGGAGCTAAAACCAGCCGAGCCTGAAACTGTGGCATGGCCCTGGGGGTGGCCAGGAGGAGCCGCAGCTGGAGCCTTCAGGAGAGTGGATAAGCGAAAGCTGTGGCAGTTTCCAGAATTATCAAGCCATAAGAAACAAGGACTAAGTGAAAGGTCAGTGGAACTCAGCTAAACTTGGGGAAGAAAAGCAGTCCAGCCAAACTGCCTCCAG
>CM053586.1:98134504-98149986 GCA_028646515.1 Pseudochirops corinnae
GTCAGTGCCTATCTTCTCAATCCTCACGAGAGCATATCTACATGTGTTTCTGATGCACTGACATAAACTTCTGTCACAAGTTAACATCTACTACTCTCAGTATAGGGTGGAGTGGATAGAGACAAAAATTCTTTCCCTCCACTCCTCTCTATGCTTTGAAAGAAGGCACAAGTAGAAAAGGCAAAGAAGTCCCAGAGAAGGTGAAAGAGACCAATTAGCTGGCCCATGGTGAGGGAGTGGGTAGGGGACAACGATCAAGAAAGAGTGAGCTAAAGTGGACAGGTTGTTTTTATAGATCATGAGAAGTCAATGAAAGTCTCCAAATCAAATGAGTATGACACTTAGTGGGCCCTGACCACTTAGAGGGCTCCTTCCCTCAAGGAGTACACAGTTTACTTCCTAATGGGGAAGACAAAATGTTAAGTGTTAAGTATGAGTTGCTATTAATATTGTTTTCATTATTATTTAGCTCATATACATTGATGAGTGGTGGTTGTTAGCATTAGATGAAGGGATCATTTTTTCTTCATTTATAAAATGGAGATAATAATATTTATACTATCTATTTCAAAGGGTTGTTCCTAGGAATGTTCTTTGTGAATGTAAAAGTGCTATCAAAATGTGTTAATATTATCACTATTGTTATTGTTCAGACCTATTTTGATTTGATTTTCTTTTTTGAGAATTGAGCATTCTCTCAATTTTATAGCAATTGAGTCTCCTTTCTACTAATAAGATTCGGGAACATGAAGAGTGAAATCTCTTTTTTACTATGCTTTTCAAGACTGCAGATTGAACTGAGTGTATCCTAAAATCAGGTTTACATTGTTCTTTAATCATAAAGTTGAAAGAAGCCTCGACGAATAAATTTAAATCTAACAGAAGCATGCATTACATTCATGTATGGTCCAGCAAAACAAATTCTTAAATTGATCATGTTCAGAAATCCATGTCTCATTGTGTATTTTGAGTCTATCATTATGATTTGTCATTGTATTGATCAGAATTCTGAAATCTTTCAAAGTTTTTTCTGCATAATCTCGTCGTAAAATTGTTCTAGTTCTACTCACTTTACTCTGCTTAAGTTCATGAAGACTTCTCAGTTTCCTCCCAAACTGTCTATTTTGTTATTTCTTATGGTGTGATAATATTCTATTACAGTAACATGCTATAATTTGTTCAGCAATTTCCCAATAGATGTACATTCCCTTAGTTGCTAGTTTTGTTTTGCTATTATTAAAAGGGTTGCTATAAATATATTTTGTACTTATGGGTCCCTTTTCTTTGATCTTTTTGGGGGTAGTCATTCATTTTTATTACCAGAATACAACACAGATTTATTCTCAATAGTCAAGAATACCAGAGACCCTTCCAAATGTAGGCCAATTATATGTTTATGTAAATTAAACAAAACATTACAGTTTGAATCACTAAAAGCCTCTATTAACACTTAGAAGAAGCCATTATATGGGCTGAGGAAAAAGTGTATACTAATGTCAGAAAGGTATATAAAAGATCTTATTATCAATCCATAATTTAACAATCTGTTCAAAAGCACCATGATATTCACACTATTTTGTTGATTGTTGCAAAGACTTTCAGTCATTTACATTCTCCTGATTTTTTTGTATCTAGGAAAATGACCCTTGATAGTTCGCTTGTTTGGAAAATATGTCTGCTTTTGAGAAAAGCAGTTGATGAGTTAAATTTGCCTCGACAATTCATTTTTCTGAGGAAATAGATCTGTTCAGAGTTATAAGAAAGCTATTACTCTAGCTAAGTACTGAGATGGCAACTGTTCATTTTGAATATGATAAGCTATAAAGTACTGGATTGATTGGAAAGCACAGTATGCCTTACCGATTTAGATATGAAGAATTTTTAGGTTGATAACTTCTTCTTCTTCTTCTTCTTCTTCTTCTTCTTCTTCTTCTTCTTCTTCTTCTTCTTCTTCTTCTTCTTTCTTCTTCTTCTTTCTTCTTCTTCTTTCTTCTCCTCTCCTCAGAAAGGACTCAGAGTATGAATCCAGAAATAACAGAGAGGTAAAAGCCAAATTCTCAGAACTGCATGAGATAAGCTTGAAGCTGGCAGTGAGGAATACTACAATTGCTGTTGAGGGCCAAGTCCAGCTTGGAAGAGGAGAATAAGAGAATTCACCCAAATGATCTACTAATTTCGTTTAGTCATTGTAGCAAGTGAGATGACAGGTAAGCAGAGTTGGATATTCAGTTAACAGTAGAAATATTTGTTCAAAATAAAAGCTATGTTTGTTAAGGAATTTTTATGGACAGAAAAATATTTAAAATTCCAGAGTTGGGGGTTCCTCAAAGCATGTAGACTTTCCTTACTCATGTGCCTCCTTAACAGGTTTCCATAAGTGAGTGCTCACTCTCCTGCACATATACTATGTGTATTGGTGTGTGAATGTAATGCAGGTTTATATGTAGATTTTGACATATTTATTTTTCCAGTATTTGCTTTACTATAATTTTAAAATTTCTTTTGCTTTGTTAAATAGTTATGTTTAGGATCTAAATGCATGACCATTGTGTGTTTTGTATAAATGGAAACACATTAGTGAGAGCTCTAGAGATAAAATGTTTAATAGGAAGAACACATTTTCCTATAACATGCATTAGAAAGCTATTATATCTTTTTATTCCTTAATTACTAGGAAAGATATGAGAAGACAGGTTTAGGCATTCTTGATCAAACCTCAGTGAGGAATGATACATTTACTTGGCCAGAAGAAATAGAAAACATTACACTCAATTCTCTTAATAAGAAAAACAAACAAAAACTGATTTTTTGAAAGCTGTTCCATATTGAATTCTATGGGGAAAAATTAGATATGATAATACATGTCACATTAGCGACTTTTTGAGCATTTATTTCTAATTATGAGAGAAACAAATCTCTAAAGAATATATACATGTTGGTGTTTGCGTATGAACAAAGCATGAATCACTTTGATAATCTTTTGCCACACACAGCTTCAGAAAGTTGACCTTTTATGCAGTGATAGATTTATATTTTACTATGTTAAGAATTCAATTCAACAAACTCTTATTAAGGAATTAACATGTGGAAAGCATATAGTCTTGGAGGAAATATAATGTTTAGCTAAGACATGGTTCCTGCCTTCATGGAGCTTACCATAGCAGATACAATACTTTCAAACTGAAATGTACAAATTTGAATTTTCTATGATGTAGATTAGAAGTCTTATTACTGCATTACTTACTACTAATACTCTATTACTACAGGCCATGATAGCTACTCATTCTGTGTGACTCTAGTCCATGTCTTCTCACATACTGAGCATAGGAGATCTGCCAAGTGTACTTCAAATCATATATATTGTCACCTGATACAGCAGGAATACCAATGGTGTATTTGCCATTGAGACATCGGTATTCCTTGCCCTTTCTTTTCATTATACACTTTCTTGATGACATCTTTTACTCTTACTCTTCAAAGTTACTCTTTGGTTATATGTTGCAATCTGCTTCATACCTACTATATGCATCTCCATTGCACTCTAAATGACATTGATTTTCAATGTCCCAGAGAATTATGTTTCATGTCTTGCCAACATACGACACACCGATGAAATATTGGTATTAAAAAGATGGGCCTTTGTTTCTGGGACAATTTTGGAAATTCACTATAGAGTCCATGAGAAATTTCTTAAGGGCAGTCAAATGTTCTGAACACTCTGTAGATGATATTATCTTGATTTTATTAAACTCTGTAACTCTATAGAGCCTCCTGGAAGAGACCCACAACTACTTAACAGAGTTTGGCCTGACCACCCACATAGAAAAGAACTGACCCTGTGGATGAAGAATACCCATTACATAGATTATGACATGTAATTGAAGGGGCACTATATAGAGCTAAAAGTCCCAATATCCTTGTTACATATCTTTGCTGGATTAGGATAAAGTAAATCTCCTTTTGTTAACTGTTCAATAACTTGCAAAGTGCCTCACTTCATCCCAACATCAAATGTGGACTAAGAGAGTGCTGGCATTAGAGCTGCCTACAATATTTGGTCAGGATATCACTGGGGTAATATGTTGACTTATGGGTGCCACATTTTTGAAGAGACATTGAAAAACTGGAGTATGTTCAAATGATATTGACCAGGTTTGTGAGTGGAATAAAAATCCAGACATAAAAAGATAAATTGAAAGAACTGGGCCTGTTTAGCTTGGATAAGAGAAGTCTTGGTGGAGGGGAACATGATATTTATCTTCAAGGGATGGCATCTAGAGTAATAAACATTATAATAAATCACATTTATGTAATACTTTACCACCCCTCACCACCTATCAAGTTAAGGATGGCCTTAATGGGTAATCAATCAAGCAACTCATGGCTCGAGGTCTAGTCCAATCTAATATCTATTGCTATGTCATGCAAGAGACACATAAAAATTAGTTAAGACACAAAGCAATGTAATAATGAGATAGGGAACTGAGTAGTAAAAGCATTTTTGGTACTCATAAACAAGTGGGTACAATCTCCTATACCTTTAGGGAAGTCACAACCTGATTCCATATCATAGACATTTTAGAACTCATGAACCCAGTGGGAAATACAACAGACAGTATCATCTGTTCCTTAGTTGTTTCTTTTTATTCGCTTGGGAGTAATTGATGAATGTTTCCTCTTGCCTTAGCTCTGGAGTCATTAGGTCCAGCTGTGACTTTTGAATTAAGAAATTCCATGCTCATACCACACCATAGGGATTTATTTCTCCCTCTTGATCACAGTCTGGCTCATTGCATCTCACTTGTCTGCTCAGGTCATCTCTGGCTGCACACTCTAAAAATTTCTCACATTATAAAGTACTACCAATCATAATTCTTACTTGGTTAAAATCACTGGTATTTTCCACCTAAGCACTGTGAACATCATCTGGAAATATGACTGGACTGTGAACTTCTCATGTCAATAGTGTAGCATAGTAGACAAAAACAAACAACCTCTCCCCCCAATTCCTTAATGCAATGTTATGCGGCAAATAAGAGGGAAAGAGTTTCCAGAAAGAGGTAGGTGATAGCATTTCTGTATTCCATCTTGGTCAGATCATATGTAAATCATCATGTTCATTTCTGGGTGTCACAGTTTAGAAAATAATTGATAAGATGGGGTATGTCTAGAAGAAGGTGACCAGTATGATGAGGGGATGAGAAGCCATGCCCTATGAAGACTGATTGAAACAACTAGAAACAGAAGGGTTTAATGAGGATATAAAAGTTATTTTCAAAAATTTGTAGGACTTTGATTCAGAAGAGGGATCAAGTTTATTCTCTTTGGTGTCTGAGCAACAGATTGGCATTCCAGGATATCACACAGGCTCAATACAAGAAGACATTTACTAACTATGGGAGCTGTCCAAAAATGCAAAGGACTGCCCCCAGAAGTAGTGGATTCTCATGTACTCATAATCTGGAGCACATATGGAGTGCAATCTCTAGGCCTCCAGGGAGTGGGGGGAACACCTTCGATATCATAATATTTCCCCTGCTAGGTAAGGATGAGAAAGAAACTTACCCCACCTCTCATACTCCAGAAGCAAGATATGAAACACAACCAGGAAAAATGCTATAAAATTTCAGTCCCTGGTATAGACTCAAGCCAAGTGGCAAAGAGATGATAAAAAATTAAAATAAATTATTTATAAATACTTGTAAACACAAATATATTTTAAATGATTATTCACTCTCTTTAGAAAGTGAATAGTCATATGTCAGGTTATGTTACAAAGGGGATCCTTTTCCAGGTACAGGTTGGCATGGATGGACCCCTTCTATGTCTGAGATTCTAGGTGAAAAATTATGTAATATATACATTATTATAACCCTGCTGTAGTTGGGGGAAAAGTGACACTGAGAGATTAAGAGATTTGCCCAGATTTGCCCACAGTATATGTGTTGAAACAGGTCCTCTGATAGCCAGACCTTCTGTTTTCTGGTAATATTTCTACTGTTTTGGATGGATAAAAGGAAGAATTATATAGTAGATAGGATACTAGACATTGAGTCAAGAAAACATGAGTTCAAATACCACTTTTGACACATAACTAATTGTGTGAGTCTGAGAGAATTACTTTACCTCTATGAGCCTCAGTTTCCTTATCTGTAAAACAGTGATAATGACGATGGTGCTTGAAGTATTTACTTCACAGACTGGTTGCAAGGCTCATCTGAGACAATATTAATAAAGACTTTTGCAAACTTTAAAAAGCTATGTAAATGTAAGCTATTACTACTATTATTGACCAGAGAAGCGACATGAGTAGGTCTGTTCCCATGGAAGATTAAGCTGATATCACTGTGAATTATGGATTATGAAGGGGCCATAGACTAGAACTAAGAGACACTGTTAGAAAGATTTTTATTGCATTAATTCAGACAGGTAGTAATGAAGGTCTATAAGAGATCTTATAGATGGTCAAAGTGAGAATAGAAAGGAGTGAACACAACCACAAGATATTTGAATACATAATTGAAAGGAATTTGAAATAAATCAGACATGGCAAGTGACTATAAATAAGTCAATATGATTCCAAGGTTTTGAACACTCATTGCTGAGCCATTGGTGGGCCATTGACAGAAAAAAGGAAATCTGAAAGAGGAATGGATTTTGGTGGAAAGAGAATTCAGTTTTGGAAAAGCTGAGCTTGAGATAGAGTTGGGACTTCCAGTAAAATCTAGTAGGCTTCATTGTGAGTAAGCACAATAGTCAGGGCTAGAGATACAAATTTTGTGGCCTCTATATGAAACTGATGTTTGGAGTTATTGAATTGGATAAAAGAGACTAGAGAGAGAATGAAAGTGGGCCAGGGAGTGAATCTTAGAAAGAACTAATATTAAGAATCTAGATTAAGAGACAAAGAAGGATTGGTCAGAGAGGTAGGAGGAGAAACCAGCAGAGTATAGTCCCATTGAAACCAAGGCAGTAGAGAATATTTCTTAAAAGAAAGCCATCATAAACAATGTCAATTACTGTAGACTGGTCAAAGAAGATAAAGGATGAAAGAAGACCATTGAATTTAGCAATTAGGAAGCACCAAGGGAGCAGTTTCAGGAATAACATTGAGAGAGAGAGAAAGAGAGAAGTCATTTTTCCTGGGTAATGGGAGGAATGAGTAGACAGTGAGAAAATGGAAGAATTATATCATAGTTCATAGATGTCAGACTGGAAGAAATTGCAGAAGTCATCTCGTCCAACTCCATCTTTTTAGATGGGGAAACTAAGGGCCAGGGAGGTTTAGTGACCTGCCAGGGTATACACTGAATATTTCTCAAGAAGTTTGTTGATAAAATGGAGGAAAAATGTTGGATGTTTTCTCAAGGGTGTTGAAGTGCGAGAAAAACTTTAAAATATGAATAACTCACATTTATATGTTTTAAATTAAGTGGCCTGTCAGTGTCTCTTGTAAAGTGGCTGATTATAATTAAGTGAAGCTGGATTCAAATCCAGTTCCTCTTGATTTCAGGTTTAGAGTATCTATTCATTATATCACACTGCCTCTTTTTAAGATAGGCGAGGACTAAACATGTTTATAAGCAGGAGGGAAAGTGTTAGTGTGTATGGAGAAATTGAAGGTGCATGAAAGAGAGCAATGTCCTTGAGGAAGCAAGAGGGGATGGAATGAGGTGTATATAAACAGGTAAGAGGACTAAAATTGTCAAGGAGTGGGGACAATTCATTTTCTGAAACAGGTGGGATGGAAAACAGAATGAATATGTGGAAAGCATGGAGATATGGAGGCATGAAGTTCAGGGAACTCATTTCAGACCTCATTGAAATAAGATGGAGTGTATAGGGAGGAGGTGTGATTGAGGGGTTTGAGGAGAATGGAAAAGATTTTGGACTGTTGCCAGGAAAAACAATAGACTCATTGAGTCCTAATCTCAATTCACACATGGAATTAGATGACAGAGAGGTTACCCAGAGTTTAACATTAGGAAAGATCAAGGATATGAGGGATTATAACATGGGGCAAAACTTCACTAAATAATAATAATAATAATTGCTAATATTTATATAGTATTTTTAAGGTCTGCAAAATTCCTTAAATATGTAACCTCATAATTCAACAAATTTTCTTTAGTGTGGAAGTCAAAACATTACAACAAACACATTAGACTTCACAGATGGGTCATGTACATTGAATTTGCCTTAAATACTTTATTATACAAATAAATGGTTTTCTTTCTCTGGTCTGAAATTATAGTTAATATCCATAAATGACATTTTCCTCTTTCCTTAAATTCTATTTGGAACGTTAAATGTATTCATCTGAATTGTAGCATTTTCTGTCTGTGGAATCTTGGGATCCAGATTCTGAAAAATTTTGATCTAGGGTATTCTGTTAGCCCCCACGCTGCATTAACCTCCACAAAGCACCCTTTTAATGCTTAATTTCTTCAGATGGTGAAAATGATAAGTGAGTTTTATTAGGGGGCTATAGAAACTAAAAACCCATACACAACATTTTAGTTCAACTCATTCCTCTAGGAGGTTGTTGGGAGAATATTTTATTGCATTTATGAAGCAATATATAACTCTTTAGTGCCCTCCCCTGTTCTATTTTAGAACTGCGGTTCCCTTTTGAAGAAATTAAACTCTTCCATCATTAAGAAAATAAAATAAGGTCTTTCCTTGGCCACAGAGAATATTGAAAGGTCCCTTTTCTAATAGGCATTGCCTTCTATGCCTCCCTTTAGCTTCTCTCTAAGAGTAATATAGTAATAATAAGGCATCCATGACCTATAACAGGAGGAATAAAGAAATCTTACAGTCAAGGGATATTCCCAATAACCCTGCCTTTTCTTTTGATTTCAGTATCATTAGTTCTTCTTATTCAGGCTGGAAATATGAGAATAAAGTAAAATGAGTAATAAGACAAATTCATTCTTCATTATTCCGCACTAATTCTAATCCATCTAAAAGGAAAAAAAATATTTCAGTTGAACTCATAGATGATCTTTTTTACTTGACAGTCAGCAAGCATTTATTAAGCACTTAATATATTGCAGGCAGGCATTGTGGTATGCCCTAGGGATACAATGAAAGGCAAAAATATGGTCCTTGCCCTTAAGGAGCTCACACTGTGATAAGGGAGACAATATGAGGATGACAAGTACATAGCAGATGTACACCGTTTACATGGAAGAGAGAAGGCACACACCTTTTGAATCTTCTCGATATTTCCTCTGTACATTTATGGTAAATAAGGCAACAGTTCCCTGTACTATGCCCCAATCAGATTATACTATGTTCCTTTCTGGGAACCGCACTTTAGGACAAAGACAAGCTATAGTATGTTCAAAGGAGAATAACTGGGATGAGGGGTAGCCTGAAAAAAAAGCCACCTAAGTATAACATTAAATACTGTGGCCCCCTGCCTAAAGTTTAGGTATGTTACATTTTATTCCTCCTCCAAAGTTCTCTAGCACCTTTAAGGGGAATTGGAGTTTTGTAGGTTCTCTGCCAATGGCTCTAGCCCACTTTGACGATGTCTTCCTGTTGGGGAGGGGGTGTTTCCCTGCATTCTACTTCTATTTAATCACTAACTCAAAGTATTTTTTACAAGGGAATATTTACTTCAAAAGGTATAATCACAAATATATAAATGTACTTTCTAACAGGTGATTTTTAATCTACTTCCCCTCTCCCAATCCCACTTAAGTCTCTGGGAAGGAGAAGGTAATTTAGTTCATAGCTTAATTTAGTTCTTATAAAGCACAGTCTCACCTTGGGCTTGAGTTCCAAGCACTCTGGCTTCTCTGCTGGGCTGGCTGCAACGTCTCACCTGGAATCCTGACACCAAGGTTGACATTGCTTGAATTCTAAGGTCTGGTGGTGAATCGCTATCACCAGCAACTGAAACTGAAAAGGACAATTAATAGGGAAAAGAGATCTTAGGCTCATTTCTCAGAGAAGGAGTAAAAGAGAAGGAGAGCAGGGGAAGGAAATCCTTCACCCTAAACCAGTTCAGTTCGTAGCCCCTAGGCCAGTGGTTCTCATCCTGTGGGTTATGTTCAGTTTGTAACAATGAAAATACATCCTGCATATCAGATATTTACATTATGATTCATAACAGTAGCAAAATTACTGTTATGAAGTAGCAACAAAAATAATTTTATGGTTGAGGGTCACCACAACACGAGGAACTGTATTAAAGGGTCATGGCATTACGAAGGTTGAGAACCACTAACCTAGGCTGTGGGTTAATTGCAGTCTTCACTCTCTAGATGTGATAGGAAGGAGCACACAGGAAAGAGAGTTATTGTCTTAGTCTGGCCAGTTTTAAAGACATCTCCTGTTCTGTCTGTTTAGCCAATCAAAAGAAGCTATACCAGCTCACAAGAGTGCCACCATGTTAGGTGATCTCAGAGTGCCCAGGACAAACCCTTAAAGAGCCTCCATTTTAGGCAAACTGGGTATGCTCCAAATGTCCATTACATAACGATAACTGAAAAAGCAGGATGTTAATCTAAAGAAAAGAAGACTACAGGGGAACACAAAAAACAGTTTTAAGTAATTTGAGGAGTGGAAGAGTGATTACACTTGTTTTTCCTGATACTGAGAAGCTGACCTAGACGGCATTTCAGAAAAGGAGATTCAGACTTGGTGTAAGGTAACACTTCCTCTCAGTGATAGTTAGCTATCTAGTAATGGAACAAGTTAAATCATGAAGCAGTGGATCTTCCTCACTGGAGATTTTCAAGTATAGGCACCCTTACCTTCTAAGTTAAGACATCAACTTGTTTGGTTGGGAGTGGGGAAAAAGTGTTGTAATGATTTTTCTTCAGATACAGCTTGGACTAGAAATTCTGAGGTCCCTTCCAACTTGAAAATTCTGATTCTTGGATCTCCTTTTAATTAATTTATTCTGTTTTGCTTATATCTTCTCATATGGTAATAGTGCCTAGACTCTTATCACATAAGTAAGATGATCCCAGCACGTTCAGGACCAGCTCCTTAGGACCTCTCCATATTAGTCTTTGAATATTCTGATTTTTTGGAATTCTGGCTTTAAATCTTTTTTGTGCATAATTCTGTTGAAAGAAGCATTCTATGTTCAGGAGGGGATACTCATAGATCATAGTTCATAGATTAATAGGATTTACAGTGAAAGTGAATTTATAGAATATTTCACTTAATCCTTTTGCTTTTCAAACTAAAGTCACTTCACCAAATGGAGAAGTGACTTGTCTAGGGTCAGGTAGTAAATGACAGAACTAGGAACCTTGATCTATTGATTCAAAATCTAATGCTCTTTCTAATATTGACATTATCATCAGTCTCTACTTCATTGTAAACAAACTGATGGCTTTGACCTCAAAGGGAAGGAATAGAAATGTGGGGATATGGGATGAGATAAAAAACAGGGTTAATTCTGTCTCAGACATGGAACAGTACACTTACTGTAGCAATCTGGGATAGAGGCGAGAAGCAAGCCATTGTCCCTGCCTAAGACTGAGTGGCCTTGATACAGTGTCTGACACATAGTAGAGGCTTAATAAATATTTATGGATTGATTGATTAATATAGGGAAGAAATTCTATATTTCATTCCTTACTGATTTTGAGTTCCTTCTTCGAGATCTATACATGGCGATATGTCCCAATTGTTTGTTCCTGAGAGTGGAGAACCTTGGTTAAGGCTCTTCTAGTCTATATTTATCTGTGGGTAGTTAGGAAGATTCTGGGATTTGGCTCACAGGAGACAATCATTAGGAAAAGCAGTTACTGATGAAAGTTAATTCAGATTATTTATGCTAATAAAGCTTGTATCTGAGACTGTTTTTGACATTTCCTGTCTCCTTCATCATGGAACAACACCCCAAAATTTCATACTTTCCAAAATCCATATCAGCTTGTTATATGAGAATGCCTATAGAACAGCAGTTCTCAACCTGTGGGGCATGACTCCTTTGGGGGTCGAATGACCCTTTCACAGGGATCACAGGGGTCACCTAAGACCATCAGAAAACACATATTTCTGATGGTCTTAGGAACCGAGACACCGCTCCTCTATCCGTCTCCAGGAGGGTCTGCCCACATGTAGATACACCCACAAATGGGTATTAAAGGGTCGTGGCATTATGAAGGTTGAGAACCACTGCTATAGAATGAAGTACCTCTATGTTGGATAAGTATCTTTCATATATTATATCATAAGGCAAATCAATGTTAGCATTCACATCTCTGTGTTATTAAAGTCCCCAAATAAATCTTACCATTTCTCTTCCTTCCTATATACCAAGAGTTTTTCCTTTTTAAATTTGAATGTTTATATCAGCTGCTTTCCCTTTGTATTTCCATTATAACTACGTAATATAGAAATAAGGAAAATAACTGTGGGAGAGTCTATGGATCAATTATTTTTTTTGTTTTCTAGCAATCCTATAAAAAATACATTTTATCCAGATTTGAAGTTTTATATTATTATAACATGATCTAAAAGGTCAATTTAGAATTTTCATTTCAGAATCTAAGAGAAACCATAGAGATGGCACAGGTCAGAGGTTAGCAACTTTTAAGGGATTTCAACTATATTTAAAAAATAATCTTAGAATATAACTATAAAAAGATACTATGAATACTGTAAATATGTATGTATGTACTTGATTAGTGTCAGGGAGATTTTACTCTAATCAATACTAATTTAGACATTTTAAATACTTTATTTAATTTATACACTGAAATCTTTTGCTGGTGTGTGGTCCCGGTGTGGAGGTTCATGCATTCTTGAAGGCCATGCTAATGGAACGCAGGCATTGGCAGGGCCATAGACTGGACCATAGATTATATGACTGTTTTCTGAAAACCAACCTATCTTAGTTCAGAGAAATTCAACACCAAAGGACTGACTACAAAGTAATGATTTTTTTTTGGCATTGCAATTCATACAGACTTTCTCCTAAACAACCATTCCATGACTTTTCCACCTTTCATAGCCAAGCACCCAGAAAGGGTTGTCTGCATTCATTGTCTTATTTCCTTACTGCCCACTTCCTTCTTACCCCCTCCTCCATCTCAATTCTGACTCTACATCCAGACTGAAATCATTCTGTCTAAGTTTGGCAATTAAATCCAATGCTTTTCCTTGAGTCATTGTTCTACTTGGTTTCCCTATGGCTTTTCAAACAGTTAACCATTCTCTCCTTCTCTTGGGTGCTACTGTCTCCTCTGGCTTCAATATTATTCAGTCCTAGTATCCGTCGTATAACTGACTGCTCCTTTTCATTCACCTTTGCTGGATCAATAACCATCAAGAACCTCAAGGAATTTACATTCCACTGGGGGAAACAACCATAGATAAGTAAATGCAAAATAATTTAAGGAGAAAGCCAACACTAACAATTAGAGTGGATCAAGAAAGGCTTTCATAGGAATTAGTAGCTTGAATTTAACCTTGAAGAGGGTACGCATTCTAATCAATCAATCAACCAGCATTTGCTAAGTACTTATTATGTGCCAGGGACTAGTATCTCATTGTTAGAGATACAAAGATAAAAATGAAATACTACTCTCAAAGCAATGAACACACACACATATACATGCTACACTTATGTTCACATTGTATGTAGTATATATAATATATATGTATACAGAGTATATATAAATTTGCGTGTGTACACGCATACATATATCTATATCTAGATCTAGATCTATAGATCTATATGTATATATGTCTGTCTATCTACATTCTAAGAAGAGGTAGTGAGGAGGAAGCACCTTCCAGGTATGAGTAATGTACTACACAAAAGCGTGTAAATGAGAGATGGTGTGTTGAATTGAGAAAACCCCTAGTAGGTCAGTTTGGCCTCAATATAAATTGCATGAAGGGAAATAATAGAAAATAGATTTGGAAAAATTGATGGAAACCAGGTCACGAAGAGTTTTAAATGCTAGGTTAAGTTTGTATTTTTATCTTAGACAGAATAGAGCTCTACTCAAGATGTTTGAGCAAGAGAGTGGTCAAGCCTGTGATTTAGGAGTATTAATTTAGCAACCATGTGAAGATGGACTGGAGAGGGAAGATGGAAGTAAAGTGACCAAAATGAAGGCTATTATAATGGGTCAGTCAGGAAGTTATGAGGACCTGAACTAAGGTCGTGAGTTTGTGAGATTAGATAAAGAGGTAGATATTAAAGTTATTGTAGAGGTAGAATTGACAAAAGTTGTGAAATGATTGGATGTGGAGACTGAACAAGATGCCTAGAAGGATGATGGTGGTGTCACAGAAACACGAGAATTTGGAAGAGGACTAGGTTTTTTTTAAAATGTAATAAATTCTATTTTGGACATATAGAACATTATATGCTCAAGAGTAATCCACATAGAGTGGTTCAGCAGATGGTTGGAGATATTAAATTGAAGCTATGGAGAGAGATGAGAGCTGGTTACATATATATATATATACATATATATATATCTTCAAGAGTTATCTGCATAGATATGATAATTAAACTTATGGTAAATGTCAACTATGGAAGGCTATCAATAAGAATGACCCTTAAGGGACACTTATATGGGGCAGCTAGGTGGCACAGTAGATAGAGCATCAGGCCTGGAATCAGGAAGGCTTATCTTTCTGAGTTCAAATCTAGCCTTAGACACTATCTGTGTGACCCTGGACAAGTCACTTAACCTTGTTTGCCTTAGCTCCTCCTCTGTAAATGAACTGGAGAAGGAAATGGCAAACCACTCCAGTATCTTTGACAGGAAAACCCCCAAATGGGGTCATGAAGAGTCAGACATGACTGTAATAAGGTTGCATCCTCTTTTCTTACAATCTCTAGCATCCTTCAAGAATCGGTTCAAGAGATGGCTAGGTGGCACAGTGAATAGAGCACCAGCCTTGGGGTCAGGAGGACCTGAGTTCAAATCCAGCCTCAGACACTTAACACTTGCTAGCTGTGTGACCTTGGGAAAGTCACTTAATCCCAATTGCCCTCCAGAAAGCAAACAACAACAAAAACAAAAAAAGAGTCAGTTCAAGCACTATTCTGGGCCAGGTTTAAATCAGGCCAATTCAGTAATTTAAACTTTGAACTGGAACACAAAGAAACAATCATGGCACATAAAATGCAACAAATAGCTTTATTTATCTTGAAAGATTAAAAATACATAATTACTGAAAATAGACACAGCTCCTTACTACCTTGGCATTGATCAGATAGCAATGCCAGATGAAAAAGATAAAACAGAACAGTATGAATTCTAACAGACTTTGGGAATCTAACATGCATCATAGGCTGAGGTTTATGCCCCTCATCCTCTGAACCAGTTGAAATCATGAGGAAGGCCACCTGGTCTCCTTAAAGGAAAACCACCCCAGCTTATGTAAAACAGATATTGCTCATAAAACAGGTATCATTTCCTCTGAAACCCTTCCCTCCCCCCACCCTTTAAAAAAATATTGTTGGTGCTCTATCTTTCCCCTCA
>CM053586.1:98150486-98188265 GCA_028646515.1 Pseudochirops corinnae
CCTTGTGTTCCACTTCTGTTTGTTAACTCTGAGGTTATATTATCTGATCACAATTAGTTGCTATCTGACCTTTCCCTCTACCTTCTATCTCCTAATCCTGTTTATCCTCTTCACTGACACCTTCAATCTCTCCATTATTTACTTATTTCCTAGGCCATCACCCCTACAGTGGCTATACTCTCCTCCCTTCTTCATCTTGACCCCTTTATAAGCCAGGTCAATTCTTTACTTTCCTCGTGAGTCCCTTCCCCTATATTCTATTGTCAATCTTGCGCTGCCAAGCTTTGGCCCTGGCTATGTGCCATAATCCACTCATTGCCTTTCTTCCTTTCACATGCTATTGAATGGAGCTATAGAAATTAATGAAACCAATCTGACTAGGTACACTACAAATTTACATTTTTACGTTATGTTAAATTATGTTACATAATTTCAACTGGGTCCTCACGGCAGCAAGGCAATCTTTTTACATCTCCCTAATTGATCCACTATCCCACTCACCACAATAGCTTTTCCAAACTTTTTCATCCATTCTTAGACCTTCCATAATTCCATTTTCCTTCTTCTCATCTAATAACTTTGCCTTATATTTCACTAAAGAAAAAAAGAAAGGCCATTTGCTAAATGTTTATCTTCTTCCTAGGGTCTTCTCATCTCATGTCATTCAGATATCTTCTTCCCCTCTCTTTCTACGGCTGTCTCACATGAAGAAGACATTCCTTCTCCTTGTCAAAGCAAATCCCTCTATATACAAGTGATCTCATTCCACTCCATCTTCTCTAGCAGATTGTTCCCTCTATCCTCTTCACTCTCCCACTAATCTTCAATTTCTTCCTGTCAATTGGCTGTTTCCCTACTGCCTACAAAATCTGCTCATGCCTTCTTCAGAAAACCCTATCTTGACCCATTCATCCCTGCTATCTACCTTCCAATCTCTCTCTTTGCAACTAAATCCTTGAAAAGATGATCTACAATAGGTACCTCTACTTCTTTTCCATTCATTCTCTTCTTAGCTCTACAATCTAGCTCAATGGTTCTCAACCTTCCTAATGCCGTGACCCTTTAACACTCATATGTGGGCATATCCGCATGTGTGTGGACCCTCCTGGAGACAGATAAAGGAGCAGTGCCTTGGTTCCTAAGACCATCAGAAATATGTGTTTTCCAATGGTCTTAGGCGATTCCTGTGAAAGGGTCATTTGACCCCCAAAGCGGTCGCGACCCACAGGTTGAGAACCTGTGATCTAGCTTCTGAGCTCACCATTCTACTGAAACCGTTCTCTTCAAAGTTACTTATGATCTCCTAAGGGCCAAGTGGTCTTTTCTCAATCTTGACCTCTCTGTAACTTTTGACACCATTGTAATCACTCTTTTCCCCTTAATACTACCTTCTCTCTGGTAATTCTAAACATTACTCTTTTATGATTTTCTAGTCTGACTACTTCTTCTCATTTTCCTTTTGCTGAATCTTTATCCAGGTTGTTCCTGGTAACCCTGCGTGTCCAACAAGACTCTCCCCTGTGGGTCCTCTTCCCCCTCTATGTAATTTCACTTGATGATCTCATCAACTCCCATTGATTCAATTATCATCTCTATGCAGATGATTCTCCTATCCATCTCTCTCTCTTTCTTTTCTACTTCTAGTCTTGCATCTCCGACTGACTATTATGCATCTGAATATGGGTGTCTCATAAGCACTTTAAATTCACTATGTCCGAAACTGAACTTAACATTTACTATTTCTATGTTTTGTTATTTTTGCCAGTATTTTGGCTGGAGCTTTAAAATGCATTTTTTAATTTGATAGAGTCTTTCATAGGGTTGTTAAAAGTTTGACCTTTTTTGGATCTCTGTTCATATTTTTGGCTCACTTATCTATTGAAGAACAACTTATATATTTGTTATTAATTTACTACATATCATATATTTATCAATGATGTTAGATACAAAAAATTTTTCCCAATCAGTAATTGTCCTTCTTATCCTAATAACATTGAGTTTCCCCAAAATGTTTTCAAATTCATGTAATTTATTTGAAAATTAAATGTTTTACCTTTTATGATCTCTTATTAAGAATTTTCCTCCTAGTTATAACTGTAAAAAGAAAAAAGTACCGTCATCCATTTTTCTCCATTTAAAAAAAATGATATGACCTTTTATATTTTTTGAATATTCATCTTTTTGCATTGTTTTCTCCAATTAGATTGAAAGCTCCTTGAGGGGAGAAACTATTTTTTGCTTTTCTTTATGGCACTAACATTTAGTACAATGAATGGAACACAGTAGGTGTTTAATAAGTCTTTATTGATGAACTGATTTGGAACTTATTGTGGCAAATGTTGGCAGATGGGTTTTTCAGCTCCAAAGGTAACTAACTGTCTGTGCTGGCTCATCCTTAAAGTTATTCTACCTTAGAATCTGTCTTCCATTCCTCTATTACCTATCTGTTATCATCTTAAAGCTTAAGCAACTAGTCAGAGCTAGAAAAAATAAAGCCAAGGTAGTGTTCATTCACTCATTTTCTTTGGCAGTGATTTATCACTACTCACTAAGTATTCACAATGCTCCTACTTCAAATCACAAAGAAGATGCTTATTGGGCAAAGGACACTAAAGGATATTGTTTTCTTCTCCTTTGCTTTTGCATAGAAAAGATCTTTCAGACTGGGGCTATATTGTCATCTTTAGTTTCATCTTTTTTACATGTATCTTTGAGTTAAATTTTTCTATTGCTACTGACCTGTTCAGAGACCTGCACAAAGATAAAATGGTAAGACTATATGCAGACTATTCTATCTCTTTCATGGAAAACTAATTAAGAAATCTTGCTGAGAATATGCCTTTTATATGATAGAATATAATAAGTTCTGGCACATGGTTTAATGACAAGTGTCCATGGGTAGGGGAGGAGGAACCCAAATTAAATTCTTAATGGAATTAAGTTGTAAGAAGAGTGGAAAGTATGAAAAGTTTAGGTTATGAGTACTTTAAAAGCCAAATATAGGATTTTATGTTTGATCCTGAAGATAACATAGAACTAGAGACTGTCTCTTATTTTGCTGTTAGATATTCCTAGGTCACATATCTGGCACCATTTGCAAACTAACAACACAACATGACATTTATATAGTGCTAAAAGTTTTGTGAAGTGCTGTTTTAACATTTGAACTTCATTACAACCCTGTGAGATTGGTTCTATTATTATTCCCATCTTACATACAAGGAAACTGAAATTCATTAAGCAATTTTCCAGGCACACAACTAGTAAGTGTCTGAGTCAGAATTTGAACTCAGGTCTTCCTGGCTCTAGGGCCCACACCCTATCCACCTAATTGTTAATGTATATACAATTAGAATCATATTCCTGTGATTATGTTATGCCTTATAATAAATTGGGGATCTAAATTCTTAATTGGTGGTCTCCTCACATGCTATTTTTCTAAATTTGAAACATAACTTCAGCATGAGAGGTAGCCAGTTATATTGCATAGTGTTGGCCAAGGAGACTTGAAAATCTGGGCTCAAATCTTACCTCTAAAGCATACTAGCTGTGTGACCTTGGGCAAGACATTTCCTCTGTGCCTCAGACAAATCTAGAAATCCCCTACTATGTCTCATGATAAAAGTTCTCTATGTCTTCTGTATCTTAACTTTGAAACAAGCTAAATGTCATCCATATGGCAAAAGTACTTGACTAAATAAAATTGAAGATGGGTTTTGTTTTGTTAAGATATCTGGCAGAGCAATATTGAGATTCAAAGTGAAGCCAAATAGGTTAGAGCTAAGTTGAAGTATTCATCATTTGAGGTTTATTAAAATGAATTAATTCATGTCGTACAGATCACCACCCACCTCAACTGCTTTCTCTAGCACAAGTGGTACTATTGGGGGTAGGGGGAGGAAGCATCCTGGAAGAGCACCTGTCTCCACCGCTTGCCAGAGGCAGTGACCCATCCTTTTGATAGATTATTATGCTGGGTAAACAGCCAATGCCTTCTGTTATCACAAGTGTTGGATTCCCTTCCTCCTTTGAAGCATGCTGCCTTATGGCATCGTTTGTCATTATAGCATTGTGAAAAGAATTCTGGTCTTGTGTGTGTACTGCAGAACCCAAGGACATGGGTTACAATCCTAGTTCTGTCCCTTACTGTTTGACCTTTGTTATATATACCTCTGAACCTTGGTTTTCTCAAATGTAAAATGAGGGGATAGTTTCTAGACAAACTCAAATGTCTCATCCAACTCTGAATCTATAATCCTACAATCTGTTTAGTTCATGACTACAACTCCTTTACATGCTTAGAGGAGGCCACTCTGTATAAACCGGATGAAGTAAAATAGCTAATTGCTTTACATTTTGCAAAGCACTTGACATATGTTAGCTCATTTGATCCTTACAAGAATCCTATGAATAAGGTACCATTGTTACATTCATTTTACAGATGAAGAAGTTGAGGCTGAAAGAGGTTTCCTGACTTGTTTAGGGTCATGTAGCTAGTGTCTGAAGCAGGATTTGAACTCAGGATTTCTGACTCCAAGTTCAGTGGTCTATACATGTAATAATACTGGGATTTGAAGATCTTCAATGCCCCTTGAACTTGCTGACATAGCAGGAAGGGGTGGAGCAAGAGAACACCAGAACCAAATGAGGATCCATGCTGTGGTGACTGGAAGCAGCAGCAGCTGCAGTTGCAGCGTGAACTCCTTTTAATTTGAGCCTGCCAGAATCTCTGCTAAGGACTCCTGCTGAGGACTGCCAGGGACGGGAACTGCAGGGGGCTGGAGCTGCTGGGAGCAAGCTGCCTGGACACTGAGCAGTTGCTGTGAGTGACGAGAGGAGGCTCTTTGCCTGAGGTAGCCTGTCCTGTTTTGAAGGCTTGAGAATGTGGGTGTTTACTGCATCAACTACATGCGCCAACTTTGTAACTACTGTGTTGGCTTTGACTTTCTGGTTTTGGGACTCAGTTTTCTGGTATTTAAATAAATGCTCTAGCTATATTTCTCATGTAGAGAGCCTGTTACATTTTGTTATTAATAACCATATCAGCATACTTATAGTTACTGCAGACATTGTGAATACTGCATTGCTGATACAATACACTATGCTACTTTACTGCCTCTAAAAGAGAGGGCTGGCAGTAATACCATGCATTCAGTAGTCACACAGTATATTTACTGACTGAGAAATAGTATGGACGAAGTCATAAATATAAGAAATAATAATTGTATTGTTTGGCAAATGAGATAGACACTAAGTAAAGGCATCATTTTTAATGAAATTCAGTTTTTTCTTTGTTCTAAAATAATTTTTTTCATCACAACTTTAATACTTTCATTAAAAAAATCTGAGAAAGAATGCATTTTGTTATTTTCATAGAAAATCATTCACCAAATATTTAAGGGCTTAGTACTATGCTATTGGCTATATATACTTCAGGACAGTGCTCTCAACCTTCCTAATGCTGTGACCCTTTAATACTCATATGTGGGGTGTATCTGCATGTGGGCGGACCCGCCTGGAGACAGATAGAGGAGCGGTGTCTCAGTTCCTAAGACCATCAGAAATATGTGTTTTCCAATGGTCTTAGGCAACCCCTGTGACCCCTGTGAAAGGGTTTGACCCCCAAAGGGATCGCAACCCACAGGTTGAGAACCACTACTTTAGGACATAGATGGAAGATCTTATAATTTAGCTGGGGAAACGATAAATAGCAAACAAGGGCACAAAACTGAGGATGATATAGAGTAGTACAGACAGAGGAGTTTTAAAAAGACATTGTTTTGAGATGGGTAGTCAGGAAAGGAAGACACTGAGGAGGTTGAGGCTTGAACTGGGTCTTGATGGCCTTGGATCAATGAATACCGTTTACATTCAAGGAAGACAGAATAGCACAAACAAGGGCTTGAAAGTGGGAGTTAGCATAGTGAGTGGAAATGACAGTGAAGAGAAAAACATGCAGAAGATTTATAAACATATAAAGGCATCTAAAATGACTGATGGAACTCCATGAACGTAGGCCATAATTCCAAAGAAATTCCACT
Organism: Pseudochirops corinnae; assembly: GCA_028646515.1. NCBI lineage: Eukaryota > Metazoa > Chordata > Mammalia > Diprotodontia > Pseudocheiridae > Pseudochirops > Pseudochirops corinnae. The sequence goes on from CM053586.1 coordinate 98,156,528, forward strand.
GATCTCCATGCTTTGGATTCATCTAAACACTTTTAGAATGGAGAGACTCAGCTCCCTTTTTCAGCCTCAAGTATAAAAAGCACACAACCTCTCACATCTGTGTGCTAGAAGAAAGTTGACCAATTATTAGTTGAATACAAAAAAGAGTTTTGGAAGCATTTTTGTGTGTAGTTATGTATATATTCTTGATGTAGACTAACCAAAAACATCATCCCAGGTGAGCAGCAATGAGATAAACCAAAGAAAACATATTTTCTTATAACTTACATCTGTGTATGCACGTGTGTGTCTGTCAGTCTGTCTGGTGGTAGTTTGAATATTTCAATAAGCCCCCTAGCTACTTTCAGATGCATATGGCTGTACTGTGTTCACTAAAACCTCCAGGCTGTATAACATGAATGGACAGGTGGCAACAATGTGGAGAAACTACCTATATCTTTTTTTTTTTAATCTACTTATGTTATGTTCTGGTGCAAACTTTTGTTTGTCTTGGAGAAGATACAGAATGAAGTTTCTGCAGTATTCATTCAAAAGATGAGAAATCTTATTGGGGGAGAGTCAATCACAGTTTTTCATGTAGAAACATAGCATCATACCTCTGTAGTTACCTGATTCTTTTGGACAGTACATGATTGTAAAGGTAGGAAAAACTATGAGTAGGTCACTAGAGAGGAGCTACTACCTTTCTCTTTAGCTTTGGCAGGTTCTCCTTTGAACTACCTGAGAGAGGGAGAAAGAAGGGTATGCAAAAGCTTGCCTCCCAAAGTCAAAAGCAGGTGAAAAAATACGTCCTCACTAGAGAGAAAACAAACTAAGTTTTATGATGGTAAACTGAAGCCTGAAAGCATCATGATCATGAATTCAACCTAGAAGGACTTTTTTTTATTGAAAGTAAATTTATTTCTAATTAATTATTATCTTATTATTTTAAATTTATTTTTCCCACTTAAAAGTATTTTATTTTTTCCAATTACAAGTAAAGATAGTTTTCAACATTCAATTTTATAAGACTTTGATCTCCAAATTTTTCTCCTTCCCTCCCTCCCTAATCCCCTCCCCAAGAGAGCAAGCAATCTGATATAGGTTATACATGTACAATCATATTAAATATATTTCCACATTAGTCATGCTGTTAAAGAAGAATCAGAGCAAAAGGGGAAAACAACGAGAAAGAAAAAACAAAAAAAGTAAATATAGTCTGCTTCAATCTGCATTTGTATTTCATAGTTCTTTCTCTGGATGTGGACAGCGTTTTCCATCATGATCTTTTGGAATTGTCTTGGATCACTGTGTTGCTGAGCAGAGCTGAGTCTATCATAGTTGAGCATCACACAGTGTTACTTTCGCCAGGTACAGTGTTCTCCTAGTTCTGCTCACTTCACTCAGCATCAGTTCATGTCTTTCCAGATTTTTCTAAAATAAACCTGCTCATCATTTTTTATAGAACAATAGTATTCCATTACATTCATATACTACAACTTGTTCGGTCATCCTGCAAGTGATGAACATACCCTCAATTTCCAATTCTTTGCCACCCTAAAAAGATCTTCTGTAATTCTTTTTGTATGTGTGGGTCCTTTCCCCTTTTTTTATGATCTCTTTGGGATACAGACCTAGTAGTAGTATTGTTGGATCAAAGGGTATGCGGTTTTATAGCCCTTTGGGCATCATTCCAAATTGCTCTCCAGAATGGTTGGATCAGTTCACAACTTCACCAACAATGCATTGGTATTCCAATTTTCCCTTATCTTCTCCAACATTTCTTTTTTTCTCATATTAGCCAATCTTATGGGTTTGAGGTGGTACCTCAGAGTTGTTTTAATTTGCATTTCTCTAATCAACAGTGATTTAGAGGATTTTTTAATATGACTATATATAACTTTAATTTCTTCTTCTGAAAACTGCCCGTTCATATCCTTTGACCATCTATCAAATGGGAAATTACTTGTTTTCTTATAAATTTGACTCAGTTCTCTATACATTTTAGAAACGAGGCCTTTATCAGAAACACTGGCTATAAAAATTGGTCCCAGCTTTCTGCTTTCCTTCTAATCTTGATTGCATTGACTTTGTTTATGCAAAAACTTTTCAATTTAATGTAACCAAAATTATCCATTTTGCATTTCATAATGTTCTCTATCTCTTGTTTGGTCATAAATGTTTCCCTTCTTCATGGATCTGACAGGTAAACTATTCCTTGCTCCCCAATTTGCTTATGGTATCACTCTTTATGTCTAAATCATGTACCCATTAGATGTTGGTCTATGCCTAGTTTCTGGCACACTATTTTCCAGGTTTTCCAGTAGTTTTGTCAAATAGTGAGTTCTTAGACTAATATAGTGATTTATTATTGTGTCTTGTGTACCTAGTCTATTTCACCAATCCACTACTCTATTTCTTATCTACTACAAAATTTTTGATGGTTGCTACTTTATAATATAGTTTTAGATCTGCCATGACAGCATTTTTTTTCATTAATTCCCTTGATATTATTGATCTTTTGTTCTTCCAGATGTTATTATTTTTTCTAGCTCTATAAAATAATTTTTGATAGCTTGATTGTTATGGCACTGATTAAGTAAATTAAGTTAGGTAGAACTATCATTTTTATTATATTAGATCAGGCTACCCATGAGCAGCTGATATTTTTTCCAATTGTTTAGATCTGATTTGTGTGGAAAGTGTTTTATAATTGTGTTCATAAAGTTTCCAGGTTTGTCTTCGCAGGTAGACTATCAAATATTTTGTATTATCTACAGTTATTTTAAATGGGATTTCTCTATCTCTTGCTCCTGGAATTTGTTGGTAATATATAAAAATGCTGACGATTTATGTGGAATTTTTTATATCCTGAAATTTTGCTAAAGTTGTTAATTATTTCAATTAGGCTTTTTAGTTGATCTCTAGTATTTTCTAAGTATACCATCATATCATCTGCAAAAGTCATAGTTTTGATTCCTCATTGCCTATTCTAATTCCTTCAATTTTTTTTTTCTTCTCTTATTAATAGGCTAACATTTCTAGTATAATATTGAATAATAGTGGTGATAATGGGCATCCTTGTTTCACCCCTGATCTTACCAGGGAAGTTTCTAGCTTATCCCCATTACATATGAAGTTTGATGATGGTTTTTGATAGATACTGTTTATCATTTTAAGGAAAACTCCATTTATTCCTATACTCTCTTGTGTTTGTAATAGGAATGGGTGCTATATTTTGTCAAAAACTTTTCCTGCATCTATTGAGATAGTAATATGATTTCTGGTAGTTTTGTTATTGATATGGTCAGTTATGCTGATAGATAGTTTTCTTAATATTAAGTCAGCCTTGCATTCCTGGTATAAATTCCACCCAATCATAGTGTAGTATCCGCATGATAAATTGCTGTAATCTTTTTTGCTAATATTGTATTTAAATTTTTTTGCATCAAGATTCATTTGGGAAATTGGTTTATAATTTTCTTATTCTTTTTTGTCTTTTCCTTGTTTAGGTATCAGCATATTTCTGTCATAAAAAGAATATAGTATGACTCCTTCTTTACCTATTTTTCCAAATAGTTTATATAGTATTGTAATTAATTGTTCTTTAAATGTTTGGTAGAGTTCATTTGTAAATCCATCTGGGCCACAAGATTTTTTTTTAGAAAGTTCATTGATGATTTGTTCAATTTTCTTTTTCTAAAATGGGGTCATTTAAGTATTTTATTTCCTCTTTTGTTAATCTGGGCCATTTATATTTTTGTAAATATTCATCCATTGCATAAGATTGCCAGATTTGTTGGCCTACAGTTGGGCAAAACCTCTTCTAATTATTGCTTTAATCTCCCTTTTCATTTTTCATCATTTTTGATATTTGGATTTCTTTTTTCTTTTTTAAAATCAAATTAACCAAAGGCTTATCTATTTTATTGGTTTTTTTTCATAAAACCAGCTTTTAGTTTTACTCATTAGTTCAACAGTCTTTTTTTACTTTCAATTTTATTAATTTCTCCCTTGATTTTCGGAATTTCTAATTTGGTATTCAATTAAGGGTTTTTAATTTGTTCTTTTTTTTTAGCTTTCTTAGTTGTATTACCAATTCATTGATTTCCTCTGTCTCTATTTTATTCATGTAAGCATTTAGAGATATAACATTTCCCCTAATTACTGCTTTGGCTATATCCAGTAAATTTTGGTATGCTGTCTCATTATTGTCATTCTCTTTGATGAAATTATTGTTTCTATGATTTGTTGTTTGATCCATTCATTCTTTAGGAATAGATTATTTAGTTTCCAATTAATTTTTAATCTATATTTCCATTACACACAATTTTTATTCCATCATGATCTGAAAAGGATGCATTTAGTGTTTCTGCCTTTCTGTATTTGATTGTGAAGTTTTTGTGCAAATGCCAAATAGTGCTGAGAAAAAGGTATATACCTTTCTATCCCCTTTCAGTTTTCTCCAGAGGTCTACCATAACTAACTTTTCTAACATTCTGTTTACCTCTTTTTATTTCTTTCTTATTTATTTTGTGGTTAGATTTATCTAGTTCTGGGAGGGGGAGGTTAACTTAACTTCTCAGAATCTGAATGCTATACCACTTGGTGCATATATGTTTAGTACTGATAGTACTTCATTCTCTATCATACCTTTGAGCAAGATATAGTTTCCTTCTTTATCTCGTTTAATTAGATCTATTTTTGCTTTTGCTTTTTCTGAGATCAGGATTGCTATCCCTGCTTTTTTTTTTTTCTTCACTTCAGCTGAAGCATAATATATTCTGTTCTAGCCTTTTACCTTTACTCTGTATGTATCTCTCAGTTTCAAATGCATTTCTTGTAAAAACACATTGTAGGATTATGGGTTTTAATGCACTCAGCTAACTGATTATGTTTTATGGGAGAGTTTATCCCATCCACATTCAGTTATGATTATGGTGTATTTTCCTCCATCCTATTTTCCCCCCTGCTTATACTTTTCTCACTCCTTTCACCCTGTCCCTCCTTGCCAGTGTTTTGCTTCTGACCACCACCTCCCTCTATTTGCTCTCCCATCGGCACACCCCCATTTCTTTTGATTTCCCCTCCTATTTCTACCCTCCCTTCTATCCACCCCTCTTCATTTCCTCTCCCCTTTCCCTTTTTACTTCCTAAAAGGGTAGGATAAAATTTCTATACCCAAATGAGTGTGTATGTTATTTCTTCTTTGAGCCAAAACTGATGAGAGTAAGTTCAAACAATGCTTAACCTCCTCTTCTTTCCCTTTACCTTAATAGTCTTTTGTGACTCTTCATGTGATATAATGTACCCTATTCTGCCTCTCCCTTTCCTCTTCTCCCATTATAATCCTTGTACAATCATTTTTATTCATCCCCTAATTTTTTTATATCATCACATCAAAGTCAACTTACACCCACACCCTTCATTTATATATACCCTTTCTAACTGCCCTAATAGAGATACAGTTCTCAAGGGTTACAAGTATCATCTTCCCAACAGTTTAATCTTACTGAATAACATGTTTTATTTTTCTTTCCTGTTTACCTTTTTATGCTTTTCTTGAGTCTTGTATCTGAAGATCAAATTATCTATTCAGCTCTGGTCTTTTCATCAGGAAAGTTTGAAAGTCCCCTATTTCATTGAATGTTCATCTTTTCCCTGAAAAAGTATGCTCAGTTTTTCTGGGTAGTTAATTCTTGGCTGTAATCCAAGCTCCTTTGCCTTCTGGAATATTGTATTCAAAGCCTTCTGATCCTTTAAATCAGTGGTTCTCAACCTTCCTAATGCCACAACCCTTTAATACAGTTCCTCATGTTGTGGTAACCCCCAACCACAAAATTATTTTCATTGCTACTTTATAACCATAATTTTGCTACTGTTATGAATCTATCTGATATGCAGGATGTATTTTCATTGTTACAAATTGAACATAACCCACAGATTGAGAACTGCTGCTTTAAATGAAGAAGCTGCTATGTCTTGTGTAATCTTGATTGTGGCTGCTTGAGATTCAAATTGTTTCTCTCTGGATGCTTACAGTATTTTCTCCTTGATCTGATAATTCTGAAATTTAATTACAATATTCCCTGGAGTTTTCATTTTGGGTTCTCTTTCAGAAAGTGATCAGTAAATTCTTTCAATTACTATTTTACATTCTGGCTCTAGGATATTAGGGTAATTTTCCTTGATAATTTCTTTTTTTTTCTTGGAGGGCGGAAGGCAAGGCAATTGGGATTAAGTGACTTGCCCACGGTCACACAGCTAGTTAAGTATCAAGTGTCTGAAGCCAGATTTGAAGTCAGGGCCTCCTCACTTTAGGGCTAGTGCTCTATTCAATGTACCACCTACCTGCCCCAATAATTTCTTGAAAGATGCTGTCTAGGCTCTTTTTTTGATTATGGTTTTCAGGTAGTTCAATAATTCTTATATTATCTCTCCTGAATCTATTTTCCAGGTCAGTTGTTTTTTCAATGAGGTATTTTACATTTCCTTCTATTTTTTCACTCTTTTAATTTTGTTGGACTGATTCTTGATGTCTCACAGTCATTACCTTCCACTTGCTCAATTCTAATTTTTAAGGAATTATTTTCTTCAGTTAGCTTGTGTACCTTGGCCAATTCTACTTTTTAAGGAGTTGCTTTCTTCAGTGGATTTTTTCTTCCCATTTGGCCAATTGTATTTTTTAAGGAATTGTTTTCTTCAATCAATTTTTGTCCTTCCTTTTCCAAGTTGTTGATTCTCTCTTGCATACGTCTCATTTTTTCCCTAGTTTTTTCCCTATCTCTCTAATTTGATTTTTAAAATCCTTTTTGAGCTCTCCCAAGAAGGCTTTTTGGGTTTGAGACCAATTCATATTCCCCTTTAAGGTTTCACATGTATATACTTTGACACTGTTGTCCTCTTCTGAGTTTGTGTCTTGATCTTCCCTATCACCACAGTAGTTTTTGTGGCCAGGGCTCTTTTCTGTTTCTTGCATTTTTAGCCTATTTTATGGCTTTTAAAGTTGAGCTCTGCTTCTCCGGCACAAGGGAGCACTGTACCAAGCTTCTTGTGCTGGGGGCCAGGGCACTGGTCATTCACTTTCTACTCCAGGGCCTCAGGTGCTGACAGCTTGCCAGCTGTACTACGGTGGTCCAGCCTAGCTGTGCCTGTTGTGCCCTGGGTTCTGTAGGGCTGGCAATTTGCCTTCTGCACTGGGGTTAGAGGCCTCACAGATGGCCTGCTATGCCATTGGCCTGCTAAGCTAGAGCCGTGGGGCCGTGGTTGCTGTTCTGTGCTCTGGCTAAGAGCCTTGCACTGGCTTGCCCAGATACCATCTGAGCTGGGCTGTGTTCCCCTTCTACTCTAACGAGACAGACCTTTCATAAAGTCCCTCCAAATTATCTTCAACTGGAAAACTGTTTCACTCCATCTTTTTGTAGGTGCTGTGGCTCTAGAATCCATTTAGAGGCTTGATTTAATATTGTTTCTGAGTTAAACTGGGGAGAGCTCAGGCAACTTCTTGGCTTTTCTCCACCATCTTGGCTCCCTTATTATTTATTTTTTTTAAGTAAGAGTCAAAAGAAAATTATATATCCTACTCAAATGTGGGGATCAAAGAATGGTCAGATCAAAACCAGTATTGGACCAAGCAATGAGTGAAAACAAGTGATTATTAGTGAAATAGTGAGAAAGGTTAGGGGTTGGTTTCCACAACAAATTACACTTTAGGACTATATACTTTAAGATTTATATCTATGATTAGTAATTTTAATTAAATCTGTCATTATTTTTGAAAGTATAATTGTACAGAAAATCATGCTAGTACCTCTCCCCCAGCCCCATTAATAAGTCTAGTGTTAGGACTTTCAACTGTTTACCATACTTAAATATTCCAATTAAATGGCTCCAACCAAAACCCTACTGTTATCATAGCATCAGTTTAACTTAATTCTACGAAACACTTAGGAGGAAATAATCCCATGAATGCCGGTCTTAGGAGCATCTGATGTATATGCCCTGGGATATTGAAGAGGCATAGAAAATACAGAACTAGACAAAGAAGATGTAATGATTTTAATTTGCATGTTCCAATGAAATAAGTCAAGTTGCTTACAAAGTTTGACTTTCAAGGGATACATGAAAGAAAACCCAAACCAGAAAAAGTGCACAGAATAATATTAAGCAGAAAATGAAAAAGAGAGCTCAGAGATTAGCAAATTGATGAAATGTTTACAACTTTTCAAAACATTTTCAAAGTTAAAGAAAAATCTGGTACATTTTTGGGGGAAATTTGTCCTTATTGTAAATTTTTACTTTCTCCCTCCCATTCCTTTTACATGGTTCTTTCTCTGGGATGAAAAGAAGAGGGAGGGCAGACTTTGAACCATTGACTTCATTGGTATAGAGGAACTCCTAATTTGGAAACCACATCTACTAATGCTAATGGAAAACTCATCTATAATTTGAGAGAGTTGCCTGGTAGTACTGAGAGGTTAAAGGACCTTTTACCAAGGTCCCACAGTCAGTGTGTGTCAGAGGCAGAATTGACCCTAAGTCATGCTAACTCCAAGGCTGATGAGATCTCTAGCCACTATGCCATGTCATCAGAGAGAGCTATAGGGTGATAAATTGTTGATGTTTGGATAGTGTTTCCAGAGATGGGGCTCCAAATACAATGGTCCTAATTATCTGATAGCCTGTCCTCTTTCCCACTCCATATTCAGTCACTGTTTTCTTTCTTCAATAAAAATTAAATAAGAAAGAAATTAGTTGCTTTAGCACAATTTTTTTCATTATTTTAGAACATGAAAGTCAATTTAATTGGTTCATCTCAGGCAGCATACCTAATGACATGTGTTAAAACCTCCATATTCTTCTCCCATAAATTGAAGATCACTTGTTTTTTGAATGACCTACAGTAGAAATTGGTGCAGAAATCTAAGTAAGTAGATTCACATCAAAGTTTTCCAAACACAGATATGTTGCACAGACCTGCAGTTGTCACTATAGTTACTACCAGATCTTGGGATTTAGGAAAAGCAGAACCATAAGGCCATTAGTATCTCCCTCTGCATACGTAAATCTAGCACTCCCTAGTGTTTACGAGTTTCCTTTTTCCATCTCTGGTTTATTTTCCACGTTGTTATTGCCCGGTTGTTTTTCTCCACTGTCTGTTGGGTCATCTGAAAGAAAAAAAATATATACACACACATATATATAAAACTGATCATTCCCATTCATCTCTGTAATTAGTAGCTCTTGATCAGAAGCTTTTAGCTATTTCCTGCTAAATAGATAGAAATGTATAGTCTCTTTAGTTTTCCTCAGTATTTCCCTACTGGTTGTTCGGGTTTCTTTTCCCCTCTTTTCTATTGAACTATCCTTTGAGAATAAAGTGTACCTTCATAAACATGCAGATACCACATGAAGAAGATTAAATAATTAAATTTATGGAATCCATTCCACAAGATAGATTTTTAATATAAGTAGTCAGCAGTGTCTTTGCAGATTAATGTTCTATTACTATATCAGCATTTAAGTGAGAGTATTTTTCTTTTTTTTCCAGTGCAAAAAATCTAGCAACCAGAGAATAACAGTCAGATTCATAATAGCTAGAGTTTAGCAATGACAATTTAGTAGAGCCGTAACTAGGATCTGGAAACTAGGGCTTTGCACCAGGGTGATGAATTTAGAGGATGTGGATGGCACGTACAATCTTTACAATGTAGAAAAACAGTTTAGTAACTAGTTAACAAGAATATTTAAAATTAAAAGCTTCCTCCATCTTCTCAAAGCATACCTCACCCCGCCCCACCCCAGCTCAAGTGAGTTTACTCACACACACACACACACACACACACACACACACACACACACACACACACACACATACACACACACATCCCAGTCCCACAGGGCTTAATCTGCCCCACCTCCACTTCATCACACCCATGTGGGGAAGCCTACTGAGCTTCTCAGCCACAAAACTTTGCTAATTATAGCTCTATAGCCTAGCAAAAAAACTGCACCTAAAAATTTGAGTCTAGTTCTGAGTTTCTTCTTACTGTCTTAAGTCAGAATGCATGAGCTTGTATACTTTTTGTTTATGCTCTAAGATATTGTTTTAGCCGTCCCTTTTGTGAGTTAAAATTGGGCGCAATAAAATTCTATAACCTTAAGTTTTACTGGCCTGTCTGACTCTTTTGGAAAAGACTCCCAAACTGCAGAAAAATCTCGCAAACTGCAGAATGGTCTGACATACAACAGCGCCACATAATGGTACTGTCACCTGCATGTAGGATGCTCTGCTTCTTTTAATGGAGCTCAGTATAGCATGCATATTTTTGGCTTACCACATTGTTGATTACTTTTCATTGATTTCTTAGGGGTCCCTTAGAGATCCTTTGCTGTTGATTAAGTAAAGTTAGCATTGCCATGCCAATGTGAGGTAAAAGGGTATCTTCCCTGCTACATTCCTTAAAAGAAAGCTGCTTACTTTGATTATTGTGCATTCTTTATAACTCCCTAGCCAATTATTGCTATTGCTTTCTGTCACTGTCCACATTTCTTTGGTTCTCAATATTCATTTCTCTACTATCGCCATGTGAAAGTCCTCCTTTTTACACTGCCCTCTTTCACTTCTGACTTAATTATACTTACTTATATAAGTCTATCTCATTTTTCTTATACTAAATAATAACTAGTATTTTTATGGAACTTTAAGGCTTGCAAAGTTCTTTACAAATTTTATCTCATTTCATCCTCACCACAGCCCTGGGAGGTAGGTGCTATTATTATTACCATTTTTACAGATGAGGAAACTGAGGCTGAGGGAGGTTAAATGACTTTTCCAGAGTCATACAGATAGTACATCTCTCAGGCCAGATTCTAACTCAGGTCTTTCAGACCCAATTTTATTGAAATATAGTTAACAAAATAGTTTGGGTTTTTGGGTTGTTGGGTTTTTTTTTGCTTTTTGGAGGGCAATTGGGGTTAAGCAACTTGCCCAAGGTCATATGGCTAGTAAGTGTTTAGTGTTTGAGACCAGATTTGAAACTCAGGTCTTCCTGACTCCAGGGTCGGTGCTCTATTCACTGCGCCACCTAGCCGCCCCAACAAAATAGTTTTAAATAAAATCATAGATGACATGCAGTGCCCTAGGTACCTGGAGCTTGAGCATCGAGATGTCCTAGCATCTGAGGAGCAAGCCTTCAGCTGCTCCAGGTGCTTAGAAACTGAGGCTTTGGGTGGATAAGAGACTATTTCAGAACTACTTTCTCTACTTCCTCTGGCTCCTAAAAACCAGAAATTTTTGTAATCCTGAGACCCCTACAGAGGAGGAATGATGAAATGATTAGATACTTAAGGGCTGGTTGTGAGTTCTGAGAGCTTTATAGGAAAATGTCTGGGCAGAAAGCACACCCAGAAGCTGATTTTGATACAGCTCAATCACTTGTGTCCTGATTCCTGAGTCTCTGAAAATGAACACCCCTTTATACTCCCTTCTGATCCTGTGATACCTTCTACCCACTCCCAGTATCTGTAGAACAGTTATAGCTCAGCATCTGTCTACTAATCAGGCTACCTAGAGCTTGGAGACTTTTCAGTGGATGCTATACTTTTCCAGATACTTGAAGGCTAAGTCCTGAGATGTGCGAGATGGGTTTTTGGTTACAGTTTTCTGTTTTAACTTCTCTTTATCAAAGAAGCCTTCTGCTCTACTGGGTACTTAGACATTGAAAGCGAAAACAGATGTGACATCTCTTGGAATCTGCTCCTCATCAGCTAAGACTTCCTAACATCAGCTTACCCAGTGCCCTGATCTTCAATACTCAGGCACTAGACCAAAATTTTAGCCTCTTTTCTGAATACCCATTTATTATATTATACCTTCTAGACTGACCTTTCCCATGCTTAGCATGGAGAGTAGTAATCATAAGCTTCAATGGACTCTAGGGATTCTTTGTCCCCTCACTTTACCCCTTACTTTGTTTTGTAGATGAGAACAATTGAAACCTAGAGAGTTGAAATAATTTCCCCAAGTTCACATGTGGTGGCAGAACTAAAATATTCCTGAGACACATTCTAGTTAATCCTAGTCATAACTGGTCCATCCTAAGATCAGCCTTCTCTCTATAATTGTGATTCTTTGTTTTCCCTCCTTGTCCAATCCCTTAATTATATTATTCATTATTTTCCAATTAAATTTAAATTAAATTCTAATTTTCCAGTTTCCAAGTTGGTAATTTCTCTTTCTTTTTTGCTTATTTGTCCACTTTTGTCCATCTTTTGAACTTCTGCTTTCTCTACTTAACTAGTTGGGTGGTTCAAAATTTTTCCTACCTGCTTCTCCCACTTCCCAACTTCTGAGTTTAATTTTCTTTTGGAACATCCTTTGGCCAGAAGTTTTTCTTTACTCTGTCTTCATTATTTCTCTCCCATTCCAGTCTATTCCAGTTTTGTTCCTCAGCATTTTCTTGTATGGGGCATTTAGGTGGCACAATGGAGGGGGAGTGCTAGTGTCTAAAGTAAGGAAGACTCATCTTCCTGATATCTTCAAATCAGACACTAGCTATATGACACTGAGTAAATCATTTAATTATGTTTGATTCAGTTTCTTCATCTGTAAAATGAGATGGAGAAGGAAATGGCAAATCACTCTAGTATCTTTGCCAAGAACATCCCAAATGGGGTCATGAAGAGTGAGATATGATGGAAAAATAATTGAACAAATGAATTTTCTTAGATAAATTGCTATTATTTAAGGACAGGATTTATTAAAAATTTTTGAAATATATTCATTAATTATATTGGTTTAATTTTTTTTATTGCCATATCACATAGTTTGATTATGGACAGAGTAGGTATCTGTCATCAGAGGATCAGCTTAACTCTAGATGCAACCAAATTGCATCTTAGTTGATGACATTTTTAGCTATAACCACTCTTGAAGACCTTCTACTAAATCATACGAGAGGTACAATCTTCATCAGTAGAAGGAGTACACTACAGATATAATCACAGATCATTGAAGTACAAGTTACACTTCTGACTCATGTTAAATTTACAATCTATGCACACTCCTAGATCTTTTTCAGACAAACTACTTAGTTATGCCTTCCTCCATCTCAAACTTAGGAAGCTGGTTTTTTAAACCCTATGAAATTTTATCTTCCTTTTTCCCTTTCCACTCTTCCTCTCTCTTCTCTTTAACTTTCGTTCTCTCCCTCTTTGCATCCCTCCCATTCATTCTTTACTCTTCCATCCTCACTTGCCTTTTCCTCCCTCTTCCTTCCTCTCTCACTTTTTTTCTTTCTCCTTTTTGTTTCTTCTCCTTCCCTTCCTTTCTTGCCCTCTCTTTACTCTCTCTGTCTCTCTCTCTGCCTAAGGGATGCTTTTAGAACATTTGGTAGGGAATGCAATGAAAGCAGGTGTATTTGGCACTTGGGCCAAGAAAAGAGGTGACTTTCCTATTCTTTGTTCCTTATGTGGAACAGATTGACTTTGACTCACCAGTCTCTATTCTCACTGCTCCCAAAAACCGTACTATTGGCTCACTTGAAATAATGTAGAGAGTGATCTTAAGGGGTCCAAGCTAAGGTTCTGTGTGCCAAAACTAATTGTTAGCCTCACTCATGAATATCCATTTACAATACCTCCAGTTCTGATTTTGTTCTCCTTCCAACCCTACTCATATGTAAAAGAATTTGAATCTTAGAATCACAGAATTAGGAACTGAAAGAGACCTTAGGGATTATCTATCTAATATAAGGGTTCATTACTTTTTTATGCATCATAAACCTCTGGGAAAGCTTATAACTCCTTTTCAGAGTAATGTTTGTAAATGCATTAAAGATATAGGATTAGAAAATAAATCAATGAAATTTAAATATGATTAAGGTATTTTTTTTTAATGTATAGACCTCCAGGAATCTGTAGTCACAGACACCTTGGGAGTCATAGACTCCAGGTTAAGAATCTCTGATCTAGTAAAAGTTCCTTCATGTTGTAGAAGGGGGAATGCATCTAGAAATGCCTCAGAATTTGCTCTACCATAACTTTGTTAAAAATGGAAATATCTCTTTTGAAATTCTATTGAAATTACCAATATATCTATTTTAGAATAATGAAATTCTTCTGGAAAAAACTAGATAGTTTTCATAGAACTGAAAGAAGGATCAGAAATATCTGCATTTTTCACTTTTAGATTTGGTCATTTCTTTTCCTGTTTTGAAGTTGTTTACAGGTTGTTGATGCTTATGCAGTGAAATACTTTATCTTTAGCATCTTTACTGAATAATCAATGTCAATCACGGTAGGTACAGACACAAAGTACAGATAAACAGAGTCTTTCTAGAAATAATTGTTAATGGGTGACTATTTGGAGAATTAATTTCAAAACCTCATGTGATCATAGATTTAGAGTGCAAAAGCCCCCTGGGGATCATCCAATCTAAACCCTCTCTCTCCCCACCTTCATTTTTATAGATGAGGAAAAAGAGGCCTAGTGATTTTCCCTAGCTCACAGAATTCACAAGTCAGAGTCAGACATACACTTCAAGATTACCATTCCTCTTAAAAGTACAGCCCCACAAATATTTTGTTGTTGCTGTTGTTCAGTCATCAAGTTGTATCCAGCTGTTCGTATCCCCATTTGAGGTTTTCAGGGCAAAAATACTGGATTGGTTTGCCATTTCCTTCTCCAGCTCATTTTACAGATGAGGAGAATGAGGCAAACAGGGTTGAGTGACTTGCCCACAATTACACTGCTAGTAAGTGTCTGAGGCCCAATTTGAACTTAGGTCTTCCTGATTCCAGGCACAGCACTTTATCTACTGTACTGCCTACCTGCCCACAAATATACAATTTATGAATGTATACAAGAAGATACAGCCTATTAAAGTAAAATATTTTCTTTTTGTTTTCTGAAGGGAAAAAATTTAAATTAAGTTTAGAATAAATCATTTTACCCAGTTTAGATAGAGCACTGGGCTTGGAGTCAGGAAAACTCATCTTCCTGAATTCAAATCTGGCCTTAGACACTTATTAGCTGTGCAACCCTGGGCAAGTCAATTAACCCTGCTTGCCTCAGTTTCCTCATCTGTAAAATGAGCTAGAGAAAAAAATGGCAAACACCCTAAATAGGGTGTTCTTCTCTCCTGAAGATATGGACACTACTGAAAACCACTGAAAAACAACAATACAAAACAAAGCTGTCACACGATGTAGAGCTGAAAGATATCTTAGAGGTCATCTAGTCTAACCCCAATATTTAACAAAGGAGGAAACTTAAGTCCAGAGACAGTTTGTCCAAAACAGGACAGGCAAGTACAGAACCAGGAATGGAGCCTGTGACTTCAAATCAAGCCCTTCCCACTACATAGAGTATGCTACAAACCATCAAAAAGACAAACTTCTGAGCTACAGAGGAAAGTACCTCAGGTTCATAAAACTAGGCAATCATGGAGGAAATGAGCATCAAGGATAATAAAGCAAAAGATTTGCTTATGGTCAACAGTATTTTCAGGCTTACCTTGTGACAAGCTGAGGTTTTCTAGCTTTTTAGGCAGTTCTGATGATCCAGAACTACCAGGAGAACTCTGGATGTCGGGTAAGGCATTCCGACGACCTGTCCTTCCTGAAGATGAAAAATCTGCGACCACAGACTGTACATCAGTCATTTCTGATTCCTTTCCTCATAGCAACATCTGCAAACAGAATGTCCAAGTGAGGCAGGGAACAACTCGACAAAAAAAGTTAAAGGTTTAGCAAATCCTTGTTCAGTAAAAGAAATATTGGAACAACAACCTACCAAGGGCTCCTGAGTTCTAGCATTATGATACTAACACGTCCTCAAGTGTGCCTATCATTTGGTTCTCTTAGCTTCTATTTCCACACTGACCGACAATCCTGAACTTGGTGGAGACTCCTCAGCAGTGTTAACTAAAGTTCTCTAAATAGAATCTGGTTCAGACTTCCTGTGAACCACTTGTATGCTTTGAGGGGAACAGATCCCCTTTCATTTTGTTCTCCTTTTCTGAGGATTGCTCCACCAAAATGAGAATTGAAAGGGAAATGAAAATGAATTTGTTTGGCTACTCATATTTAGTGTGATCTATGATCATTTAGTGCTGATATTTAGTGTGATCCTTGGCCAAAACCCTTTAATAATTTAAGAATGCCAGATGAAATATTTGGTACCTAAGTTTTAGCAAAGCCAATTTAAAATTTTAATTTCAGCTTTTTTTTTTCCCAGTGAGAAATGAGTCTTTTATTTAAATCTGTTCTACAAACTACTTTTCAGTGGTTTCAGGATGAAGACACACATTTTGTGTTTTTCTTTAAATACCTTTAAGAGCTGTTTCTCTTTGTGCTTGCTTCCCTTGGCATCTCTAAACAGCCTGCCAATTATCTGTGCCTAAGAAGAAAGTCTAAAGAAATTATCTTTACAATACATGGAGGTCAGCAGAAGATCACTTTTTGCTGACCACTCTCCTTTGTTTTCTTTCAGTTCACTCTTTTAATAAGGCCAGAATCAAAAGCTAGACTATCATCAAAAAAATTAAAAATTAAAATTAAAAAATCAAGTATATTCATATCTAAAATTTCACCAAGCCTTTTTTGATTCCTTCTAATTTGGCTTTGGACAAAGTCAGCATTGGATATTATATTATCAAAATATTATCACTTACATATATATATAATCAAATATATCAAAATATAAAGAACATGTCTTTTTAAAATACTTAAATATAATATTATACCCAAGAAAAAAAGGTAAGTATATTAAGGCAGTGAAGGTCAAAGGAAAAATGGATTGGGAGATGCATGTTGGAGGGAATCAATAGTATGCACATAGCACAAGATGACTTGTTGAAAAGACTCATCCAGCTCTTGGCACAGTGCCCAGCACATAGTGAGTACTTAATAAAGGCTTGTAGGCCTGACTTGCCTTATTTAGATGATTGAAGGAGGCCAAGTTTTGGCCAAGGATCACACTAAATATCAGCACTAAATGATCATAGATCACACTAAATATGAGTAGCCAAACAAATTCATTTTCATTTCCCTTTCAATTCTCATTCTGGTGGAGCAATCCTCAGAAAAGGAGAACAAAATGAAAGGGGATCTGTTCCCCTCAAAGCATACAAGTGGTTCATAGGAAGTCTGAACCAGATTCTATTTAGAGAACTTTAGTTAACACTGTTGAGGAGTCTCCACCAAGTTCAGGATTGTCGGTCAGTGTGGAAATAGAAGCTAAGAGAACCAAATGATAGGCACACTTGAGGACTGCTTTCCAAAATTTCCTCTCATCTAGATTTCTTTGCTCCTACTTCCTCTCCTTGTCCTTCTTTCTCCCAGGTTTCTCTATATTGCCTAGGTTCACTATATTGGTGCAGGCCTTATTGCAAACACCTGATGGGCATTAACCCTACTGAAGTTTATAATCCCAGAACTTAAGGAATCCACGCACCTCAGCTTCCTCCCGTAACAGGACTATAAGCATGCATTACCATGCATGTCACTCATTACCAAGCAGCTTCTGGCTGCTTCTCTTGAAAGTCATTATACTGTCTTTGTTAAGTTGATATTTTAAGGATAGTCTTTCTAAGCCAGTTTTATCTTTCTTAATTCATCTTCCTCCTATGTTGGTATTATCCAAGACTGTGTTCAGACCTCTTTTCTTCTCTCTCTATAACTTCTCTCTCGGTAATCTGATCCAAAACCATGACCTCAATCCTCACTTCCATGCAAATGGTTCCCAAAACTATGTAGATAGATAGATTGATAGATAGATATAAATATATACACACATATACACAGACACATGTGTATATAGGCATATATGTATACACATATACATACATGTGTGTGCATATATGTGTGTGTATATGTATGTATGCATGTATATATCCCCAGTCTCTTCCCTGAGCTCCATTCAGAAATCTTCAGGTATCTGCTCAACACTTTCATTTAAATAATCCACTGGGACCTCAAAAATTCAACATGCTCAAAAAAAAGCCCCATCATCTGCAGCCTTGAGACCACATGTGGCCTTCTAGGTCCTTAAGTGTGGCCCTTTGACTAAATACAGACTTCACAGAATAAATCCTTTTATTAAGGGTATTTATTTTGTGAAGTTTGGATTCAGTCAAAGCACTTGAGGGTCACAGGTGGCCTTGAAGCTGCAGGTTCCCCATCTCTGCCTGTGACTATAAACCTTCCAGGAAGTCAGACTGAAAATCTAGGAGTTACCTTTAAATTTTCTCTCTCCTTCAACTCCCACATACAATCAGTTCATTAAATCCTATCATCTCTACTTCTGTATCAGACTCTTATTCTCAACTCATGTAACTACCACTGTACTTTAGACCATCATTTCTTCTGTAGACTATTGTAATAGACTTCTGTTTTTAAAAATTTATTTTATTTTTAATTCATGGAACAAAACAAGCATTTCCATGACACAGTACAATAAAAAAAGATGATTGCACATGAAACTTCAAGTCTACCTTTATCAATTTGCTATTCCGTCCAAACATACAAAGTTACTATATAAATTTCTTTTTTTCCTTTTTTTTCCTCTTCCCCTACCCCTGCCTTAGAGATGGCTATCATTAGACACAAATAGACACATGTGTGTGTATATATGTATGTGTGAAGTTATTCCATACATGCATACTTCTATTTATTAGTTCTTTCTCTGGATGCATATGTCTTTCTTCACATGCCCTTTATTTTTAACTTGTGTATTTAGAATAGTCAAAATTACTTAGTCGCTTGAAGTTGTTCTTAAAACAATACTGCTATTATTCTACCTTCTAACTGGTTTCCCTGGCTCCAATTTTTCCTCTCCTATCCATTCTTCAGAGAGCTGCCAAAGTAATACTTAATAAGGCATAGGCTTGATTATTGAATCGGTGCTCAAAAACCAAGTGGCTTCTTGCTGTTGGACAAAATGCTTAGCTTGACATTAAAAACCCTCCCTTTCTACTGTGGTGGCACCAATTTACTTTTCCAGCCTTATTCCACACTACTCCTAATCACACAGTCTACACTCCTTCTAAAAAGACTACTCCCTGATTTTGTCCAGCCCTCTTCCACCTCCACAGATTTCCCCGAGCCATTCTCCATCCCTTAAATGTACACCGTTCACATTTGTTGAAATTATTCAAGGCCCAGTTCAAAGGCTGCTTCCTCCATGAAGCTTTTGTTGATTTCCTCCTGATAAAACGATCTCTCCCTTGACCCAATTTCATTCTACTTTGTGGCACGTTTAATTGTATACGTATCATCCTATCTCTATTAAACAGTAAGCTCTTTAAGGGTATCTTTGTATCTCCAGCATATTGGACATTGTACATGATTAATAAATACTTGTCTAACTGCATTACTGAAATGTTGAAGCTTGCTATTTGGAAACAAAACTACCATAAAACTATCTCAAAACTTAACCCTGAGAGAAATGTGTTGATCATTTAGCCTTGAATGTAGGTAGAAAACAATAATTAAAGCATCTTTTGCAATTGTCTTACCTAATTCAATATATTGGATATACTCCAAGTATAAACTCCAATACATTCACAAACCTATGACCCTTCATTATATTATCACAATCAAGGGCATTTACTATACATAATATATGTGTGTGAGCCCGTGTGTGTAAGTATGTTCATAAGGGAAATATATATATATATATATTTTTTTAAAAAAGAAAGTTCTGGTCCCCAAGGAATTTATAATGAAAAGGTTAAAATGGTGAAAAGACAGAAGTACTTTAGTTAGAAAAATGAAAGACATCTCATTTTAAGATGTGTTTGTTTTTCATTTTACTCTCTTAGAAAGATGATTAAGTCTATTTGTGTCAACCAAAATCATCACTGATCGGCAGCTTTTCCTCTTTTTTCCTCTGGGGAGATGACTCATTTCTGCTTTGTCTATTGTAGTTGTTAATTAACTTGTTTGTGTCTTGGACCTTTAAGGCAGCCTGATGATGTCAATGGACTCCCTTCTCAGAAAAATGTTTGGTATTTATATTCATCATTAAAGGAAATACTAAATGTCAGTTGGAAGTCTGTGAAAATAAAGATGAACTACCCCCACCCCAAGTTCAAGGACCTCCTGAAATCTATCTTTGTGATACTTGGGTGTCCACGGACCCCAGGTTATGAACTCCTGGTCCATTATGACCTTCTATGACAATTAACAAAGATCCTGTCATCACTATAGGCAAGACAATGTCATTTTACATCACCTAAGGCACATTTGTGTTTTGTTTGGTTTTTTTTGAACTCCTGGTCCATTATGACCTTCTATGACAACTAAAAAATATCCTGCCATCACTACAGGCAAGACAATGTTATTTCACATCACCTAAGGCATATTTGTGGTTCTTTTTGTTGGAAGTAAATTGATAACAAATTGTTTTTACCAAAAACCTTGTCTTCTCTTTACCACCCCAAATACATCCACATGTGCTAGCCATTTCCGCAGTCTCAGAAATGTTATAAGTGAAAAGCCATCACAGCTAGTTTGGAAAAGCAGAGTGGTCCACTGGAGGCATATGACAAATTTCTCTGGTCAGTTCACAGGATAAAAATAAACATCCTATATAAAGTCACCATTTAATTATGTTTTCTTTTTCACTCCCCTAGTCCCTCTATCTTCTTTGTCTGTTTGTTCATCTTCTCTATCTACAACATCATTCACCTTTGAAGAATGTCAAGTTTCCAAGAGTCCAACTTTTAATATTACCTCTATTCAAAGTCTGGTGACTTTCTTGCCCTACAAAGTCAAGTTTAAGGAATAACTAACCTTTCTGAAACCAGTACCTAAACTGGGAATGAGCTGCATGCCCACTAAGATAGCCTTTTGAAGTAATGAGTCAAGAGAATCTGATTGTTTATTTAAAGAAACAAAGGGGGGGGAAATCAAAATATGTTTTGGGGAAAGTGTATGTCATTATTATCATCACCCCCCCCCCCAGATGAAAAGGCACTTCTTTGATTGGGGGGAGGGGCCTAGGAGGAGATGGAAGAATTGCAGGTTAATTGCACATTAAATGTCAAGGTTGTCTCTGTACAAACAGTATCAATAACTAGGCAAATGAATGACTTAGGGTAGAATTCTTAATTATTCCTTCTGTTTTAAATGTTATTTTGAGCTGTGAATGTTCTTCTGCTTGGAAGGGCAATGTATACCTCCAGATAATAATATTTCATTCACTGCCAATCTTGCTGTTCAGGTCACACCAGACAAGGGAAAGTAAGGCATACTTTAACATTCTCAGCTGTTGTTTTTTTTCCCTTTTCAAATCTTGAATCCCAATAAAAGGCATCATAACAATATTTTCATTTTATTCTCATCATGGCAATCTTCTAGTTATCCATGTGTTTAAAAAATCTTCTTAGGGTAAATATAGTTGTCAGGAACACATACATACACATGTTTAAAAAGCTTTTATTTACATAATGTCAACCCAAAATGTTGTTGTTGGATATATTTATTTACAAGTTGACTATTTAAAAAAAAATATTAGTCCTGTCTTTTTAAAATAACCTAAAACCTTATATGGTACACATTAAGTAAAACTTTCAATACAATCAAGTGAGAAATTCACCTTCTGTTTGAACAGAGATATGCCACTTATCATTTTACTTCCCAAAGTCCATAAAATCAACATTGTCAAACCATATTCAGCAGACACACTAAAGTTATTTTCAGCCAAGAGAGCATTTTCAGGAGGTCAAAACGATATTCAAAATGCAAAGTCACAAACTTATCTTGTGTTTGTCATCTTCCTGATGACAGTCATGCAGCAATAATGGGTCGAATTACAGCATAATATCCTTGAATGGTGCTACTTGCCAACTGTGTACTCAAATCTATTATCATTGACTAAAGTGGATAATGGGCAAGATCTACTATGAGAAACTGTATAAACTCCTTAAATTCAAGGATAATCTTTGTTTCTTTAACAATACCTATCACAGCATCTCTGTACCTCATAAATTCAACATATACTTGGTTAGTCAGTTTTATTTTTTGCTTTCAGCTTTATTGACATCTGAGGGAAAATGTCTTCTGCTATATATAAAACCCTCATCAGAATCAACAAATTTGGATAAAGCCTCTTAGTATTTTAGTATCTTGGGTAGCAAGTGGAGAGGCCAGGCCTAGAGGCAGGAAGTCTTATATTCCTGAGTTCAAGTCTGGCCTCAGACCCTTAGTAGTTGTGCAACCCCGTGCAGGTCAATTAACCTTGTTGGCCTTAGTTTCCTCATCCATAAAATGAATTGGAGAAGGAAATAGCAAACCATTCCAGTATGGAGTCAGGCAGTGTCAGACACAACTGAAATGACTAATAAGAACTTACTATGTCCCAAACTCCTTATGGAAATCCCTGGAGTAATAATGGCCTGAACCATACAGATATCACACTGTCTTCTCACTCCTCTCCCCTCTAGGACCTTGTGCCACTATACTTTTTATGTTCTCTCATCTTCCATCATCAATCATTACTTCTCTGTGGCTCCTTCTCAGCAAACATATGCATATCTTTCATGGCTTGAAGGACATTTTGTTTTTACTCTAGAAGCTCTTCAAACTCTCATCCTATAACTTTTCCTCTTTATTGAGCAATTGTCTAGGAAAAGGAATCTATATTCCCAGGCTCCATTTCCTCACTCACTTCTTAATCCTGACCCTGTTAAATTTGGCATCCAACTCTAACATTCTATTCAAATAGCTCTCCTCATAGTAACCAGTGATTCTTTAAATATTCAGTCTTTTCTTAGTCCTCATCCTCCTTGATCTTTTCTTGATCTTTTCTTAGTCCTCATCCTCCTTGATCTTTCTGCAATATTCAGCCCTGATGAACACTCTCTTTCATTGGCATCTGTGTCACTTTTTTCAGCAGGCTCTCTTTCTACCCATCTGCCAGCTCTTCTTGGCTTTCCTTCACTGGATTATCCTTCTCCTGCTTCCTCTAAGGGTGAACCTCCAAAGTGGGTACTCAGCCATGTCCTTTCCCCTCCCTTCCTCTCCACTCTCTCTGTTCTCCTCCTCTCCTTTGTTCCCCTCTCCTTCTCTCCTCTTTCTTTCCTCTGCTCTCATTTTAAACACTGGTGATCTCATTAAATTCAATGGCATCATCTCCCAGTTGCTAAGGTCATTCCTTCCCAAATTATTTTGTACCTACTTTGAATATGCTTTGTGTTTAATTTTCTATACACATATTATATCCCTGGTAGAATGTAAGCTCCTCAAGGGCAGTGACTTTTTTTTGTCTTTGAATGCATAGTACCAACATAGTGCTTAACACATAGTAAATACTTAATAAATGCTTATTGTTGTAGTTGCTGCTAGATCTCACTAGAAGAGGCCCTAGATATTCCTAGTCCAATCTCTTTATTATCCCAATGAGGAAGTTGAGATTCAGACAGAAGGAGTGACTTGTTTAAGATTGCACAATAAATTAGTAATGAGCTGGGACCAAAACTCCAATTTTCTGACTAATAGTCCACTGGTTTTTCTATATTATTCTGCCTTTTGACTCTAGTCCTTAAGATAATACCTATCTAGAGAGTAAGAACGAATTGTTTTCTTTTTTTTTTACCACCACTCCCCTTAGATATTTCTAGGTATTTCACTCCTAAGAACAATTATTTTTAACACAGGTCACAATCTAGGTGGGGGAGGGGAGGATGGTGGGAAGGAAGCAGCTGAGTAAGACTGAGTTGAGCAATTCCAGTTGTCTTCAGTTGTTTTCATTTTGTTGCACTAGTTATGATTAAGGACCAATGAAAACTAGTCTAGATGATCCCCTTTCCATTTATAAACTGATAGGACTGGACTAAATGGTCTCTAAGGTTCCTTCTGTATGAGTCTACGAGTATCTGAGTTCTATGTTTCCTTCCACACTTTCCCCTCATTTTCTCCTACTCTCTTTTCCTCTTACTTCCATATCAAAGGTAAAATTGTTGGGGTTGGTTGAAGAATTATCAGAGAAGAGAGGTGGGCAAGAGAACCATTCTCATTTTCTTCTTCCTTACCTCAAAATGTTCACAGTGTTGGATTTGTACTCAGAAGATATGGGTTTGAATGCCAGCCTTATCAACTGGAGAATGGCTGAACAAGGTGTGGTATATGATTGTGCTGTAAGAAATGATGAGCAGGATGGTCTCAGAAAAACCTGGAAAGACTTCCATGGGCTAATGCAAAATAAAGTGAGCAAAACCCTGTGGTGTACAGTGTACACAGTAATAGCAATATCGTACAATGATTGACAGTGAATGACTTAGCTATTCTCAGCACTATAAAGATCCAAAACAATTCTGAAGGACTATAATGAAAAATATTATCAAGCTCCAGAGGAAGAACTGAAGTAATCTGAATGCAGATCAAAACATATTTTTAAAATGTATTTGTTTGAGAGTTTTGTCTATTTTATTTTGCAACATGACTAATATGGAAATATGTTTTGTGTGACTGAACATGTGTTACCTTTATCAAACTGCTTGTCTTCTCAAGGAAGGCAAGGGGAAGGAGGATAGAAGAGAATTTTGAACTCAAGATTGGAAAAAACAAGGATTAATTTTTTTTTTTACATATAGCTGGGAAAAAATAAAATATTAAAATTCAAAAAATAAATAAATGCAAAAAAACCTCAGCCTTAACACATTGCCTATATGACACTGGCAAATCACTTAACCTCCTTAGAACTTACTTTTTTTCATCCGTAAAATGAGAAAGTTGACCTTGATGACTTCAAAGGTCCTTTACAGCCCGAAAGCTAAGATCCTCAGATCTTAACCTCTAACCAATCTTGACTATTTCTTCCTTTTTCACTCATGATTTCATAAAGAAATTAAGTTTTCCTGTATAGTTAAGGAAAGCTTTTTTAGAGGCATTTGAGAACTTTGCATTTAGCTAGCCTGATTCTCACTTTTGCCTTTTTTTTTTTTTTTTGCTTTTTGGAGAGGGGAAGGCAAGGCAGTTGGGGTTAAGTGATTTGCCCAAGGTCACACAGCTAGTAAATATTAAGTGTCTGAAGCCAAATTTGAACTGAGGTCCTCCTGACTCCAGGGCCAGTGCTCTATTCACTGTGCCACTTAGGTGCCCCCTTTTGTTTTTGGTTTTATTTTTATTTGGGTTTTTTTTTTTTTTTTTGCCTTTTGCCAACTGCTACTATTTTCAAAATCTCCAAAGATCTCAAAAGAAGCACAAAGAAACTTTAAGCAGAGAAAGTCCAGCGATCTGGTTTTAGAGGCAGCTGGTGGTACAATGGATAGAGTACTATCTGACCTCAGACACTTAATAGCTGTGTAACCCTGGGTAAGTCACTTAGATTTGCCTCAATTTCCTCAACTATAAAATGATGATCATAAAAGTATCTACCTTGTAAGGTTGCTATATAGATCAAATGAGTTATTCATATGAAAAAAAGCCCTTAGCACAGTGCTTGCCAGATAGCAGTTTCTATATAAATGTTTATTCTCTTCCCCTCCTTCCCACTTGTATTTGCCCTAATAAGAAAATAACCGTTCTATAGGATGTGTTGTCTAGGTACCACTGGTTAATTTACAAAGTGAACTGATAGATGAATATAAGTTGTATAGTAAAAACAGCCTAACAAAGCAGCTGGTTTACTCTCAGCAAGTCAATAGCCAGTTCCCCTTTTAACAAAAAAGGGGATTTTGGATAGCTGTCAAATGACTTTTGATGATGTGGGCAAGAAGGAGGAGTGGAAGTTACTTTTGCACAATTTGGTTACAGCCTGGAATGCAGATAGGGCCTTCATATCATCACGGTGACAGCAAGCTATATACTGATGGTTAGCTGTCCAAAATGGAACTTTTCAGGAGAGGTACTATAACGTGCTCTGGTTGAGGAGCTAGAAGGCATTGGTCCTTGTCTTGGCACTGTTTCTTGTGTAACCTTGTACAAGTCATAACTTCTGAGAGTCTCTGTTTCCCCCCCTATAAATCAGGCTAAAAATACCTGCATATCTCACAGGGCTGGTGGAAGGATCAAATGAAGAAAATGTGTGTCAAAGCACTGATAAATCCTAACAAAAGCTATCACTGAGATGAAATACATGGTAAAACTATAGGATGAGGAAATAGGACACCAGGATTCAAATCTCAGCTCCACCAGGAACTAGTTGTATGACCTTGGGGACACTGTATAACTTCTCAGTGAAATGAGGAAGTTATACTAGATGTTCTCCAATGCTAAAATTCATAATATTATAAAATATACTACAGAAAGCCCCATCCCTCTCCCTATCAATTTAGTTGAATTCATGTTTAAAAAAGATAATTTGGGGGCTGGCCAGTCTGCAGAGTCAAAAGAAATACCAGTAGTTACAATACATAGAATGGGTGTCAATGTCTTAAAACCCCAGTAATCCCACTCTGCCCAATGAATCTGGGAATCCTTACTTTCTAGACCAACTCCCTCTCTGGAAGACATCCATAAACATTAAACAAGAATAATCACCACCTAGAAAGTTTGTCCCTGGACGTTTTGTGGTCACCAGCAATAAAGTTTTGCTAAGTTGATTAATAAGCAGAGAAAAGATGCCACATAGGGGGATGAACCATGACAGATATGCAGCTAGAAGGCCTTGGTCACACCCTCTTTGGGATCAGAGCTACTGAAGTATATAAATGAAGGGGGGAGTAAAAGAGGAATAAGCATTTATCTACCACATACTAAATACCAAGTAAGATGCTAAGCACTTTAAAAATTACAATATCTCATTTGATTCTCACCTCAACCCTGAAAGGAAGGTGCTATTATTTTACAGTTGAGGAAGCTGAGGCAAATCGAGGTTAAGTGATTTGCCCAGGGTCACATAACTAAGAAGCGTATCTAAAGCTGAATTTGAACTCAGTTCTTCCTGATTCCAGGCAGAGTGCTCTATCCACTGAGCCACCATCTGACTCCAAGCACATTGGTGCCATAGCCAGGACAAGAACTCACATCCCCTAATTCCCAGTCCTGTGAACTAGGTCATCAGAGGTGTTTAAGCGGGGATTAGATTGGCCACATGCTGTGGGGATGTCTTAAGGAGGATTAAAAATTTTAGATGGGATAGAACTAAGTGACCTCTTTTGAGATCCTTTGATTCTACCCCACAGTCCCTTAGTTTCTTCTTGGAGACTATCATTTTATCTCTTCTAACCCCTCCTACCTCAACCTGTTCTATCTCTTGCATTCAGCCATCCCCATTTGTCCATTCTTGACCTAAACAAGACATTATTTGTTTTTCAACAAGTATTTCCTTGACCTTTTAATTATTACCAAAGCACAAGTCTAGGACTTTACATTTAGCCTTATGAAATTTCATCTTATTAGGCTTGGATCATCATCATTTTAACCTGCCCAGATTGTTTTGATTGTTTTTCTAAATCCTGCATTCATCGTTTAAAGCAGCGGTTTTCATTCTGTGGGTTATGTTCAATTTGTAACAATGAAAATACATCCTGCATATCAGATATTTACATTATGATTCATAACAATAGCAAAATTACAGTTATGAAGCAGCAACAAAAATAATTTTATGGTTGGGGGTCACTACAACATGAGGAACTGTATTAAAGGGTCACAGCATTAGAAAGGTTTAGAACCACTGGTCTAAAGTATTAAGTGTAACCTTCCAGCTCCACGTCTTCAACTTTCATGTTTGTCATACTCATGCTTTCATGCAAGCAATTGATAAAAGTGATCTATGTCACTGATAAAAATATGGGGCCAACAACATAGCCCTAGGGCACTATACTAGGGACCTCCCACAAAATTTATATTCATTCAGTCAGTCAGTCAACCTCATCAGTCGACTGGTATTTATTAAATGCCTCATAGGGCAGCTAGGTGGTCCAGTGGATAAAGTGCCAGGTCTGAAGGTAGGAACACTCATCTCTGTGAGTTCAAATCTAGCCTCAAACACTTACTGTGTGACCCTAACCCTATTTGCCATAGTTCCTGCCCACTGCAAGGCCTCAACAAGGTGGGAGGCCAGGATTCCCTCCTCCACATTGCTATTTTGTGTTGCATTGTTCTTTCCTTGGTAGGTCTCTCATGGTCACTGCAACCCATGTTGGCTTTCACTACTTCACTGTTTCTGTTGCTTCTTTCCTCTATTCTAAACAAATGCTAAAGGTTCTCTCACCATTGCTTTCACAAAATGTCCAGATATATTTGGGGAACATCTCCCTTCTCTGGATTGACTTCCCCCTCCTTCTACTATCTGTCACTGTAAATACAACTATTCTGTGTTGTACATTATAAAGCAAAACAAAAAATAGAAATTTTAAAATAATATGAAATTAAACTATGAAATATTAAATTAATATTTGATACTAGTCAATAAGGAAACATTGGGATTTGTTTTTGATTCTCCAAAACTAGAAGAGATCCCTCCCTCGTTAAATTCTGTGCTCAATCTCTCCCAGGTTACTTTTCTGACTCAACTGAGTGGATGGTGAGATAATGGAAGCATCTGGTTCTTACTACTTTTTCAAGAAATTTCATCATGAAAGAGAGAAAAGATAGTAACCTAGGGACATTGAAGAATGGATGGAGGGGCTTTCTTAGTATTGAAGAAATCTGAGCATTTGTTTAAAAGATGGGAAAGAACTAATGAAAAAGAAGAAACTGAAGATGGATGAAAGACATGGGATGGCAGAGCAAATTCTTGGAGAAGGTGAGCAGAACTGAGGTCAAGGACCCAGGTGGAAGGATAAGCCTTGGTAACAATCACAGACTTTTCCTCTGAAACAGAAGAAAAGAAAAGGAGAATGGGTGATGATCCTGACACATTCAGAGACGAGGAAGAAGAAAGTTGAGGGATGTGGTGCTCAAAGGTATCCTTGGTTATTTCCTGATTTATGGGTATTCCAAACAACCAAGACTGAAGGACCTCAGAGCTTCAGACAGGTGAGATGGAACAATACACTTGCCAGAGCATTGTTAGGCTTTGATTTGCCTACTTAATAGTTTTAATTAAGAAGTTATCAGAAAATTCTCCCAAATCAGGATGACTCATATGAAGCTTAATTTCAGATTTAATTATTAGGCTAAGTAACCTCAGAGGTGTTCTTTATTAGTATTTTTAGACTGAATGATATTAGGGAACTGTGTCTAACAGCTGTATTTTTAAAGTATTTCAAGTAAAGAAAAAAGATAGCATATGCTATTTCCAATTGAATCTCCAATGAATATTAATCATTTGATTTCAGATAATGTGCTGGCTCTCTATCCTGAGGTTGAATTCTTGTTTCTTAAGGTGATACTTTTGAGGTTTACGGACAGTATTCTCTAAGAAGTCCAAAGGAAATCTAAATACTAAAATAGCTTCACTGTGGACACTTTTGCTTCTTTCTAATATTTTCCTTAACTGTTTCAAGTTGGGAAGAATATACTTTTCTTACCTCATCCAAATGTTGACCATTTTCTGTGTGTATTTCACTGTTTATTAAAAAAAAATTATTTATTTGACTTTGTAACAATTGCTCTGTCTTTAATTTTTTTTTTTTTTGCTTCTTGGAGGAGGAAGGCAGGACAATTGGGGTTAAGTGACTTCCCCAAGGTCACATAGCTAGTAAGTGTTAAGTGTCTGAGGCCAGATTTGAATTTGGGTCCTCCTGACTCCAGGGCCAGTGCTCTATTCACTGTGCCACCTAGCCACCCCTCTGTCTTTAATTAATAAAATGCCACAGAGTTGGAAAGAACTGTGGAGATCATTTAATTCAATCCCCTTGTTTACATATAACAATACCAGCTTTGATAACCTGTAAAACCCTGTTGCATATAGATGAGCACACCGAGCCCAGAGGAGTTAAGTAACTGGCCCAAGGTCACACAGAATGTTAGTAGCAAGACTAGACCTAAAATTCCAAATATCTGCCTTTCTGTCTAAGATTCTTTACTCACATTCTAGCATCTCTCTCAGTTCTTTAGTCCAACGTTGGCCATGTAGAAAGTTCTCAGGAACTAATAAGTGGATGATCACTTGAGTCTTCAATTCATAAAGTTAAGAGGATTGTAATGAAAAGGACACTAGAACTGAGGTCAGGAGACCTGAATTTGAATGACTACTTTTATGGACTTTTAAAGAAACTAAGACCATATAGGTTTTCAACCTATCCCTCCTCTCTATGACTCTTCAAAGACCATTCTCAATTATTTAGTAAGTCAGGAGTTCTTAACCTTTTTGTGTGTGTCATGGACGCATTAGCAATCTGCTGAAGCCCATGGAATCCTCAGAATAAAGTTTTTCAAAAAATTAATAATTAAAGGAAATGCTAAATTTAAATTTACGAAAATGAAATGTCTTTTTTTCCCATATTAAATTCACAGACACTCTGGAATTATCTCTGGATTCCAGGTTAAGAGTTTCCATTCTGCATCTGTTTGCACATTTGCTAATTCTTTTAATACCCTGTCATGTTACTCATCTGATGCTAGACTCAAATGCATTTAAAACAATAAATTGAACTATTCTCTTATTTTTTGGGCAGGGCAGTGTTGGTTTTATCACAGAATCACAAAATTTCTGCATTGAAAGACACCTTTGGGTGCAACTTAGGTGGTACAGTAGATAGAGCAGACTTCCCTGGATTCTGGAGGACCAGAGTTCAAATCTGATCTCAGACATCTGACACTTATTAGCTATGGACAAGTCACTTAACCCCAAGTGCAGAGAGAGAGAGAGGTAGAGAGGTAGAGGTAGAGGTAGAGGTAGAGAGAGAGAGAGAGAGAGAGAGAGAGAGAGAGAGAGGTTTTTTTCCATCTAAAATTCCATATACAATACAAGAGAGTTCCTGTGAGGGAGATTCCAGTAACTTCCAAAAGAGTCAATCTGATTATCTGATTTTTTCAGACAGCTCTAATTCTTAGAAAGTTTTTCTTGCTATTAAACCAAAACTGGTCTTGAAATTTCCTTCCAGTGCTTCTAGCTCTGGTCTTTGGGTCCAATCATAGCCAGTTTAATCCCCCTTCTAAGTTCTTCTGTGAAGCGTTATGTAAATGCTAACAATTTATCATTATTATTATTATCGCAAAGGAAATAAATTATATTGAAATACAGGTATCAAAGTTGTTTTTTCTTTAAAAGAAGTTCAGGAACACAAGGTTAAGATCCCTAAATAACATTTTCCTGATCTCCCAGTTTATATTTCAAATGATATATCTGTAATCTCATCAATCTAATCATTGGGGATCTCCTCTCCTATGACCCAGAAGACACACACTAGTCCATGCTATGTGACTCTTATCCATCCATGTTCACCTACCAGTTTTCCACAGAAGGTCTACTTAGCAAGCTAAAGACTTTCCTTACTTTCTATTAATATTGTGAGATGATATTGTGAGAACATCAGTTCATGGGTCAATTAATCAGACAACAAACATTTATTAAGCGTATACTTTGTGATAGACACTGGGCTAAGCTCTGGGGACACAAAGAAAGGCCAAAGTAGAAACCTGAATTCTTGTGAAGGAGAGAGCATAGAAACTGTGTACATTCAAGATATTTACAGAGTAAATCATCAATGATTATAGTAATACACTATTTGATAAGCCCAAAGACCCCAGTTTCTGGGATAAGAACTCATTATTTGACAAAAATTGCTGGGAAAATTGGAACATAGTATGGCAGAAACTGGGTATAGACCATCATCTAACGCCATACACCAAAGTCAAGTCTAAATGGGTGCATGACCTAGGTATAAAGGCTGATACTCTAAATAATCTGGGGAAGCAAGGA
>CM053586.1:98188765-98225924 GCA_028646515.1 Pseudochirops corinnae
TGGTCACGCACCTCAGGACCACCACCCAAGACCATGATCCCTGATCCAGGCAGCTTAAGGCAAGAGCACTTAGCCTCTGAATGATTGCTTGGCCTCCCTGCAATCTACAGGCAGGGAGCTCTGAAGCAGCCACATGGAGGTGGCTTCAGGGCCACCACTTCTGATGCTTTCTTGCCGTGGGGGCTGGTGGCCACTCCCCCAAATTTAGCCAAGTTCCACTGACCTTTCACTTTGTCCTTGGCTCTTATGGGTTGATAATTCTGGAAACTGCCACAGCTGCCAGTGATCCACTCTCCCGAATGCTCCAGCCCTGGCTTGTCCTGGTAGCCCTGGGGTTGAAGCCGCTACTGGTCTTAGCTCCCAGAGCAGTGGGATGAGACCTTCCCGTCCCGCTTGCCAGGCTGCCTTCAGTAGGAGCTCTGTTTCTCTGTACTTTTGAGAGTTCTGAAGCTCTAAAATTTGTTTAGTGTCATATTTTATAGGTATTTGAGGTGGTTATGGGGGAAGCTCATGGCGTTCTCCTGCTTCTATGCCCTTCTCATTCTTATTCTTTCTAATAATTTGGTACAAATTTTGGTCTTTTATCTAAAAAGCTGATAGTGTAAATATAGACTGACTTTGATTCAGAAATGACCTCTCTATCATTAACTAGTCAGGCAGCTAAGTGGTACAGTGAATAAAGAGCTGGGCTTGGGGTCAAAAAGAAGAGTTCAAATTTGGCCTCATGCACCAACTAGCTTGGTAACCCTGGGAAAGTCACTGAAAATTTATCTGCCTCAGTAACCTCAACTGTAAAATGAAAATACTAATATCACCTACATCCCATGATGGTAACATGAGATATTTGTAAAGTGCTCGGTAAAATTCCTGACACATCACAGGCACTTAATAAATGCTCATATCCTTCTTTTCAATTATTTATTATCACAATATTATCAGTTTAATTTTTTGTGGGCTTACTAATTGCTTACCAAATCTATTGTCTATTGTCTAATTCCTTGAAGAAAATACATGAGACTTGCCTTTCTCATTTCCTACTCCTGAGTCACATTTTAAACACACACATACATACATATATATACACATATATATATGTATGTGTCTGTATATATATATATATATATATATATATATCATATAAATATATATCTACATATATATCTACATATATAACTTTTCTTCCCTTTACCCACCTTTGCATTGAAGTCACTCACTGAGCACTGAAATAAGGGTTAATTTAAATGGAAAGACCTTATCAAGTTTTTTGTACAATTTCTGATCCTCATCTTTGCAATATCTGTTGGCACATAAGCTATAATTATCCTCACAGTGGTCTTTTAAAGCAAATGTTTATCTAGAGCACTGCCATGTGAGATGACCAAAAGTCCCACGAAATTAAACTCCATGCTGCCTTTGGACAGACAATGAAGCCCAATTCTTTTTTTTTTTTTTGTGGGAGGAGGTCTCTCCACCGACAATTCATCCTTCGAATCTAAGTGTAACTTAGAATGTTAAGACTGACATGATTCGATTCATCCAGGTAGAATGTCCTCTTTTAAGTCATTAGGCAATGATTAACATTCTGAATACTAAAAGTGATATACAAATATTAAAACAGTATGATTCTTAACACCTTTAAAAAAAATTTTTGCGACTTTGCCATCACCATGGCAGAAATCAGTTTTATATCATTATTATTTTGACATTTAGTTAATAACAATGAATTTTTAATTAACAAAAAACTATCTACAATACTCAGACTATAAGAGGAAAAACAATTTTGCTTATTAGGCTTGCAATATTCTACAAATTACTTTAACTGCAGTTGGTTCTTAATTATATATGCAAGTAGAGGGAAATGAGGAAGGCATGGATAATTAAAAATAGCAGATGATAATAGCTGATGCTCTATATCACTTTACAAAGTAGTTTACGTACATTGGAACTAACCCAGGTTTAAAAGCCTGCGACATTTTGCTTACTGATGCTGAGATGTGACAGGGAAAGTATCATGACATAATGCTAGATGTCTAAGGGAAGGGCAGAGTTGGTTTGAGAGATAGGGAAAGAAGAAACATTTTTTTCTTGGAGAGAGAACATGCAGGCATACCTCATTTTATTGTACTTTGAAAACACTGTGTTTTTTTATGAATTGAAGGTCTGTGGCAACTTTGCATGAAGCAAGTCTATCACTACCAACAACATATGCTAATATCATGACTCTGTGTCACATTTAGGTAATTCTCACAATATTTCAAACTTTTTCATTATTATTATATATGTCATGGTGATCTGTGATCAGTGATCTTTTATGTTATTAGTATAGTTGCTTTGTGGTACTACAAATCATGCCCATATAAGATGACTAATTTAATCAATAAATGTCATGTGTCTGATGCTCCACCAACCAGCCATTTCCCATCTCTCTCCCTCTCCTCATGCCTGCCTATTCTCTGAGACACAATATTGAAACTAGTCCAATTAATAACCCTAGGATGGTCTTTAATTGTTTTAAGTAAAAGGAAGAGTCAATTGATGTGACAAACTTCATTGTTGTCTTCCTTTAAGAAATTACCACAGCTGCCCAAATCTTCAACCACCACCACTCTGATCAGTTAGCAGCCATCAACATGGAGGCAAGACCTTCAACCAGCAAAAAGATTACAATTCATTGAAGGCTCAAATGATGGATTTACTTGCTATTCACCATTTATGACAGTCTTTTGCATGACCAACTTTGAGTAGGAAGGAGTTATGCCTGGGATAACCCTATCCACATTAACAATCATCAGAAAGAGAATTTTTGTTTTGAATCAAAATCATGTTCCTACTCAGTAATATTTAGGAGCAGATAGATATAATTCCAGTACTCCTCTCAAAAACTGAAGAACTAAGTGGCCAACCTGAGGCCCTTAGGCAGGAATTACAGTGTCCCTTGGGGAAGAGTGGACAAAAGTTCAGAGATAATTATCAATACCTCCTCTGAAACTCATTTGAACAACACACGTGGACACACACATCTCTTACCTAAGCAGCATGTGCACATGTGTGCACATACATGTGTATACACACACACGGCACATTCTCTTTGGATTCTCATAAAAATGCTCTGAGGTAATGACTACTATTACCATTCTCATCTTAGCATTTAACTGATGAGGAACTCAAACTTGGAAGAGATTATGTGAGTGACCCAGGGTCACAGAGCAGATAAGTTGCTGAGACAACATTTTAAGTCATATTTAACCATTCAGAGTCTCTTGTCTATAAAATGGGAATGGTGATGTTAATACTTCCTTCATAGAGTTTTGGGAAGGCTTAAATGTATATGAATATGTTATTATTAAAGTCATTCACGGGGAGTGATAAACTACTGATAGAGATTCATGGATGACCCATTCAGCTTTAAGCTAGAGGTACTATTTTGGAGGGAGTAGGGGCCTTCTTGTTCCCTTGCAAATGTTCCCTCTGCCCAAGACTAGCCCTGAATATAACATTACACAGCTATCTTCAAGTCCCAGCAGGTAGCTGACTAATATAATGCTTTGTTATCACAAGTTCAACACAATTTTGTCTGACAGATCTTTTCCTTGGTCTTTGTTAAGTAACAGTCAAATTTTTCACTGTTTATTTGCAATTTGCATTATGAGGTTGGGTCTTTATAGTATTCTGTCTCATTAAGTAGCAATTACATTCATCTTCCTCATCTTTTTCACCTAAAACTTTCCATCTACTTAAATAAAACACAGTTGAACTACTAAACCACTATTCAAAACAACTGAATAAAGAAATCTGTGATCATATCATGTGGATATATTCCTTCTAGGAGTACCACTCACAATCCTTCTATGCAGTCTTATCCTCCTTAATTCTTGTTCGTCAAGTGTGTATATAATACAATGGGAAATAGTCTTACCCCTATAGTCAGAGAACCTAGGTTTGTTCAAATTTTGGCTCTGATCCTCAATATCTTTGGGCAAGTCACTTAACTTTCCTGGGTATCATTTTACTAGATGGCCCTGTTCTGCTCCAGATTTATGATCCAGAAAGCCTCCATAGAAGATTTACCTAATGATCAGGAAGCCTTCCTCAAGGTCTTTTTTTTTTTTTTTACTTTTTTTAATGTGATATCCAAAGGTATCACATTTTGTTAAGTAACAAAGGTTACTTTGTTAAGTAACCCAAAGGTATCACATTCAGCATTTGAACTAGCTGGCTATTATCCCTCTGTCTCTTACATGGTGGGGTCCTTTCCTTTTCCGATCATTTTCTTCTTTTAATGCCAATTCTTGTGGTCAGGTCATCAAAAGTAATATATCCCTATCTGCCATACAGCCATTACCCCTTTAGGTCATGAGCAATTCTGACTGCCAAAACTACAATGTTCTCTCCACAGATGATAGTCCCAGAATGATGGCTGTATCTGTTCCCTTAAAACAAATGTGATGTCAATAGCAAGAACATTGTAATTATCCATGGCAACAACTTGTATATCAACCATTACAGGTATTACATACATCAGGATTCATGCCTATCAATTTCCTTCTAAAAACAAAACAAAACAAAAATCTTTATCAGGACACCTCCCAATTCGGTGCCTTTTCATTTTCTGTTCCTCATGCCTGGAATATTCTCTCTCCTCCCTTCTGCCTTCTGGCTTCCTTTCCTTCAAAATTCACTGCTAATCCCACCTTTCTGAGAAGCTCTTTCACAGCCTTAGTCTCCCCAGTAGTAGGAAGAGTTGATTTTGGAATACCAAACCTGAATAAGTAAGGTACTAGACCCTAGAATATAAAGGTAACAGCAGACCTTAAGACCTACCCTTAAACAAGTTACTACTATCCCAAACCACATTACCAGCAGAGTTTTCAAAAGAAAAAAGAAAAAGATTGTTTTAATGTAGGAGTTCTTAACCTTTTTTGTATCATGGACCCTTTTAGAAATCTGGTGAAACCTACAGGTATTTCAGAATCATGTTTGTGTGGTTTTTTTAAATACATAAAATAAAATACATAGGACTACAAAGGAAATTATTATATCAAAATAGAGTTATCAAAATATTTTTTAAAAAAACAAGTTCATAGGTAGCTAGGTGGCGCAATGAATAGAGCACCAGCCCTGGGGTCAGGAGGACCTGAGTTCAAATCCAGCCTCAGACACTTGACACACTTACTAGCTGTGTGACTTTGGGCAAGTCACTTAACCCCAATTGCCCTCCAAAAAGCAAAGAAACAACAACAACAATAACACACACACACACACACACACAAACAAGTTCACAGGCCTCAGGTTAAGAACTTCTGTTAATGTTTTGATGACCTCCAAGACACAAACTACATAAAGTACATACACTTAAATTCTTCTTAAATTATTTAAAAACATCTTTAAATACTCCTATATGCTACCCAACTCAAAACTCAGGTACTCACTTGGACTTAACTAATCTATGTATACATGTATTATTTAAATATATGATATATGATATGATACGGTATTTGTACTTGTCTTCCTCTTTAGAACGCAGGCTCATTGCAAGTAGGGAGTGTTTCATTCTCTGTACTGTTATTACTAGTGCCTGGCACACAGTATGGTCTTAAAAAATGAGCCTGTTCTGCTTGGTTTAGACTCCACCATTATCACGCTCATAATTCCTACACACACACACACACACACATACCCCACCCCCATCGTGGATAAGCTTGTCAACAAGAAACTTAACATCACAGAGACTGCTTTAGCTTTGGTATTCATATCTCATCAGCACCCTAAGCTGCCTCTAAACCTCTGATTGGAGGGTTGGAGGCTGGAACAAAAGGGGGTCCAGAGGCTCAGCCAATTCTTCATTTCCCTCCAGCTGCTCTGCTTTGTTTCCCCACCATCATCATACCCTTGGAAGGCACTCTCCTTTCCTCTTTTCAGGTGCCCTCCCCACTCTTTTCAGCTTCCTTCCTCCACTAGACTGAAAGCTCCTTGAAGGCAGAGACTATCTTTTTCTTACTTGTATCCCCAGCACTTAGCACAAAACCCCACCCAGGCACGTTACTGTTCAGTCATTTTCAGTCATGTTAGACTCTTCATGACCCTATTTGGGATTTTTTTTTAGCAAAAATAGTAGAGTGTTTTGCCATTTCCTTCTCTAGCTCATTTTACAGATGAGGAAACTGAAGCAAACAGGGTTAAGTGACTTACCCAGGGTCACACAGCTAGTAAGTATCTGAGACCAGACTTGAACTCACAAAGATGAGTCTTCCTGACTTCAGGTCTGGCACTTTACCCACTGTGCCACCTAGTTGCTTGGCACACAATAGGTACTTAATAAACCTTGATTGTATCATATAAATACTCATTGATTGAATTATCTGTGGTCTCATCAATATGAATGTTTCCTTTAAGAGTGCAGAGACACATATT
This sequence comes from Pseudochirops corinnae, assembly GCA_028646515.1. Taxonomy (NCBI): domain Eukaryota; kingdom Metazoa; phylum Chordata; class Mammalia; order Diprotodontia; family Pseudocheiridae; genus Pseudochirops; species Pseudochirops corinnae. The sequence goes on from CM053586.1 coordinate 98,195,177, forward strand.
TGAACATTAATCTCAGGATTTGGTCCATAACTGCTTTCTATCATCTATTAATCTTTAGTATCCTTTTATTTATTTTATTTTATTTTATTTTATTTCATTGCTTTTTGGAGGGGAGAAGGTAGGCAACTGGGGTTAAGTGACTTGCCCAAAGTCACATGGCTAGTTTTGTGTTAAGTGTCTGAGGCTGGATTTCAACTCACATCCTCCTGCCTCCAGGGCCGGTGCTCTATTCACTGTGCCACCTAGTCACCCCTAGTATGCTTTTATTTAAAAGTACCATTTGTTGAGAACAAAAATTCAAAACCTGTTTAGCCATTACTTTCTAAATTAAGAGCCTTTAGCTAGGCTAAAAAATCATGTTTTATTTTGTCTTTTTCAAGCAAGGAAGGCTAAGCCAGACACTAGTACATTTTCACTTAAATAATAAATAGCACTTATATTTTAAAGTATTTTAAAAATGTGCAAAGCACTTTACCAATATTCTTCCATTTTACTATCACAACAACCTGGTGATGTGGGTGCTACAAGGTCCTATTATATCCATTCTGCAAATAAGAAAACAACCTCAGAACACTTGAGTGATCTTCCCAAAATTATATAGCTGGTTAAGTATTAGATGTGAGAGTTTGAACCCAGTGTCTGTATACAGCATCTTGGAGAATTAAAGGCAAACAGGCATAAGTGACTTGCCTACGATCACACAGCTAGTAAGTGTCTGAGGCTGGATTTGAACTCAGGTCGTCCTGACTCCAGACCCAGCACTCTATCCACTTCAACACTGCCCCCACCATAAGGTCCCTACCTGCACTAAATATATAATTCTACAAGCAAAAAGTAAAAATTGTTCATCTCTAAAGCTAAGGTAGCCATAAGCCTCTGAGGGACTTCAGCATTATTGTATCATCTGCTCTCTGGCACAATTTCCTGTAATTTCATTACTCTCAGTAGTAACTCCCATTTCTCCACTCACCAAATTCATCATGATGGACAAATGAGATTCAGCTCCTTAATTATGCAACTACGCCTCATAGTGACCTGAGGCAAGTCGTTAACTTATTCCCATCTCAGAACTTTAATAACCTGTCAACTCCCTCACCAAGGTGTTGTGAGGATTAATGAATTAGAGTTCATGTTGATCTCAAAAAAAGACCTGGAATGTGTAGGAATGTTTTAACAGGTTGGTCTTGTTTGTTTGAAATAAGTGAGCTAATATGTATGATTATAATTATATTTCTTAAAATTTCTTCCAAGATACTTATGTCTTTATGGTATAATTGACCTGGCTAGACCTTGGTACTACCATTACTGTTATTTTTATGATTGCTTAAAGCCTCTAATTACTCCAATCCATTCCCTATGCAGGTACCAAAGTAAATCTCATAAAGCACAAATTTGATCAAGTCACACACACATCACTACCACCCATTCAATAAGCTCCAGTGGCCCTCTATTATCTGCAGGATTGAATATAAACTCCTCCATTTGGCTCTGACATGGGTAAGTAGCTGTCACAGTGGATAAAATGCCAGGCCTGATATGAGGAGACATATCTTTCTGAGTTCAAATCTGGCTTCACTAACTGTGTGACCCTGAGTAAGTCACTTAACCTGGTTTGCCTGCATTTCCTCATCTATAAAATAGGAGAGGAAAAATGGCAAATCACTACTGTATCTCTGCCAAGAAAACCTCAAATGGGGTCACGAAGAGTCAGATATGACTGAAAATAACTGAACAACAATAAAATTTGACTCTGAAAGTCCTTTCCCACCTGGACACTTCTTACCTTTCCAGTCTTCTTACACTTTACTCCCCTACACATACTATATACTTCAGTGACACTGGGCTTTTTGTTGTTCCTCCCCCATGACACTCTGTGTCTTTTCAATGACTGTCTTCCAAGCCTAGAATGCTCTGCCCCCCTCACCTCCACCTCTTGTCTTCATGACTTCCTTCAAAATCCACCTTCTTCAGATCTTTCCTGCTCTTGGTCTTCCTCGCACGCTCCAACCTAGACACAGCACTAGGATCTTCCTTTTGAGATTAACTTCCATTTACATTTTATATATCTTGTATATACAATTTTTGTATATTATCTCCTCCATTAGAATGTGAGGGCAGGGACAGCATTTTTCCCTTTCTTTCTATTCACCAACACATACTTAACAATAGTAATTAAAATAATAGTAATAATAATTGACTGACTGACCAAATTGATAACCACAGACTATTAAGACAAATGGTAGGGTAATAAGATCAAATTTCTAGAGAATAATGGAAAATGAACTTTAAGTAAAATGTAGTAAGGAAAATCCTTGCATTCTAGATTTTTATCTGCCTCTGACAAGCTACATGACCTTAGACAAATCAGTTAATCTCTTTGGATCTTGATTTGTTCATTTATGAAATGATATCTCAGATGCCTGCAAGTTATAAAATCTTCAGTTCTTTAATTTAACTAAAATTTCCAGAATACCAAAAGTCTGACTAGTAAGTAGTTATTAATTTGGCCTTACAAAACTGATTCACTTGTGAGGAGAGAAAAAAATGTCAGGATGCAATAAGGAAATTTATGGAGGAAATTTTGAGTAGCTTTTGCAGAAAGTGTTAAAATGCTTAGCTCCAAAAAATGAGCTTTCCGAAAATCCTAAATACCCCAAGTTTCCTTTTATAAATTCACTGTAACTCATTCCTCTCTTCACCGAGCCATGATCTGTTACCATCTTCTCTCTTTAATTCTTCTAAACTCTGAAGGCTTCTTGGTGATCCTAGCAAGAGGTCTATAGAATTGAACCAGATGAATGTCAAATACATAGAGTCTATTCTGAAGTCTGATAAACTTTTCAATCTACAGACCCAGAAGTAGACACTAATCAGGTGCCAAGGAAGTAGGTGCCCTCCATTCCTGTGGTATCATGTGACTAAGGGAGCTGGAAAAGAGAAGAATCATTTCTAAGGCCTATGACTCTCCAAGATGCTGTATACAGACATTATAGGGGATACAGCATATTATAAGAACAAAAGTGAGTGACATCTGACTCTTCTGAATAGTGTTTGAGAAAAGAAAAAGTCTTGTGCAATTAGCAGGTGCAATAAAGATGTGACATTTAAAAACAAATTATGCCACATTGTCATCAGTCTTTAGCAAAGCATAAAATGAATATTATCCTTTTATGCTTGCCATTTCAAAGAAGTTTTTTTAATTGCTTTGCCTTTATAGGTCAAAAAAAAAAACTCAATGCAGTAACTACCTCAGCCTACGAGCTGCTAGGAAGGGCTTCACTTATTTTTCATATAAAACAGAAAGCCTGCAGAAAGAAGAAACCAATTAAAATGTAACACTGGGGGGAAAATTCAATCAAGTGGGTATTCAAGAGCACCATTTTACAGAAGACTGGTTTGCATAACTGGGTAGTAGAAAGTGAAAATTTTAGTTTTCCAATTCCAAGTCCTAGCAAACCAAACAAACTTCTAATGAACCATTTCCCATGTGGATAAGCAAATATAAACAACTAATTCAGACTCCCACAAGAACTACCTATATGTGTTTTCAGTAATTAGCTAATATTTGTCTTATGCAATAAAATGCATAAAATTTCTATTTCATGAAGTATTATGCTGCTTTAAGATAAATAGATATCTGACCTCTTTTCACTGAATCCTTAGATCCCAGAACTTAGTACATAGTGGATAGGGAGAGTTTAAGTGGCTTACTCCAGTCATACAAAGAAAGGTTCAAGGATAGAATTCAAACACACATCTTCCTGATTCTATTCCTAGGATTCTATCTACTATATCACATTGCTTCTTGCCTTGCAAATAGTGAGTGATTAATAAATTCATCACCTCATCTGGTGATGAGTGTCGCCCAATTTGGCAAGCTGGATCTCAGATGACAGATATTTTCTGTCACCAGGTCCATATTTGAAGCTTTTACTACTTGATAGGCCCTTCCAGAGCTTGAGCTCTGTTGGCATAGCCTTCTAGAAACCAGACTCAGTTTCAAACCATAAAAAAGAATCCCAAGAGGACATTAGTGGACTGCTCCAGTTGGAATGACCAGATAAAGACTTGAGTGGAATTTGATTGACATAAAAAATGCTAAGAGTCATGACCATCTTGTGATATCTTTATAAACGCAAATTCTCAAGGATTCTTAGAAGGAAGCACATATAGGACCACACCATCAGAGATATAGCTTAGTTCTGGAACATCTGCTTTTTTTTTTTTTTTTGTCTTGATCCTGACCAATCCATTCCCTTCATCAGGACTGGTCCAAGAAAAAAAAATTGTGAAGTAGGTAGTATTTATCTCTGGTGTGCCTTCCCTGTTTGTACTGATGGTACTAATCATTAGTAAAGTTACAGACTTGAGTAATAATATATTTTATCCACTAAAAATTCATTTTTGGAATGAGCTCTTCTTTTCCTTTCGTATTTATTCTTACCTAATGAAAGTATGGCTCATGAAGGATCTGTGCCTGAATAGAAATCTGTCTTGCCACTGCTTCCAGTCAATTCTCCAAGTAGTGGAATCTGACTGAACTTCAGCTACAGCTAAATGCCCAGACATGTAATAAACACTAATTAAATAATTAGAGCTGAATTTTATGAGGGACCTATCTTGTATTTTTCATTAAAAAAAAATTTTAAACCTTTTCCCTTAAGTTACATACTTTGTAATAAAATGAATGAATGAAGCCTTTATTAAAAGCTTAGTATGTACCAGGCACTGTGCTGATGGCCAGAAATGTCAATCTAAAAGTGAGGTAGTGTCTGCCCACGAGCAGCTCACATTCTAATAATAGGAGACAACACCTCAAAAATGGAGTGCTGCCCCAAATTTCTGGGCAGTCACATGGATAGTGAGTTCATCATTCTGCTATACATCTCAAGTCTTTTTATTCTTAGTTACAGATTTCTGGGAACTTAGAAACAAAACTTTTTAGAAAAGGATTTTCACATTGGCAGACCAGCTTAAAAAACTATTTTTCAAAGAAAAAAAATGACATCAAGAAAATCCAAGAGAGGGGAAGGATTACTAATAACCAACACAATTTCTTCACTCACTAGAAGAAACCCTATAGCTCTTCCATGCATTTCAATCTCCTTCGAATCAGACATCACCAATGAAACTTTGATTGTATTGTGCAGTGCTGTCAAGTGCTTTGCTAAAGGAACCTGTTTCTGTTGAGAGCTCAATACTCAATTATCAAAATTACTGAGGAAGAAGAAAAAGTAAATCACACTTACAGGTCACCTGATTAGGATCTACAGGTACTCCTGAAGATAGGTTGTGCTGGAGCAGGCCTTTCCTGTAAGTGAAAACAGTAGTGATGAACCAAAAGGAATTCTGCCTGCGCAGTTCTAATATAAGAACTTTGATCATTCTGATTGGATTGTCTAACCACTTAAACACTATAACTAGTACAAGCTTCTTAACCTTCCAAGGTCAAGGAACAATGTGGAGATAAAATAGAAATTATTCCATTAAAAGTTAATGCAGGGGCAGCTAGGTGGCGCAATGAATAGAGCAGTAGCCCTGGAGTGAGGAGGACCTGAGTTCAAATTCGACCTCAGACACTTAACACACTTACCTAGCCATGTGACTTTGGGCAAGTCATTTAACTCCAAATGCCCTCCAAAAAAGAAAAAAAAGAGTTAATGCAGCTTCACTTCCAACATCACCTGTCAGTCTCTTTGGGAACAGCTGACTAAATCTACTGACTAGATCCAAAGGTAATTACATAACACAGCAGCGTTCATGTCCACAAGAGGAAATTTGAACGAAATTTGAAAATGACTTTGAAATCACAGCATGCGTTTGCTGGATGAGAGAAAGTATGACGCAGGGAAGGGGTAGGGGCTGAGGAGAGCAGAGAATGGTTGGAATGAGAGAAATTTCAGAGGGGCTCTTACATAGTGGTAGACTGGGATTCTAGCTTGAGAGAGCACTGCATCTTTAACAGGAATCTTGCAACATGGCATCCATATTTCTAGCAGCCCCATCATAAGAAGGGAGGAAATCTTACCATGAGTCTTGCTCTCAAAAATCACCATCAGACTGGGACTATAAATAATAGTTTTATTTTTATATTTTATACCATTTTATATTTTACATCATCTTCATAACAGCTCTCCAAGGAGAATACCACAAGTATTGTTATCACCATTTGTAGATGAAGAAAGGCTCAGAGAAGTTATGCAGTTAATGACTTCTGGAACCGGGATTTGAGCCCTAGGTTTTCCGATTGTCAAATCCGGGGTCCACTCTACTATGCTGTAATGTCTGCTCTCAATTGTGGTTCTTTGTCACTTTAAAATACCCAATTCCATTCAGAATATTATAACCAAGAAAAAGAAACAATAGTCAAAACTCAGAAAATTGCAGACAGTTAGGTGACTTAGTTGACAAAGTGCTAGACTTCAGGTCAAAAAAATCTGAGTTCAAATTTTGTTTCAGAAACTTACCACCCATGTGCACCCTGAGCATATCACTTAACCTCTCTCATCCTTAAGGGAATGGGGCTATTTACTGCTGAGGGCCTTTGAACCCCATTTTTTGCAACTACATGACATCCTAATAAATCACATAGATCAAACTTTGTTTCCTGAGTTTACCTCAGTTCAATCACAACACTGGCTAACCAGATTTGAATAAAAGACAGAATCAAGGCCCAGGACTCTTTATTACTCTGGTGTTCCTTCAATTGTGCCATGATTTGGAAGGAAAATCAGTTCTCAAAGAATTGTTTAATTCTATCTCTGCTTCTCTGAAGACGCACCAGCATCACTAATGATATTAGGAAACATCAAATTCATCAAACTTATTATTTGTGAGTCCTAGGAAGATGTGATGTTTTCAGAATCCAGCCTACTCAAAACCCATATTAATATTCCCTCCCTCAGACCTACACTAGCATTTTCCCTTCTCAAGCACTGGGATGCTTTATCATCCTACTTCCTGGACGGCCATGTCCCACCCCAACCCCTTGCTCCATCCAGAACTATCTAGCCAGGAACTCTCTATTCCCTAGGCCCCTACACCAAAATGTAATGGTCTAGCTGATGACTTTGCACAGCTCTGCCTCACTTAAATCCAATTTGTTGCAAATCAAGAAATCACCCTCCTATGTCATTGGTCCTCTTCAAGAAGAAAGGAGGAACCACACAATCCACAACCACAATGGTCCAGCTGGATTCTGCCAGCAAGCTGATCTTTTAGATTAATATCAATTCATCAGAGAGTTGTTGCTAATGGTTAAAGGATTCTCCCCTCCTACCCCCTGCCCCAGCTCATTTTAGCCCCACATAACAGCATTTTAACAAGAAACTTTGACAACTAAAAGGAATGAATTTAATTATGGTCATTCTAGGCACCTTAATGGGCCTATGGGGAAAGATTAATTTTAGTCAGGGGAGATTTTCAGAACCCTAGACTAATACCTCATAGTTAGCTGCCTCCCTCCTTGCCCCCAATACTGTTTATTGTACCTGGAATCTGAATTATCTCTATTGCTACTATCATTATTCATGGACTAATCTACACTTTTAATGTATCTGTGCTACTATCATTATTCATGGACTAATCTACACTTTTAATGTATCTGTGATTTCACTGGTACAGGGAACTCCCAGGCTTCTACATTTTCTTATCTATAACAGTCTTAGAGTTGTTTGGGGGTGCTGAGAGGATGTGACTTAACCAAGGTCACACAAGCCAGTATGTATCTGAGACAACACTTGAACTAAGATCTTCCTGATATAAGCTAACCAACATTTACTCTTCTATATTTCTACCTTCAGAAAAACAATGAAGAGTAAACAAAAAGTAGATAAATTGTGTCAAATTTAAGGCCACAATCTCACATCCCTCTAGAGTCTAAAGTAAATTCTTGACAATTACTTCCCTAACACTGGGTCAGTATAGAAGTTAATAGAAACCATCAGCAGCAATGCTGCTCATGACCCAAAAGCAGTTTTTCATCGCTTGTAAAGAAGCAAATTTTTTGTGTAATGATTATGTCAGGACTATACCTTAAAAGAAGAACAGGTTCATTTAGGTGAACAGAGCCGTAATACTTCAGATTGTTCTAGTGGTGTTACTCTGACTACCTTGCCCTTCCTAGCACCCCACCACCAGGAAGCTGCTGCTCCCAATCAACTCTAGCCTGGTACTTGTGGGTAGGGGAGGAGGATGAGGAGATCTTTTAAATAGGCCACCCCCATTCATCAACATTCCAGATGGACTCTGGGGGTTAATTTGTTCTACAAGCTTCTATTATGACTACTCAGCCTACTTAGCACCTCACACACATACACCTGCCTGCACGCTCATCCCTCGACCGCTAACATGAACAGCGGACCTACTTCACAGTAAACGATATCAAGTCGGCCCCTTTTTGCCCCTATGAACCACCTCCTTCCATGAGTACAACATAATAACCTTTGTTATCTTCTTCATGATCTCGTCTCCATCCAGTTCAATCCTGATCTTTCTCAAGCTCACTCCACTCCTTTTTGCCCGCCATGGTTTTCACTATGCCATACAGAATCTTTGTTCTACCATGATAAAAATTCCCTTAAACCTCTCTACCAGGCCCCATTTGCCTCTATCTTGTGGTTTATTTATCTTCAGTCATATCCTATTCTTTGTAATCCCTATGGGGGTTTTCTTGGAAAAGATAGTGGAGTGATTTACCATTTCCTTCTCCAGCTCATTTTGAAGATGAGCAAACAGGCAAACAGAGTCAAGTGACTTGCAGCCAGTAAGGATCTGAGACTGGATTTGAATTCAGGTCATTCTGACTACAGGCCCAGCACTCTATGCACTGTACCACCTAGCTGCCCTATCTCTAAGAACAAATTATAACATAACTTGTACGTGGCAAAAAGCATAAACAAACATGTCGTATTTAGGATCCATGTCTGTGTTGGGTGAGAAGTCCAGGCCTATGGGGACAGCCTTCAAGTGTGAAAAGGGGTTGGATTTTAGAGGAAATGTCCAGTGCCTATCAGTCCTGGGATGTACCTGTCAGTACAACTCAGCCAGAAGTGGGAGTTTGGGTGGGGCCACTAAAAGGTCCACAACAATAGTTTAGACTTGAACCAGAGGCCAGACAGTGTGCATATGAGAGCAGGCCCAGAGTGGCCTGGCTGGTGTGGCCAGACCCACAGAGTCCAAGGTCAGGGTAGGTAAAGGTAGAAAGAAGAATTGTTTTTGTCATCGAGGACCAAGTAAGCTAAGAAGACCCAGCAAGTAAAATCTGTTTGACGTGGACTAGTAAGACTATATATAGGGAGGTTCCAAAGCTTTAATGTATATAGAAGTTTAGGAAAAGGGAGATATGTTCAAGGCCTGAAATCTGAAGGGGAAGGAGATCTATGGGGCCCTATTAGGGAAGAGTCTTTTATCAACAGTCAGAGTAGCAGATAGTGTCTTTTCCTAGGCCAGTGCAAAAACCTAAGTTTACGAGCTAAGTGGGGGATAATTAGATTGTAAGGACTACAGGAGAAATCGAAAAATTACTCCTACTATCTAACTATCTACATTGGTAAAGCAGATTTCTTCAAATGACAGTTGCTTATGCCAATGAAAACATATCCCTATCTTCTACCTGTTATGTAGATACATTCTTCTGTATCTTTTCTCCATAGTGTTTATAATAAATATAATTTGAAAAAAAACAAAAGACAAAGAGGGTGTTATGCTGCTTAAGTAGGTATGTGGTATAATAGTAACCTCTGTAGAGTTCTTGGGTTTTAGGGCAACCGAGAATAATAACAGATAATACTTATGTAGGCTTTAAGGCTTACAAAATACTTTACATACTAAATCCTCACATCTCTATGAGAGAGGTACTATTATTATTCCATTTTAGAGATGAGGAAACGGTGAGTGAGGTAATTAAGTGATTTGCCCGGGGTCACATAGTTAATAAGTGTCTGAGGTCACATTTGAACTCAGGTCTTCCAAACTCTAGACCCAGAGTTCTAACCATTGAACTGCCCATGGATTGAACCATCAATTTAAAATGAAAGAGGAACAAGACAAATAAAATTTAGTATTATAAAAGTATAATGATGAAGCTTTATCCCTAAGAAGACTCATGAGAAGGCAGCTCCTCCCTGTTTTGTTCTGTTTTGCTTTTTACAGAGCGGCGGACTATGAGTATGGAATATGGCAAACTTTTTTAATATTTTGGTTTGTTTTACCAGACTATCATTTCCGTCCTCTTTTTTACACTGTATTATAAGGTATTGACCTCTAGAAAGGAGAAGAAAACACTGGGAAATATGAATGACGTAAAAACAAATGATATTTATAAAAATTTACTTGAAAATGGGGTTGGTAAAAACTATATTATTTACAATTATAGGACTTTCGTAAGAAAATGTTGTAAACTTTAAAGTACTTTATAAATAGGAACTGAATAAACTGCTTATTCAAAAGCAACTGACAACCCCTAATTGACAAATTCAAATCCTTTTCTTAGTTCTTCACCCAGTCAACTAGCATTTGCCTCCCTGCAGCATTCAAAATTACTGACCACTCTCTACTATTGATACTCTTTCTTTCCATGGCTTATATGAAATTAATTTTCTAGTTGTTCTCCTAATTCTCTGACTACTCTTTGTTTGTCTCCTTCTTTAATATTTCCTCTTCTTCTACCCTTATATGTGTCCCCCAACCCTCTTCTCTCTATACTCACTTCTGCAGTTATTGCTTCTATGCATGTCTACTTTTGTTACTATATTTTTTATTTCTGTTTCTTTTGTTAATTTTTATTTTTAGTTTCAAATTATCTCCTTCCTTCTATTCCTTCCCTGCACCCATTGAGAAGGCAAAGGATACCCATTATGCATATGAAGTCATGCAAAACATATTTCCACATTATCCACCATGCTGCATCTCCAGCCTTAAGTTATCTCATGGACTCCAGGCTTATATCCGCTCCAGTTTTATATCTCTTACTTGGATACCCTGTTGACATCTCAACCTCAACTTATCAAAACCTATTTCTTCATCTTTCAAAACATTTGTTCCTCCTCTAAGCTTCCCTATTCAGTTTACAGCACCACCATTTTCCTGGTTACCCAGGCTCAAAATCTCAAAATCGGGGTGGCTAGGTGGTGCAGTGAATAGAGTACCAGCCCTGGAATGACCTGAGTTCAAATTTGCCCTCAGACACTCAACACTTACTGGCAGTGTGACCTTGGGCAAGTCACTTAACTCCAATTGCCCTGTCTTCCAAAAAGCAAACAAAAAACCTCAAGATCATTTTTTATTCTCTTCACTTCTTTATCTTGCATATCTAAGAGTAACTAAGTCTTTATGAGCTGTATGAATTAAGACAAGTCATTTCAAGTCCCTGGTTTTCAGTTTCCTCATTTCTAAAATAGGATAGCTGGACTACATGTCATAGAGTTAGAATCATAGGCTCATCCATATTGATCTGCTCATCTAGTCTAACCTTCCTAATGTTATGGTTGAGGAAAATGAGTCTTACACAAGTTAAGTGACTTTACCAAGGTCATACAAGTATTAAATAAGAGATGGTGATTTTAATCAATGTTCTCTGATTCCAGATCCAGCACTCATTATATTGGTCCCCCAATACAGGATATTTTGTTTGTTTGTTTGCTTTCTGGAGGGGAGAGAGCAGAGCAATTGGGTGTTAAGTGACTTGCCCAAGGTCACACTGATAGCAAGTGTCAAGTGTCTGAGGCCAGATTTGAACTCAGGTCCTCCTGACTCCAGGGCTGGTGCTCTATTCACTGCGCCACCTAGCCACCCCAACCAATACAGGATATTTTATGTGTAGTGTAAGGGAAAAGAAAGAGAAATAGATGGCTCAAATGTTATGAACTTGGGTGGCTGGAACAATAGTGGTGCCAGAAAGAAAAATAAATCTGAAAGGAGCACAGGCTTAATAGGGAAGATAATGAATTCCATTTTTTATATATATTTGAGGTGCTGAGAGAATATCCAATTGGAAATTGCAAGAAGGCAGTTGGGGATGCAGGATAGGAGTCCAGGAGAAGTTATATCTAGACATATGGATTTGGGAGTCATCTGCCTGGACGTGATTATTGATTGAACTTATGCTAGGAGATGAGATCAATATGGGAGATGGTACAGAAAAAGCAAAGAAGGGAAGAGCTTTGGGGGACATGTGTTTAGAGGGTAGAAAGTGAATGGTGATCTAGCAAAAACAGGCTGAGGAGTAGTCAGACTAAGAAGGAACAGGTTACAGAAAAGCACTACGTTGGGACAGAACGAGGGCTGGACTTGTAGTCAAGAGGATCTGAATCTGAACCCCTTCTCTAACATTGTTCAGTGACCCTGGAGAAGTCAGCTAACATTTCTATGCTTCGGTTTCTTCATTTACCGAATGGGAAAAGTAATCATCATAGCTCCTCCACACAGGGCTGTTGGGAGGGTCAAATCGAGACCTTTTCCTATGACAGCTAATATACACAAGCTACTTCTCAAATCATAAATTGTTATATAACTATTAGCTATCATAAGAAAAGAATCAGGAAGAATGTCAAGAGTACCTAGGGATAAAAGGGTAAGTCAAAAGCTGTAGACAGCTCAAGGAAGATGATGGCTGATAAAAGGCCATGGGATTAAGCAGTTAGGAAATCACTGGAAATCTCAGAGAAAATAATTTCTGTACAGGAGAAGTTAGAAGCCTGATTATAAGATAAATAGAAGCAAGAACATAATTAAAAATCAGAGCCAGGAAATATAAACAATTCTTGTCGAGAATCTAGCAAGAGAAAAGAAAGACAGAGTTTGAGATGACAGGATCAAAAGAAGTGATGCTTTTCTTTTACGATTTGCTTTTTCCCTCCCCAAGAACAGGGGAGACTTGATAGCATGAAAAGGTAGAAGCAAAGGATCCTGTCGATATTGAGGAATGCAACAGTTTAATTGACTTATTATGGTATTAAGACTGAAATTTCTGGCCAAAAGTAAGGCCAGAAATGATCTACTGATGAGGGAGAGTTGGATAGAAAGGATAGATGAAGTAATGAAAGGACCGAAGATTGAATTGAAGACAGAATAGTTTTGGGAGGTATAAAGATGAGGAAGAGATGGAAGAAAAAGATATTATGGTTAGAGAGTGGATTTTCAGAGTTCAAAATCATGGAGGTGGTACTGTCTGTTGTGATGTTGAGGTCTAGAATCTGCTGCCTCCTATAGGTGGGCAAGGCAAGGAGTCGATGAACTCAAGGCCAGGGTAGTCAAAGGAACCACGAACCCTAAAGTCCCTAAGAGTGAGGGGAAACATTAGAGTAAAGAAGAAAATTGTGAGCAAATACTGAGTTTCCTGAGGAAAGCATCTATGCTTGGCCCTGTGCTGCCTGACATTTTCATCAGTGACTTTGGAAAAAAAAATGGTCATTCAGTCTATAGGCATTCATGCCATGTGTATAAAATTTGTAGATGGCAGGTTATCACTAATTTATGATCTGATAAGATGCAAAAAAGACACCAATGAGTTAGCAATATTGGAATGAACTAATGAGAAGAAATTTAGTAGGGATTAATGCTGTACACAGGTCCAAAATATCAATTTTACAAGTACAAGATAGCAATTTGCCTGAAAAAAAGATCTTGGAATTTTAGTGGAATATAATATTATCTCAATAGCAATCAACAGTTTGATACTGTAAGCACCACCGCCACCACCAAAAAAAGCTAACATGTTCTTAAACTACATTGAGTAAAGTCATACAGGACCAGGGAGATGATAAACTCGCTGTACTATGTTCTTGTTAGACCATTTCTCCAATTGTCAGTCTATGACATCATGCTCCTAAGAGTATTGTGTTTGGTTCTGGTTGCCATTTTTAACAAGAGGTCATTCAAAGCAGGGTAAAAAGCAGGGTGGTGAAAAGCTTTGAAATCATTCCATAATAAAATAAATTGAAAGAATCGTGGATCAGAAAAGACTCAGTGGGAACTATATAGCTGCCTTTGAGTATTTCAAAGTCTATCATTTGGAATAGGTATTCAACGTGGACCCAGGGGACAGAACCAGAAACAATTAGTAGTGATTGCAAAGTTCAGACTTTAGGTTTGATGTCAACTGCCTAACATTTACAGCTATATGAGTATAATGAGCTATCTTGGAAGGTTTTTTCCCTCGCTTGTTGTTTAGTTATGTCCAACTCTTCGTGATCCCATGGATCATACTGTCCATGGTGTTTTCTTGGCAAAGATACCATTTCCTTTTCCAGCAGATTAAGGCAAATGGAGGTTAAGTGACTTGCCTAAGGTCACACAGCTAGTAAGTGTCTGAGGTCACATCTGAACTCAGGTCTTCCTGACTCCAGGCATGGTGCTCAGTCTCCTATGCCACCACATCTATTACCTTTAAAAACAAAAAACAAACCAAAAAAAATTGCCTCTCACGCTAACTTCTTTCCGTTGAAGACACTACCATTCTTTTAATCACCTCAGCTCAGAACTTTAGAAAACATCCTGATTATTCCCTTTTCCTCACCTTAAACATCCAATCTGTTGTCAGGTCCTGTGAATTCTACTTCTATAATAAATCTAATTAGCCTCCTATCTACTGCCCAAGTATGAATGTACTGAGCTGACTTTGTCACTGATCAACTATAAAAACTTCCAGTGGCTACTCACTGCTTACTGAAAAGAGAAGAAACTACTGATCCTGGCTTTCAACTTTTGTTTCCAATTTACCTTTCTAGCTTTATCTCCTATTACTTCCCTTCACACAATCTACTTCCAGCAAAAATGCATCATTTTCTGTTCTCACTCTGCCCTCTCTTATCTCCACACCTTTCTTTGCCTGTGTTATGCTATCAGTCTTTGTTCATGCCATACTATTATCCAGCTGAAAACAGATGCTTCCTTTCCTCTCTCCCCAACCTTTATATGTTAAAGTCCCTTTCTTCCTTCAAGCCCCAAATCGGGCACCAAATCTTCCATCATAATAAATCACATTTAAATAGAATTTTAAGGTTTCTAACGTGTCTTACAAATATTATATCACATTGCTTACTGTCTCGGGGAGGAGGGAGGTGATGGAAGGAGAGAGAAAATTTGGAACTCAAAATGTTTTTTTAAATGAATGTTAAAAAATTGTCTTTATGGGTAACTGGAGAAAAAAATAAAATATTATTTGAAAAAACAAATATTATATCATTTGATCCTCACCACTACCCTGAAAGGTAGGTGCTATTATCATCCTCATTTTCAGATGAGGAAACTGAGGCTAGGAGTTTAATTGAGCTGCCCAGAGTCACAAAGCTAGTAATTATTTGAGGCTAGATTTGAACTCAGTTCTTCTCACCTCTAGGTCTGGTGATCTATCTACTATGCCACCTAGCTGTCTCACATGAAAACTTTCTAAGAAAATTTCCCCGACACCACTCCTCACCCCAGCTGAAAGCAACTTTCCTCATAAATTTCTCCTAGCACTTGACCTAGACCTTACACATTTATACAGTCTTCCTAGAATCCTGATTTTTGTGAAAATGCCTTTTCCCCACATTTAGTTTATAATAGGATAAGAAAGTTCCTTACAAGTAGGATCTGCATGTCTTACCTTTGTTCTCCAGCAGAAAGCATAATAATGTCTTGTACATAACAGGTGCTGAACAAATATTTTACATTTAACACAGTTCAGATCAATCCAATATGGTTGTAGGTTTCGGTCTGTCATTCCAACCCTTAATAATTTTGAATGCTAATTCTGTAACCTAATTTTTAGTTGTCAATTCCATGTCATTTGCAGATTTGAAGTATGTCTCCCATCTCTTCATCAAAGTGACTGATAACATATCAAATAAGATAGTAGAAAAGAGAGGGTTCGGTGGCACAAAGACTTCTTCCATCTGCCATTAATTGGATAGGAGATTAGTCTGAATACACACTGACAGCAGGACATGTTTTAGACATGGATTTCCATTTTAAAACATGCTTCTGGTAACCTATTTTTATTGTGATTTGACTCTTTCCAACAAAACTGTAATAGAAGAGGGGGGAAAACTAGTTAATTTAGCGTTTCTATCAAGCTATCTATCTCTCTGCCTGAAAAGACTTTTTAATTGTTTTCCCTAGGAAGTGTTCTTGAATCCATACTCCTTTTTCATGGTCTTCCTATGGTAAATAGTCAAATTTTTCTGGGTGTGAAAAACTGAAATGTAAGTGAAATGTACTGTATTATGTAGAAGTTGATTCATCTATGCACATGTCTAAACATCATACTAGATTTCAAGTTCCTTGAGGGGAGGGACAATGCCTCATTTATAGGGATATAGCCTTCTACATCCCTTTTTATGAATTAAAGGCAGGGGAGATACTGCTTGTTGAATGAAAGAATGATTGAATGAGGAGGAAGTCATATTAATTTAATGTTTATCATTAGATTTTCCTCTTCTACTTAAGACTTGCTCAGCTCTATAATCATAACCTTGAAAATACCAACTATTTACCTAATGAAGCCTTGTTTGCCTTTGGTCATTGAATAACAGATTAAAAAGAAAAAGGACAAGAAAAACTGCCTTCTTTAATTCTGAATAAGCATTACGCATAAAGAGGAACATTTTGTCTCTAAGTATGTCTCTTTTTTAGTCTAGCTTACCATGTGATCCCTTAATTTTTAGCTCTTCATTGCACTTTTATATTATTTGCAACAATGGTCGTTAATTTCAGAGCTCTGGCAAAGAAATAGGGACAATTCCTATATACTAGTTTCTATGAAGACTAAAGGACTAGGCATGTTTAAGCTGGAAAAAATAAGAGGAAGATAGAGAGGGACACAGAATAACAGTGTTCAAGTATTTGGAAAACTGTTATATAGAAGAGAAGATTAGATATGGAGATAAGAGGCCAGATTAGGTTTGCTGTCAGTCTAACAATTAGAGCTGTCCCAAAGCAGAATGGATTGCTCCAAGGGGTGGGAGCTTTTCCCTCTTTGCAGGTCTTCGGGCAGAGGTTGGATCACCACTTGTTGAGAATTCCTTTAGTGTATAAGCTGAACTAGATGAAAACTAATATTTCTTCCAACTCTTGATTTCCATGATTCTATTAGGATACAATCAGGGAAATTTCAAACTGAAAAGTCTCTATCAACTTTAAAGAGTGAATTCCCACTCCCTGGAGGTATTTAAGTGGTATAGTTGATAGACTCCAGACTTAGAGTCAGGAAGATCTCACTTCAAATCCTGTTTGTGACATTTAACTACTTATAAACAAATCACTTAACCTCTATCAACCTTAGTTTAATGTCTCACCTGGAAAATTAGGATGATAATCACACCTACTTGAGAGAATAAAATGAGAATATATGTTAAGTGCTTTGCAAAATTCAACATTTTATGTAAATGTGACCTGTTATTATTGCTGTTCCTATTATTAAGTGGAATCTGGATGACCACTTCTGAAAGATATTATGGCAAGGAATCATGTTTTAGGCAGAGGTTGGACTAAATGACTTTTTTCTCATCTTGAAGGTTTTCTGATTGCTCCAGTCTAGCTTGTTAATTTTACAGATGAAAAGACTAAGAGGTTAAGTGTGCTCAGGGTCATCTAGCCAGATAGTGGGAGAACTGGCATGAGAGCCCTGGTCTTCTGATTCCCAAGGTTCTATCTCATCACTATGCCTCCACTCCTATTAGGAGGTACAGGAGCCTTTGTTTCCATCAGTCAATAACTGGGTCGTTGTCATCAACAGGGAAAGAAAAAGCAGCAGATGTATGACTGTTTGCCAAGAGTTATGCGTAAAGGTTTTCTTACTAAAATCAAAAATCTCGTGGCCTTATCATGTTCTGACTACACCTGCCTATGGCTCAGTGTTCCTTCTCTCATCCATCCAGGTTTGTTTGGCATTTCTGTTTCATTTGTCAAGGAAAATCAAAGTTTTGCCTGCTCTGTCAGTATCTTCCTGTATCAATCAGTCTGCAGAGAATCAGTGTTTTCATGTGCCTTTTTTCTTGCATGAAGTTCATTCTTTTGTTGACTATCATGCTCACTGTCTGTACACAGGCTTTTCCTGTATTTTCCTCTTGATTTTGTTTTCCTTAGCTCTTGTTCCCTAAAATGGCCTTACTGTAGCTTACAGGCTCCATTAACAGGCTAACAGTCTGCTTCCATTTTGTGCTCATCAACCTCCTTCAGAGCTCACGAAGCTTTAGAAGCATCCCATTACAAAGGCAGACAATTTGCTAGGGAACACTTATGCTTGGCAGTATATTGAAATCATTCTTTAAATGTTCAAAGACAGGAAAATATATATTTGCTTTCAGAAAGTGAATTTCTTGCTTTAAGGGCTTGAGGGTGAGAGAGAATTGCTATGCTACTTAGCAATATCCAAAAAGACAGAAGATTTTCCTTGCCATCAGCATGCTAATTAATGTCTAAAAGCAAATGCAGGACACTAGCGGAGACATCGTGTAAGCACAGCCTGATAGACTGGTACACTTAGCTAAATAATGCATCCATTATTTTTCCCATCTTTTTAAGTGCCACTGCATTTTGTTGTACTCCCTGAGAAAGCAGTCACCATGGCAAGTGCTGAATCACATGGGACAATGCACCTGATGCTGAACAATATTGAAAATACCATTCTAAAGAAATATGCTCAGCAGGCATTCCGTTGACATTCATTTGGGTAAGGAACAACCTATTTACAGTAAGCAGGAAGTCTTCCTGTTCTTACACTGGCATTTTACAAACTTATTATATTCCATAGTAATCATTTTACTTTTATTCTCCTCCCCTAACCCCAAGAGATAGAAAAACACCCACACAATGAATCCAGACATAAACAAGTATGTGTGTGCACACCTGCACCTACATACATACATACACACACAGGTTTTTTCATCCAGTAATTTTAAAATATTTTACAACTATTTATTTTTCAGTCAAATTAATATAGTTAGATCCCACTAATTTTGACAATCTATAATTTGGATGGGACCCTAGACTGAAGATAATCTTTGTACTGTTAATTAAAAAATACTTTGCTAAGTAAATTAATATGCTAAAGATTAGGGATGAAAGGAGGAAGTTTAACCTACTTTAAAAAACAAACTATCTGGAAGAATTTGGTTCCTTTTAAGTAGGTTTTCACTGATTTGGATGGCTTTCCTTCCCTCCATTTATTTCCGGTTGGCTCAGTGTTCCATAACCTAGCTTACAAAGGGAGAAGCCGAAACACCTGATTGTTAAATTTTCAACATGAGGATGTACACTTCAGAATCCACAAATGCTATAAACCAGGTTTTTACTGACTTTTTGTTGATTGTTTAGACTTGAATGATGGAGAAAATGTTAATACTGCAGAATATACTTAAAAGTATGCCTGGTATTCACCAGTTATTAAACTTTTACCAGAACACAACTGAGTCCTAGAGCGTCATCTGAAGAACAAAGTAAAAACCAGTTTGGATTGAAGATTGCTAGAAGAGAAATAATGCTCAAAGAGACTGGAAAGGGAAAGGAAAGGAGGAAAGGAATAAACATTTATATCGCACCTGCTATGTGCCAAGCACCATACTAAGTGCTCTACAAATATTATCTCATTTCATTCTTATGACTCTGTGAGGCGGATGCTGTTATTCTCATTTTTAAGCTAGGGAAACTGAGGTAAACAGAGGTTCACAGATTTTAGTTGTTTTTGTTCCTTATTTAGCCCTCTTCAAAATGTCCAATAGACAAGTGGTGATACAGAACCAGAGTTCAGGAAAGAGAATAGGGCTGAATATCTTGATCTGGGAATCATCTGCTTATAGCTAATAATTTAATCCATGGAAACTGGTGAGATCAACTTGTGAGAGAATATAGAAAGAATACAAGGGCCCAGGAAAGAGCCCTGGGTGGGGGTACACCTATTTTTGATGGATATTAACATGAATGAAGATTCTACAAAGGACTGAAAATAGTCAGACAAGTAGGAAGAGAAACAGAAGAGAACAATGTCACAAAAATTCAGAGAGGATAGCATACCCAGGAGGAGAGGGATCCTGAGAATATATTGGGATTTAGAATTCAAGCTGCCTAAGGAAAATAAGCTACTGGTCATGGGATATTTTTTTTTTGCTTTAATTTATCAATATTCCATTCTTTTCAAATATACTCAAGTCAAAGCTTAACTAGTAGAGCCAAGACATTTGGAGGAGAACAGCTTCCTCTCCAAAGTAATTGATATCACCATTTCTCACCTTGTGGTCCTCCATTGGTCTATGCCAATCTGTGGTACAACTATCCTTTGGCTATCCCCATCCATAGTCCTATCACCATGGTGCCCTTCTTTCAGGAAAGTCTTGAGAGGCAGCTTGGTATAGAATCAGTACATGGGTTCAAACTCTTTAGACAATAGCTATGTGAATCTCAGCAAGTCACTTAGCCTTTTGTGCCTCAGTTTCCTCATCTGCAAAATGGAGAGGGTGTGGACTTGAGGGCCACTAAGTTCCTTTCCAAATCCAAATCTATGATCCTACAAACCCTTGTGGGATTGATACTTTATACAACTATTATCATCACTGAGTGGTCTTCCTCATGATTCCAGTCTAACATCCTCTCTAATTGTTTTTGCCTAAGTCAGAAATGTTGGCATTTAGGGTTCTCACTCAAGGTGAGACAAATGGAATTTAGTTGAAGTTGCCCAGAGGTTTTCTAGGGGCCTTGATCTTTCCTTTCCTCTAAGGTTACCTTCCATCTACTCTGATAAACCTCATATGTTACTATTTATGTATATATTATCTCCCCATTAGGACATCAGTTCCTCAAGGGCAGAGACTATTTTTGCCTTTCTGTGTACCCTCAGCAAATAGGACAGAGCTTGGCATATAGGGACCATTTAATAAACGCTTGTTCATAGATTGATTGACTTTAAGTCTAGAATTCTGTTTACTGTGCTTTCTTTCTTCCCCAAGAGGGCTAGAAACACATCAATGTTTTCAACCAGCCTGGAGCTACTTCAACCTGAATAGAATTGCTGCAACTGGGCTGAGAAGATGAAATGTCATCTGCCAAACATTCCCTATGTCTTTACCTCCTTATGCCATGAGCCCCCTCCCTCAAGCCCCACATACAACACAAAAGACTGGTGAAAATACAGATGAAGAACAAGATTTGTGTTTCTGTGTGGCTGTGATAAAGAATGCTTCCTGAAGTCTATTTTTTTCTTGCCTTTCTAAGAAACCTTAACTGTTTCATTTCCCATAGAAAAGAAACAAAATATGAATGGGCAAGAAATACAGAAGGCATAAATAAAGCTTTCCTTCTATACACTAACCTTTCAAACATAATTTAAAGGTTTCAAAGACAAATACAGTAGAAATGTATGTCATTTTCCTACTTAAATGTGTAATTTAATAGCCAAAATTCTTTCTGTAGAGGTCTTGTTGAGTTAAATCAATGAAATGCATGTAGTTATAAAGATAAAGTAATTAAATTTCGATAAATCTCTTGGGCTTGTACTATTTTCATTTTTCAATGAATTTCATAAGTAACACACTTTAGCCTGACTAAATGCATGGTGACTTTCCTCACCTGTTCAAACTAGAAAACCTTACTCTTCTACAAACATTTGTAAGTAGGGGAAAATAAGAGGGAATTTTTTTCTTTTATTCATAACTATTATTTTAAAATATTTTTAATCTGGTTTAAATTGTTGTATAATTTTGGGTTTTTTTAACCTCATCTCATATTCTAAGCTATGTCTCTCTAAGAGAGGTGAAGAAAACAAGGAGATAAATTGTCTTCATCTACCTTTCTTTTCTTTTTTTTTTTCTTTCTTTTTTTTCTCCTTTTTGAAGGGGGAAAGACAGGGCAATTGAAGTTAAATAACTTGCCCAAGGTCACACAGTTAGTAAATGTTAAGTGTCTGAGGCTGATTTTGAACTCAGGTCCTCCTGACTCCAGGGCCTATTCACTGCACCACCTATTGACTCTATTTACTGCACCACCTAACTGCTCCCTACCTTTCTTTTCTACTTGTGAAGTTTTTTTTTAATCATAGTTTTATATGTTTGATTTTTCTTTCATTTTGATAAGCATATTTAAAATAAGAAAAGATCTTTTTTTAGATGTTTAAACCAGCAGGTCATAGTTTTTAGCAATTAGTATTTCATCAGCAAAAAACATGTCACAATTCTGTGTGAAATGAAAAAATTATTTCAGTAATCTTATAGTTTGTTTTTCAAGCTATTCAGAAACTGATATAGCTTCCTTCCTTCCCTCCCCCAATTTCTTCTACCACCTGGTCCTAGAGGAAGTCTTCTTTCTATTCCTTAAAGTATAACCTTCAGTGAAAAACTTTTCCTCCTGTAGATAGTCTATTTATAATACCTTCCTGTAAAAATATTTCTACTTCCCAGAAACTCTCATTTCACTAGAAATTTTGGCATTGATTTATTCTCTAAAAGGTTATGTGATAATTTTCAAATTTTCATACTTAAATTGAGAGGCAGTGTTGCATAGTGATTAATGAGCTGCACAGTCAATAAGACACAGGTTCAAGTACTGCCTCTGATACATATAGTACTGACTGGTTGAGTGATCCTGAGCAAGTCATGTAATTTCTCAGTAGTCTGGGCCACTCTCCAAAATTATAATTTGCAGAACAGTTACTGATCTACATTAGTAGAGATAGTTTCCTCATCTATATCAGTAAAATCAAAAGTTTGGACAAAAAAAAAACATATTTGGACTATCAGGAAGTTTCATCCTGTTTGGAAATAAAAGAAGAAAGGTTTGTCATCTGACAGTATGCAACAAGAATACAAAACCAATCATGCCATTTAACCCTCAAATCCTATTACTGGGAATACACTCCCCTCCCCCCCCAAAAAATTATCGTTTAAAAATGAGAAATTTGTTAAACAGTCTGAATAGTAGTATTATTTTCAATAACAAAAATCCAAAAATGTCCAACAGTTGGTGAAAAAATTGTGATATATTTGAAATACTACAATGAGATTTTAAAAGAAAAATATGAAGAACACAAACAAATATATTTGTTAAAACTTACACAAAGTAACATGAAGTAAAGAGAGCAAAAATGGGTGAATAAACACTTTGATTACAGCTATATAAAAGGAAAACTGTACACACAAAAGACAGAACCCTATGGACTAAAATTCTATAGGCAGCCTTGGAGAGAAAGTCAACCTAGCAGCCTTGACAGTTAGCAGTCAAGAATCACACACACATACCCCATCCTAAAGAGGAAAGGGACCAATGACTAAAGAGATATTATGGATGTACAGGGAACTCACTAACCAACTTAGACTTTTAAAAAAACATCCATAGAAGATGATAGCAAAGGCAAGTAACAGAAGATGAACACAAAAATATGTACAAAAAAACTCAGAATAAGCTCACATTGGTAGGAAAACAAAGAACAAAGAAAAAGGCTTTAGAAAGAGGAGGGTCAAAGGAGAGAGAGAATCATAACTCAATATGAATGGCACTGTGATAACTGACATCAGGGAGAAGACAGACCTGCTCAGTTCAATTTTCTCTCTTTTTTTCTACCAAAAAGGATAATCTTTAGACTGAAAAAAAAAAAAAACAGAAATAGTTAATATGGAGCTTATATACAAAATAAACACAAAGATAATAAGAGAGAATCTATATGACCTTAATGATTTCAAGTCATCTCATGGCACAGGGGACAATTAATTGACTCTGAAACCAGAGGATCTGAGTTTGAATCCTGGTTCTGTTACTGATTATCTATCACTTGGGTGAGTTTCTTAAGCACTCTGATCTCAGTTTCCTAATCTACAAAATGAAGAAATGAGACTACATGATCTTTGAGGTGTCCTGCAGCTCTAAATCTGTGATTCTATATATAAATTTATATATAAAATGTATAATATAATGTAATATAATATATAATACATATTATAATTATAATATATATAATCTAGGATACTGAAAGAATTGGCAGCTGTTATCACTAATTTCAGTGCTCTTTGAAAGACTAGAAAGTTGCAGAGATATTTAAGGACTGAAGAAAGTTAAAATTTCTACAATTTTTGAAAAAAAAGGGAAACAATGGAGTTTGTTAGCTATAGGCCAGTGAGCTCGACTTTGATTCCTAAAAAAATAAAATTTCTAGAACATTTTATTAAAGGGATAGTTAGTGAACATCTAAAAAGAGAAGTGATAATTACAAAGAATCAGCACGGCTTCATCAAGAACAGACCATACCAAACTAGCCTCATTTCTGTTTCCAACAGGGTCTCCATACTGCTGGTTAGAGAAATAGTGCAGATTTTAGCAAAACAGTTCATAAAGTTTCTTATGCTGTTTGGAAAAGTGAAGAAATGTGGATTGCGTAATAATATAATTAAGTGAATTTTGGGCTGGTTATGTTGAACTCAAAGAATAGTCATAAATAAAGGGCTATATCCTTAGGATCAGTGCTTAGCCTGCATGGGTTAACATTTCTATCAGTAACTTGAATAAAGGTATAAATGGTTTGCTTCTCAAAATGGCAGAAGATGGAATGAAAAGAGAGCTAATAAATTGGACGATAAGAGTTGGGATTTTAAAAGATCAGGACAGGCTAGAACATTAGGCCAGAACTATAAAAATACAATTTAATAGGGAAAAATGTTGTCTTACACTTAGAACAACAAAATAGAAAAAAAAAACCCACAAGATGTAGATGATTTGGCTAGATAGTAATTTGATCAAAAATAATCTAGGGATTCAATGAACTGCATGCTCAATACGAATCAACAGTATGATATGGCAGCCAAGAAAGAAGGAATAAGATGATGATCTAAGTGTATTCTGCTCTGGTCAGACCACATCTGTACTAATGTGTTCAGTGATTAGTGCTTAATCAAGTTTTCTTGATTAAGTCAGGAAGTGTCCAGAGTAGGGCAATGGAAATAGTGAAAAGCCTTTAGTGCATGTCATAAGAGAATCATTTGGAAACAGTGAGAATTTTTAGCTTAAGGAAGCCAAGATTAAGGTGGAGGTGAGGAGAGGGGTTATGAGATGTAATACTAACTGTCCTCAAGTATTTTTGAAAGACTCAGGAGTGATTCTATTTGTTCCATTTGCTTCCAGAAGACAAGACCAGAATTAATAGATGGAATAGATACTAAAGCAGATGTCACCTTGTCCCAAGGAAAAACTTCCTAATAATTAGAGATATCCAGACATGAACTGGTTGCTCCCTACACCATTGGATGGAACTCATAAAATGATTAGAACGCAAATTGATGTGAACAGATCCATTCGATCTGTGATTTGAATATCTAAACATGGAATGGGCTTTCTGAGGAGGAGGGGACTCACTCTCATTTAAGGTCTTCAGAAAAAGGCTAAATGTACACTTGTCTGTCATGAGACAGAAAGAATTCTTGCTCAGGTATAGGCTGGACAATACAGCCTCCCAGGTCCTTCCATTGTTCAGATTCTATGTAAAACAGAAATAGATGACCAGAGAACAGAAGTATATTTAGAAGTAGTAATTTTAAAAGCTGTTCCTTATAAATTATACACAGACTGATCAAACAAATTATAGCGTATGAATGTAATAGAATATTACCATAACACAGGAAATAATGAATATTGTGATTACAGAGAAGCATGAGAAGATTCATATGAACTGATTTAAAGTTAAGGAAATGGAACCGGGAAAACAATAACCAAAGGGACTCAGTAATATAATAGAAAGAATAACAACAGCAAAAAATCCCCAGACTGAACACTGTGTAACTATAAATGATCAAACTTGGCTCTAGAGTAAAGAGAAAATGCACCTCTAGTCTTTCTTTGTAGAGAAGGTGGGAGGGAGGACTAAAGATGTAAAACTTTGTAGATACTGTCAGACTCGGTTGAAATGTTGGTTAGTTTGGCTGTATTGCCTTTTTTTTCCCTCCTCTCTTTTTTTACTTTATATTATCGGGGTGGTTCTCTGGGGAGTTAAATGAGGGACTTATTTGCAAATGAAGGCAATGCAAAAAAAAATAATTTTAAGGAAATTATACATGGAAATTGATTTTGAGCGAATAATATTTATATGATCAATTTTGTTGTTTAGAATTGTCTATGATAAATTATGCTTTGTATTTCACAAAAAGTTTTGCAATGTCAGTATAAAAAGAATAAATACAATTTTCTAAGCATTACAATTAGAAAATGGATTAGTCTACTAACAGTGAAGCTTATTGTCTAGAGAAGTGTTAGACCTGAAGGCAGGATTTAAATCTTGCTTCAAATATTTGCTAGCTATGTAACTGTGGACAAAAGGCATCAATTTTGTTCATCTGTAAAATAAAGGTATCTGTAGTGCCTACCTCACTAGCTTGTTATGAAGTTCAAAAGAAATAATATATGTAGAGTAATTTGCAAATTTTCAAGTGCTATCTCAATGCCAATTACTAAGCTTGAAATGGTGTAAAGACATTCATATGTGTACATTCTGTAAAATCATAGAAAATACAGAATTGGACAGCTAGGAAAAGATCTGCAGGAAAGACAATCATACACTTGAACTAGTGTACATATTAATGACTATAAAACTCTGGAGGCTAATGACATGTCAAAGGATCAAGGCCAAAACATCAGAACAAATTTCTACATTCAATGGACAAGGGAAGGAGAAAATGATCACACTGAATTCCATCTCTCCATTCTCTGAATTCATATTTTACTTAGAAATTGATACAATACCAAGTTAATATTTAATCATTTTAAAGTTGTTCACATGTGTTAGTCCCTCCTGACTCCCCTAGCCTCCACTACTCCCATCCATTAAACTGTAAACTTAAGATCAAGTCTTTTGCTTGTCTTATAGCTCTTCAAAGATTTTAACACAGTGAGGAGTGGCATATAGGTGTCATTATGTATAGAATGCCAGATTAAACATAAGGAAGACATCAGTTCAAATTCTGTTTCAGGTACTTTTTCAGCTGGAAAAAGTCACTTAACCTCTCTGTTTCCTTAGTTTTTAAATGGGAATAATAATAGCACTTGAGATAATATGATTGATCAAGAGATAGAAAGCAACCAGGAGGTACTATCAGACTATGTCTTGAGGAGGAAAGATTTGTTAGCATTATCATTACTAATGGCAAAGAAAATTATAGTATATGTCAACAGATCCAAGTTGCTCCAGACTGTTGCCAATATCTTCACTTTAGGAAGCACAAGCAACATATATAATATAAATAGGAAGGATTGAGTGGAAGTCTTGCTAAAGCCATAATTAGGCAAAAATAGCAACACTGGTGGTACCATACAACTGGGGGTGGGGGTGGGGAGGAGAGTATATGTCCTAGCTAAAATCTGGCTATCAGTAAATGTATAACTACACACTCACAGACTTTGACTGTCTTGACCTTCTATAGTCAGATGAATTATTGGTTGCTGAATAAAGGAATGATGAGTTATTTATTCTTAATAGGAGCTATTGTCAGATCAAAACAGTGATAAATTTAGCCTACCTTATTATTTGGTTAAGCTATTTTTGCTTTTATTTTTGTTTTAAAAAAACACCACTGATTGTTAGGTGTTATACTTTCTAGTGAAACTTGCTAATCCTCATTTAATAAATAAACTATTAGATTGCGAGAAAAAATGTACTCAGAGCTGGATCAATGACTCTTTCTTGTTGATATTTGGTCTCAACAAATACATTATTATTATTTGTACTTTATGTTCCTTCCATCATATCATAATTCCCTTATTACCACCTTTACCCATTGCTTTTTCCCCTCCGTTCCTTGCTCTTAAAAGATATAACAACAGATAACTTTTTGGTGACTTTCTGATCATTAATATCAACTGAGGCACAAAACAGAGAGACAATATACTTGCCAAAAGAGTTTACCACTATCGTGGAATATGTCCAGAACAAAGTCTAACTCAAAGTGGGATAGCAAAGTTTTTTAGAGAGAGGCTTCTGCTTGTAGATGAAATTATGCTGATTGAATCAAGATGAAACCTATTATCACTCACACAGTATGGCCCGCAAACAAAGGAAAAACAAAATGAATCAGGAGGATCTATTAGTATAAGACTAGGAAACACTTCAGAGTAGATGACCCAGAGAGTCAGTTATATCTTACACCAACAGTTCCCAAAGTGTGCTTTGGTGACCGGAAGTTCCCAAAGACATCTGCAGGTAGTCCATAAGATCAAAACTTCTTTCACAATTACACTAAGAAATTTTCATTTTTTAATCTCACCAGTGTAGTTACATATCACCCACATAACCAGAAGCTCTTTGGGGGTCCTCAAGTATGTAAAGGAGTCCTGAGACCGAAAAGTTTGGGAACCCTTGTCTTAAAGAGACACTGTAGATAGACAATGAACTGGGTTTGGAATTGAATAGGGTGAGAAAAAAATATCCTATATTTCATTTGCAGTGTTTTGAATGAAAACCAAGCTTCTCCCTAAAGAAAGAATAATCTTTTTAATGTCAGTCTTCTTCTGGTGATACTATATTAATGTCAGTCTCCAAAGAATTAAAACAACCAGAAGGCAATTAAGAGGTTAATAATGGGTATGAGTAGGTTGTAGCATTATATTAACTAAGAATTGTGCAAGAGAAGTGATATAAAGGATCATATCAGAGACAACAAAAAAAAAAGAAGGTTGGTTCATTATATGAGTATTAATAAATAATGGATAACATACCAAATGTTATGCTTGGGTCTCACTTTAGAGTTTGTTGTTTTCACAACACCTTCATTTCCAAATACATCCCTCTCAGGATTCTACCCAGAGAGCCATCTCTTGTTACAAAGAATAAAAGATAAAGGGGAACTAAAGGCCATCCAACAAAATTAACCAACATGTCAACTGAGTCGGACAGTAGATGCAATGTTCCACACCCGTGGTACCCAATCTCTGTGAAGTAACAATGAAGTACACTTTCTCATTTCTTCAGGGTCAAACGTGACTATTATAATTGCATAGTATTCTATTCTATTCTATATAGCATTCTATTCTGCTCATTTTGCTTTGTATTAGTTCATGTAAGTCATGCCATGGAGACTAAACCAGATGGCAGAGCAGGAGGAAGCAATATAGCCAACTCCCACCACAATTACTCCAACGATGATCCAGAAAGAATGCCAGAAAGCTAAGGAGAAACTGGGTCATCATGGACTGGTTCATCTTTCCAGTCCAAGATCACGAATTTGACCTATAGGCAAGTAACTAGGGCAGGAACTGTGGAACAAAGGCAGGCCAGGAAAATAGACGCAGTACCTAGAACTCTGAGCTAAGACAGTAGCACAGTGGCATCCTGAGTTGATCACAGTATCAGTCCTGGCCCAGGTCAGCAATTCGAGGGCTTCCAGAGGACCTGAGAGCACAGGCACTGCCCAGAGTCCCAAAGTAGGATTCATTATCCGGAAAAGATTGTATCTCAGTCTCCTATCCAAGATAGATAGCACATAAGGGAAAGTGATTAATCCAGAAGGGTCAAAAATTACAGATTCAGCTCCCAGATCTTCCAGCTAGACCAGTAATGAGAGGATGCCCAGAAGAGGCTACTGAAAGAATGATTTTTTTAAAAAAACCACAATGCCAGAGAAGCCCATGACTCAAAAGCAGTAGAGAGTAATTCCAAAAAAGCTACAAGCAGGATTCAAAGAAAAACTCAGCTTGCTCTTAAGATAACTAAAATTCCTAGATGAAATAATGCAAAAAATTTTAAAGAGTTTAAATAATATTATAAATTAAATAAAAGCAATAAAGGAAAAAATTAGAAAACTAATAAAAGCTATGGAGGGAGGGGCGGAGCCAAGATGGTGGCATAGGAGCAGCAAGGTACGACAGCTCCCACACAGCCACCTCAAAATATCCAAAAAATATGACTCTAAACAAATCTTAGAGCTCTAAAACAGACACAAATATGCTTCCCACTGAAGGCAGCTCGGCTAGGAGGGACCATCTCAGCGCTGGGAGCTGAAACCAGCCCAGCCTGAAACCACGGCTTGGCCCTGGGGGTGGCCTGATGAGCCCAGCTGAGTCACAGCTGGAGCTTCAGGAGAGTGGATCAGTGGCAGCTATGGCAGTTTCCAGAATTATCAGGCCACAAGAAAAAAGGGCTAAGTGAAAGGTCAGTGGAACTCGGCTAAAATTGGGGGAGAAAAGCGGGTCTGGCCAAACTGCCTCCAGGGCAAGGAAGTGGCAGAAGCGGAGGCCCTGCAGCCGCCTCCATGAGGCTGCTTCAGAGCTCCCGGCCTGTAGACTGCAGGGGGGCCAAGTGATCATTCAGAGGCCAAATGCTCTTGCGTTGAACAGCCTGGATCTGGATCATGGTCTTAGGTGGTAGTCCTGGGGTGCGTTTTCAGTGAGCCAAAGCTGGTGGGGGCTGCAGCAGCTTCCTAAAGCTCTGGCAACTGGGAAAACCCCAGCGATTTGGGACAGGACTTTCCCCTCTGGAAGCAGAGTTGCACAGAGCTAAAAAATCACTGACTGGCCAACCATAAGCAGGCAAAGGAAGCAAAGTAAGAATAGCAACCAAACTTTAGATTCCTTCTTTGGGGACAAGAAGGATCAAAGAAGGGAATGGGAGGAAGACAACAGAGTCAGAACTCCCACACCAAAAGCTTCCAAGAAACATGAAGACTGCCTAAAAGCTAGAGACCAGCTTAAGAAGGATTTTGAAAACCAAACGAGAAAAGTGGAGGAAAAATTGGGAAGAGAAATAAGAATGATGCAAGAAAATCATGAAAAGAGAGTCAACAACCTGAATGAAGAAATTAACACCTTAAAA
>CM053586.1:98226424-98260987 GCA_028646515.1 Pseudochirops corinnae
AAAAAAGCTATGGAGGGAGACTTGGAACAGAATTAACAGCTCAGCATAATAAGTATACAATAAATAGACTCTGAAAATAAAGAATGGACCAAATAGAAGTTAACAACTCTGTGAGATAACAAAAAATATTAAAATAAAGTAAAAAAGCCAAAAATGTTAGATATTTCATATAAAAGACAACTGACATGGAAAAACAGATCGAGGAGAATGAATTTAAGAATCACTGGGCATGACCAAAAAAAGAGACTGGATATCATATTTTAAGAAAGCGTGAAAGGAAACTGATCTGGTTTCTTGGAACCAGAAAGCAAAGAGAAAATAGAAAGTAACCATTGGCTGCCTCCTAAAAGAAACCCCCAAATGAAAAATCCCAGGACCATCATAGAAAAAAATTAGAGTTTCCATGTCAAATAAAAAATGCTATCAACATTCTAAAAGGAAAAGGACAAAATACCAAGGGGACAAAGTCAGGATCACACAAGCTTTAGAAGCTACCACTACAAAGAAGCATAGGCCATGGAATATGATATTATAAAAGGAAAAAAGATATATAAGCTTTCAACCATGAATAATTCACCTAGGAAATTGAGTATAATCTTACAGAAGAAGAAAAAAAAAATTGACCTCTCATAAAACGGAGGATTTCCAAGAATTCTTAATAAAAAGACCAAAGATTAGTAGATACTTTGAAATGCAAACATGAAGACAAGGAGAAACATAGAAAGGTAAATACAAGGAGCCAAGAGGGAGAGGGAGAGGGACAGTGAAAGGCATTCACTATTTCTAGTACAGTACAGTGATATCAAGTCAGATCTAGCACAGTAAAGAACTGTAGCCTATTCAATAGTAAATACACAGTACAACAAAGTTCAATATATATTACAAGCCATTAAACAATAATGATTCTAATCTTCCTTTAGTACAGGGAGTTCTTAACCTTTCTTTGTTTCATTAGACCCCTTTGGCAATTCTTTAGACCCATTCTCAGAATAAAGTTTATACCTGCACAAAGTAAAATACACAGGATTAAAAAAAGAAACCAATTATATTCATATACTAAATCAAAATATGGAAAGAAAAAAAGTTCATCGTTAAGAACTCTTTCTCTAGTAGAAAACCAGACAAAGAAGCACAAAAACATGTTATACAAAGTTTGAAGAAGAAAATGGATACCTATACATGACTTTAGAGAGAGTTCCAAAACATGTTGGTAGAAAAGTACAATATTTATTATGTCCCCTGAATGCTATCAAAGCTCAGAAAGGCATGCTGTTGAAATCCTTTACAGATTTTCAATATATTCAAACCAGGAAAAGTGACATAGGAAATACCCCCTTCCTATTTAGATCACTTAGACTATGTATCTTCAGTGGAAATATCTAAGAGTGCCATATTTCTTACTCAATTGAAAAAAAAAAAAAGAGGGATTTCATTTTTAAAAATAGTTGACTGTTTCATGTATATTTTCAGAAGAATGGTTCTAGCATTTCTAGCTGAGATAAAAGATCAGGAAGTCTTGCTGAGGCTGCCGAAAAATTCAGAATAATGCCACAGAAGAATTCTGTCACTTTTTCCAGAGAGCTAGTGTCTAGAAAATGTCTATCACCCGAACAGTTTTATAATAGTGATGGGATTGTTTGGTATCTTCTGTCCTAGCAAATGTCAGTGAAAGATCACTTCAGAACCATAACCTGCTTAAAGATCTCAAAGTTAAACTACTGCAAGAGTGTTGTGGAGTCCACATTCAGGAAGCAGGATGTGAATCTGAGACATTTTGCCACTTTCTAGTATGCAATTTTATTCCAGCGATTTAGACCATTGACAAAGAGCTACTCAAAATATAAAATGACATTACAGAAAAGAATTCATAAGAAAGTTTGCCCTATTCAAGACCAAATACTAAGGAGATCTTAGAGAAAACTCTCAGTGAGCTGAAAAGTGAGAGGGTCATTTCAGCAGTTTCAATTTCCACTTATGTGTGATTGTCTATGTGACTGCCACATGATAATGAGATTAATGAGGTATATGCCAGCTTTAGGGTAAGTCTTCACCCAAAGCTATTTGCACAAATCTATAAAACAATAAGGGGTTCTCCTCCTTCCTCCCCTCTCCATTCAGTTTGGTGAGTGCCTCACATGATCCAGTATATCTAGGCCACCTTCAGTCATGCTTCACTTTATTTTCTGGCCATCTTCTTGCCAACCACCATGCTACTTGGGCCATGTACTTTCTAATAATAATGGTAATACTGATGCAATTATGGTTCAAGAACTGGAAGTGAAGGAGAGGAAAGAAGAAGCTAAGTCTTCCCTCTTCTTGACAGTCATCTTGTAAATGGAGTTATTGACCATAACCTGGCAGATTTAGTTCCTACCTTCCCCACCTCTTTCCATTGAGATAACCACAATTATATCAGTACTTATCATTGCTACTGGAAAGGAAGTGTCAACTAATCTCCTATGGTTCCACTTACAATCTTTGTAGCTCTCAATCCAATAGCAATTGTTTCTATTCTGGACAGAAAGACCCTGGGGTCTTCCCCTCCCAGACTGATTTGTTTTGTCTAGGTAAAGAAGGTCATTCTTTGACTCATTTCTTATCTAGCCTTAATCACTGAATAGGTATTGCCTCACACAAATTGTGACCTGCTGTGTTCCACTGCATCAGGGGTCATCTCCTGTCATCCTGATCTATATCTTGCCACTGGACCCAGATGGCCCCCAGGAGAAAGTGAGTCTGCTGATTTTACACAGCCCTCCCTCACTTAAATGCAATTCACTTGCAAGTCATGACACCACTTTCCTGATGTAACAGTCTTCTTCTAGAACTATGGACAAACAACAACTACACCTCCCTGACCACCACTCTCCTATATGTGTGGTCTCCCTCATCACAATATCAACTCCTGAAGGGTAGAAACTGTCGTTTATTTCCCACCCACCCCACCCTCACATTCAGCATAGTTCTTTGGCATACAGTAAGTGCTTAATAAATGCTTTTTCATTCATTCTTTTATATTCAAAAATTATTTTCAAT
This sequence comes from Pseudochirops corinnae, assembly GCA_028646515.1. Lineage (NCBI taxonomy): Eukaryota > Metazoa > Chordata > Mammalia > Diprotodontia > Pseudocheiridae > Pseudochirops > Pseudochirops corinnae. The sequence continues at coordinate 98,229,461 of CM053586.1, forward strand.
TTTTATTCAATTATATTTATTTATTTATTCAGTTATATTTAAAAAATAAAATAAAATGAAAAGCATGAATATGAACTATACTTGTGGTTCTATGGTAAGTAGGTAGTGAAGTAGATTGGACCTCGAATCAGGGAGAACTGAGTTCAAATCTGACCTCTGATACTTACTAGCTGTGTGACTGAACAAATCTCTTAAATTCTGGCTGCCCCAGTTAAAATGGGGATGATACTATTACCTACTTCCTAGGGAGAGTTGTGAGGACCAAATGAGAAACAAAAAACTTTCTGTAAAGTCCTCCCTGGCATATAATAAACACTTAATAAATACTTGTTTCCTTCCTTCTTTCCTTCCTTCTTTCCTTCCTTCCTGTGATCCACTATATTAATGATACAAGAATTAAAAAAATATTTTTTAAAGTTCTTCTAAATCAAAAGACATTGAACTTAGAGTAACAGTAAAGAAAATGATTTTCAGTAGAATAAGAAAACCACCTGGGAAAAGGATGTCATTTTAGCCTTTGGTTTGCTAATTAATTCTGAAGAAAGACAGCCATGTGACACTGCTCAGAGATTATTCATCTGCATATGTTTCATTCCACCCGTATGGGAAAAAAGGCAGATGGCCAAAAAGCAAGGTGATATGAGGGACTTTCACAAAAAAGCAAATTCCAGGGCCATTGCTATTGTAAGGACTCATCTAGTCCTATGTATTACACCATCTAACTGCTGTATCTATATCCATTATCTTATCTATAGCACAGTACAATAATTGAGCAATATGTTTCACAACCATTTATTAAGTATTGAATAAGTACAAAGTGTTGTTGTTCAAAATAATGATCCTAAGACATCATGACAAAGGTTAAATTATGTTCTGAATACTGAATTCTCAATTAAAGTCTTACTTTGATATAACAGCATGGCATAGAGGTAGCGAAGGGTTTTTAAAGGTTATGCCAATAGAGGATAGCTATAAATATTTATGGAAGACATGGATCAAGATGGCAGAGTAGCAGCAAGCACTGAACCAAGTTCCCCACCCCAAACTTCTCAAAATAGTTCTCTCTAGAACATACAACAGACCTAATTGAGATGAGAAAATTGAAGAAAAACTAAGAGCCAGCCCAGATTGGCATAGGGAGACAGAAAGAAAGCTATGCAGACTCTGTGAATAGTATCAGGCCAGTAGTAGCCATGAGTGAAGCACTCCAACACCCAGAGAGAGGCTGTACACCAGGGCTAGAGGAGGTCCCAGACCCATACTTGGGTACTATACAGCATAGAAAGAAACAGACGTCAATGGGCAGCTTTTCACCCAATACCCAGTCTCAAGTCACAGATCTATGAAGGACTATGGAAGGAGACCTTTGCCTAGGGGTGGCTCAGGTAGGGACCAGCAGCAGAACTTTAGTTGAGAGGAGCAAGTTCAGAACTAAATGGCAGTGGTATAACTCTGATCCTTAGGAGCATAGCAGGGTCTAAGTTCCAACTTCTAGTCTAATCTAAAACCTACAGAAGAATAACCAGAGCAAGAATCCAAGACCAAAGAAACATCTGAAGTTCTATCACTCTGAACCAGCAGAGTTTCTCAGTTGGCTAACAGTGATTGAGTCTAGCAACAATTCTATTGCTGCTCAAACCCAAACCCAAGTCAGGAACTTGCAGATCTCAAACTACAGGTGGGGGTAGGAGTCTGAAGTTGGGGGTGAGGGGGGGTAACAATTAGATTTTGCCCTGAATCAGACCACTCTGGGAGCACTGCAAGCTTTCAGGTCCCCAGCCTGAGTTGCCACTGAGATCCTGGAATAATACAACACTCAATAGCCCAAGAAAGCAATGATAAGATCAGCCCAGATTTTCCCTACAGAAGTTCACAAAACCTGACCCTAAAATCAAATTCAAAGTCAGGAAGTAGGCTGGAAGAATGACTATAATGGTGACAGGATGCTCAAGTCACAAACTCAAAGAAAATAACTCCAAAACACTGGCAAGGAAATTTTCAGAGAAAAACACAATTTGAATACAAACTAAACTAGAATTTCTGAAAAAGCTACAGCAAGAGTTCTTGGGGTATTTTTTTTTAAGTTATGTTTAAGTTAAGTTTTTTTAGTTAAAAATGTGTTTACCAGAATAAAATGAGAACTCTAGAAAAAATTAGAAAAAAAAGAGAGCTATAGAAGGAAGAATATGAAAGGCAATTAACAGCCTGGCACAAATGGTATAAAACCTTGCTCAAGCAATAAGCTCTCTGAAAATTAGAATGGACCAAATAGAAAAGAATAAATTTATGACACAACAAGAAACATTCAAACAAAATCAAAGATTGAAAAAAAAAATAAAAGAAAATGTAAGAGTACTCATAGCAAAAACAACTAAACTGGAAATTAGATCAAGGGAAAAAAAATTAAAATAATTGGACTAATCTGAGCACTAAGATCATAAGGAGAGCTTAAACATCATATTTCAAGAAATCATAGAAGAAAACTGCCCAAATCTCTTAGAATTGAAAGGGATTTTTTTTTTTTGCTTTTGCTTGTCTATACATATTTGTAACAGAAGTTTTATTTTTCCTTTTTTACTCAATGGAAAATGAGAGATGGGGAGAAAAGGCAGATTTTTTCCAATTGAAAAAATAAGAAAAAGAGAAGTTTATGAACCAAGTCTGGATCAGGTTTCTGTCTATATCTCTCTATGTCCATTATCTGAGAACCAGCCTAACTAAAATTTCTGACAGACATCATCAGAAGTATGGCCATAATGTGACTAATTACTTTAGCCACAGAACCTTGTGAAACCATTTGCTAAGGCAGGAGTTATTAACCTGCAATTTAGTGAATTTTTAAAAATATTTTGATGATTATATTTCAATATGATTGGTTTCCTTTGTAATTCTTTGTATTTTATTTTATGAGTTTAAAAACAATATTCAGAGAAAGGATACAAAGGCTTCACCAGACTGCCAAATGGGCCCATAACACACAAAAAAAGGTTGGTTAAGAACTCCTGGATGAAGAGATGGAAGGATTTTTATCTACATCAGTGGAGAGAGTGCCTATACTTATGAAATAATTAATTTTTAGAAACAATAGAGTATTCTCTGTTTAAGAAAGATCAATTTTACATAGTCAATTTCTTAAAATTTTCCATTTAAAAAAATAAATTCTATGGCAGATGAAAGATGACATGACTGAGGAAACAAAGGTCCAAGCATTTCAATTTATGAAGCAAGCATGGCAATTGCTCAACAAACTGGGGCCAGGCCCCTCAGCTTTGGTATTGGACTCCAAACACAGGAGGAGACAGATTTTTATACACTAAAAATCATTAATCAAATAAGACTAATCAATTCAAAGAAAACAATTAATCAGGATACAAAATTAGGTAATCTGATTTCTCATTGAAGGAATGATTAGGGACTTTCCAAGCTGGGAGAGGGAGATTGAATGGGTGGAATTCCCTCGAATCAATAAAAGAGATGTCCCACTCCCTACCAAGTGTCTGTATACAATCAAAGAAACACATAAACAGTAAATGATTGACTGGTATGGGGCCAGTTTTCAGATAAGACATATAGGTTGCTTGAGATGTATAATTGTGAGAAAACTCATTACATCAATCTTTAGATCTGACCAGGTTTCTAGTCAGCATAACCTAGGTCCTTAGTTGAGGGTCTCTAAGTAGCAGGTAGAGGTCCAATTTCCCAACCAAGCAAGGCTAGGTTGAAACAGATTCCTCTCACAATTCCCACAATTGAATAAAGTTTTCTCACAGGATCAAATTTGGCCTAGGTCCATAATTGGATAGAAAGGAAACTGTGCTAGCTCCAAAACTGAGTCACAAGACAGAGTCAGTGCAGTTCACTCAATTCCCATTACCACTTTTCTTTCTAAACCTCTCAATTCCTTCATGCTCCTAGCATTTAAAGTGCTAACCCTCAGCTAAAAAGAAATCTCAACTTTCCAAAAATGACACATTTGAAGGGATTAGGATTGCTGAGGTTCTACCACACTATTAAGCTTCTAATATGCCTTGAAGAAAGATAAGATTAGGGGAAAGAAATCGAGACATAGTATGGTGAATAATTTTCCCAATATCACACAGAAGTTTAGTACTGAATTGAGTATCAGAATCTAGATCTGATGACAGGTCTAGCTGAGCTAAATTATTTATATCAACTTATACTCAATATTCTCAAGCTGCTACTATGCTGCAAAAGCTTATCTTTTTATGTCCTGTTATGCCCCAGCTAACACAATATGTCTAGAAATTATTAAACACTATCTCCTCTGAAGAACCAAAACTGCAGGTAACTCAAAGGACAATGTATGATAATATGTGGAATGCAACATATTGCCAACAATTATTTGTGCGTGGAAAGTAAAATAGAAAGTATTATCAATAACATGTGTAACCAGGAAAGAAGTGGGCTCGTCATATACCGAGAACAAAGGTTAACAGTGAGATGCTACAATGATATCCAAAACAACTGGTCAGACCACGTTTGAGATCCTGCATTGTCTTTAGTTCTGGATGGAGCATTTTGAGGAGGGAGACAATGCTGACAAACTGCAGTCCATCAAAAGAAGGAACACCAGGATGAGAGAAAGCCTTGAGATCGTGCCATACAGCAAATGGTTAAAAGAAATAGAGATTCTAGCACTGGAAAAGGAAAACAGAGTTGGGGATGCATGATAATTCTCATCAAGCAGCGTGGCAAGATTGAAAAAACCACTGAATCTGGAATCAGAGAACCTGGATTCAAATTCCACCATACACTACCTATGTAGCCCTAGGCAATTAATTCACTTAACACCTCTGGGATTCAGTTTCCTTTGTAAAAAGTGAGGATTGGACATGTAGGTCCTGAGATCCCTTCCAGCTATTAATATATGATTCTATGTCAAGAATTTAAAGGGCCATCATGAATTGTTCTGTTTGGTTCTAGCAAGCAAAGCTAGAAGCAAGTGATAGAACACCAGGAAGGCAGATTTAGGTTAGGGCACCTAGGCCACCTACAGTGGAGAGTGCCCAGCCTGGAATCAAGAAGACTGATCTTCCTGAGTTCAAATTTGGCCTCAGATCCTTACTAGCTATGTAACCCTAGGCAAGTTACTTAATCGTTTTTTCATTAGTAAAATGAGCTGGAGATGGAAATGGAAACTACTCTAGTATCCTTGCCCAGAAAACTTTAAAGGGGTTCACAAACAGTAAGACATGACTGAAAATGACTGAACAATAAGATTTAGCCTTGATGGAAGGAAAAACTTCCTACCAGTTAGAGCTACTGAAAAATAGAATGGGCTGCCTTGAGTTACCAGCCACTTTTCAAGTGAGTTCCACTTGGAAGAATTCTCAAGAAGCAGCTGAATGACCACTTCTTACCAATGTTGCCCAGAGTTATTTTGGTTAGGTATAGATTGGAATCAGTGACCCCTGAAGTCCTTTCACAATAAAATTAATCACAGAAGGCATCACTCATGTTTTTTTAAAATAATTACAGATTTTACAAAAAAAAAAACTGTAAGAAAAAAATCATGAAAATTAGATTCTCAAACATGCACACAAACACAAAAATAGATTCTTAAGAAGTGAGTTATGGTAAGCTGAAATGGAACCACAAACAAAGGAGGGAGGCAGAAAAATCATGTGATGAGGTATGTAGAAAGACAGCCTCAAGCAATGTAAGAAAGCCACAGAATGATTCACTTTGAGCAAACACTGCAGCCAGCCCACAAAGCTAAAAGGCAGAGCAGGAAGAGGGACAGGTTTCACAAACAGAAGCTCTCACTACACACCAGATCACAGCCACTCAAAGAACAGCCTTCGTGTGATGTGTGGGAATGACTGGGACTCACACATGGATCTTGGCAGACACATTATTCCCCTCAGTAACAACATCAGTATGAGCTTCTTCAAACACAAAGGAGAGTCATGCCCTGAAGCCTTGAATCATTGGCAGTTCAGATTTTCATCTTCACCTATGGAGATCTGAAGAACTACTGAGTGTCACAAAGGAAAAATTGCCCTTTCTCTTATAAGCTTTCCCAAAATGACTCCCTGAATATCAGAGAGTCCTCTGAATATTAGGGAATCATCACCTTTCCCAAGCAACTGTGAACTTTTGTACTTCCACAAGAACAGAATTTGTCTTGGGTTTGTCTTTTTGAGAAGTGATATCATTGTACAAGTGGTAACCTTAAGCACTAACCACAGGTACTTGAACATGTAAGCATGTACATCTCCGCTCTCTTAGCTTGGATATCACAGGATATACTCAATTCTACCCAGTCAGTCTGTCAATAAGCATTTTTTAAGTGCTTACTATGTGCAAAACATTGTGCTAAGTACTGGGGGGCACAAAGAAGGTAAAAGATGTCCTTGCTCTCAAGAAACTCACAATCTAACAGAGGAGACAATGAGCAAATAAATATTTGGGAAAAAAAAAACTACGCACAAGATAAATAAGAAATAATTAATGGAAGGCACCAGAAATAAGAGGGATTAGAAGGAGTTTACTGTAGAAGTTGGGTATTTTAGCTGTGACTTGAAGGAAGCCAGGGGATCTAAGTGGCAGAGATGACAAGGAAGAGCATTCCAGGCATAGGAGACAGCCATAGAAAATGTCCAGAGCCAAGAGAGATAGTATCTTGTTTGTGGAACTGCAAGAGATCAGTGTCACTGGATCAAAGAGTATGAGGGTGGAGGACAGTGTATAAGATGTTAAAAAAAAAAATCCTGGAAAGGTAGGCAGGGCTAAGTTATGAAGGGCTTTGAATGCCAAACAAAGGATTACAATGCATGTTAACCACATTTAACAGATAGCTAATAATTAGCTGAAATTTGAAGAAATTCCACTTAGCATGATGAAATTTAGATCTATAAAAGATCTTAGATTTTATCTTGTCTAAATTCCTCAATTTAAAAAAAATTAAATTTTTTAATTAACAAAAATCTATTTTTCTCTTTCCTACCTTTTTCCAGCATGCATAGGGATTGCAGGGAGAGGGAGACAGAAAAATAAATCCTTGCAATAAACATGCTTAGTCAAGCAACATAAATTCATGTGTTGATCACGTTCATAAAAAAATATGGCTTATTTTTCACTGAGTCCATCAGCATCTCTCTCATCATCAGTGCTCTAGAATTGTGGTTGACCATTGCATTGATCAGTTCTTGTCTTTCAAAGTTTTTTTTGTTGGTACAATGTTGTTGTTATTGTATAAGTTGTCCTGGCTCTACTCACTTCACTCAGTTTCAGTTCATATAAGTCTTCCCCTAACTCCTTCATTTTACCAATCAGGAAAATGAAATTCAGGGAGCTTTAAGTGATTTGCCTACAAGTCAAAAAGGTAATAAGCAGCAGAGCCGGAATTTGAATCCAGATCCTCTTACTACATACACAATACCCTTCCCACTGTGCTATGGTGTCTCCATCTCATAATTATTTAATATGTCTCTAAAACTTGATATTTACAAAACATCATTAAGACTTTTTTTCAGGTGAAGCAATGCAGAATACTGACAGTATTTATTTTATTATTTCTAGAACACCTACAGGAAGAACAAGATGATAAAGAATAAAATGATGGATGGCTAAATTTTCATACTCATATTAAACTCTATTGTTTTTTAAATGTATTTATTTATTTACTTTTAGTTTACAATATTCAGTTCTACAATCCCTTGAGTTTCAAATTTTCTCTCCCTCCCTCTGCTCCCCTCCCCCTCTTGGTGGCATGCAATCAAATATAGGATCTACAAATACCTTCACATTAAACATGAGTCTGTTTGTAAAGAAGGATTATAACCCATGGAATGAACAATGAGAAAGAAACTCTATCATTTTAAATTACTTGGAAATTAAAACAAAATGAGAAATAACTTGTCCCCAAATTATGTTTACATAAAAAAGACGCCTTTGAAATAAAGGGAAACTGTGATTTAAAGGAGCTAGTTCCCTGTTCAAGGCTCCCATGTTCAAGATTAGATCAAAAAGTCTCTAGATTTCTGTTCTCTGACTGAGCTATTGAACTAAAACCTATATCTAGCACAAGCTTGACACATAAAACCTTCCAGTATTATAGAAATGACATGTTCTGTTCACAGTCAGCAATCAGGATTGCAGCAAAGCAAAACTACAAAACAGAAATTCACAAAGAAATGACTCAAAGAACCAGCTTCCAATGATCAGAAAAGCATTGGCCTTAATCATCAATCCAGTGGGTTAGAGGGCTAATGCACTGGGCTGAGTTTCTGATTGTGTGCACTTGGCCAAGCACAGTCCTTAAATGGAAGAAATCTAGCTCTCCCTCCTCAAATCTTTCATAGTCCTTTGAACTTCTTTGCATTTTTTATTTCTGTATATGTCAAATCCTATTAGATTATAAACACTGAGTGCTGGAAGAAACCTCAGAGGTCATCTAATCTAGTCCCTCATTTTGCAGAAAAGAGAATAGACCTAGAAGTTACCTGATTTGCCCAAGACCACACAGATAGCGAGTTACAGATATGATTTGAAACCATTTCACTGGACTCCAAATCCAGGGTTTCTTTCCCTTGTATAATTCAGCAAACACTTAATAAATGATTTGTTTAATTGAATTGAAGACATTTATCTGGGGATGTATAAAATGAGGGAATTGAGCTAAATTTTTTCTAACTTGCCCTCTAGTTTTATGACTATGATTAACACACCTTTTTTATGATCTTAAAAAGTATGGATAAAAAAGGAGATATGGGCAGCAGGTGGTCCTTAATATATAGAGAAAAATGGGTCCAATTAAACATTTATATATCAATGAAGGGAATGAGATTTAGAGATCAAAATGAGTTGTATTATTTAAGTCAGGCCTGCACAACCTGAGCTCTTCCCCACTCCTCGCAACACGTCAAAGGATTTTGGAGGGCCATGAAAAATTTACAGGAAAATATCCTTTGTATGTAGAGGAAATCCTTTGACAGGTCACAGGTTGTGCAGGCCTGATTTAAGTTATATTCAACTATTCTGCCACCTTTTTTGATCTCTTACAACATTACTACCATCACCTCAAATCTTTTCTGGAAATATGGAAGATCGTAGAATCCTAGACTCAGAGTAACTTTTTACCGTTTCATGTACCTTACCCTTTTAGTATCATCATAGGAGCTTATGGGAATCTGAGAGATCACGGAATTACAGATTTAAGCACGAAGGCAATTTAAAGGTCTTCTAGTTCAATCCCCTTTTTTACGTAGGAGAAAACAGGTCTAGTGAGGTCAAGTGACATCTAGGTAAAAGGCGTGAGAGGTGAGATGTGAGTCCAAGCTCTCTGACCTCAGTCGAGTACTTTCCATTGCAATATAATGAAATATCCATGAACTTTCATAGGAACTGAAAGCCTACCTCCTATAATATCTCAATATTTTAGGGATATAATAACAACAACTAATATTTATACAGTACACCTTAAGGCTTACAAAGCACTTTATAAAAATTATCTCATTTTACCCACACAACTCTAAGAGGTAGGTGCTATCCCCCTTTCAAAGAGGCTAAGTGACTTGCCCAGGGTCATATGGCTTGTAAATGTCCGAAGTAGGATTTGGAGTGAGATCCTCCTTACTCCAGGTCCAGCACTCTGTCAGTTGCCTTCATGCAAAAGATAGTACTTCAGCTGTCCCTTCAAAGAAGAGACTCTGATATAAAAAGAAAAATAAGGAGGGAGTAGATCCCAGATATGTGGGATGATAAATGTGACTGTGAGGATGTCATCCATGGAGGGATTTTTTTTGTTTCACCCTTGAATTTTGGTTGTTTCATACGGAGGTAAACCACTTTTGGTTACAACCAACAAATCCAAAGGCAGCCTGTGTCACTACTTGATGAAGTGATGTCTGCTCGCATATGACTCACTCATAGGTGGGTGAATGAGGAGGAGCAGGAGGGAAGGAGAGGAAAGGAGGTGGAATGATTACACGAGATATTGCTTTTTTGCATCTTTGATTTTTGCTGCTCACTGAAGCAATCTTCAAATGTCAACATTACCTTAAAGTGAAAGGCATATTTTCTATTTTTTTTTATAACCTTAATAGCCTCATTTTAGCACAATCCGACTGAGTACAATAAATCCATTCAACCATATTCTCCCAGTATATAAGCTACGCCTTTGGAACCTGTTAGAAATTTGGGGAAAGCAAATTAACTCTTCAAGTCTCTGGAGTACCATTGAGAAAATTACACACCACTGAGCTCATTGCTTTATACTCTTATTTCAACCACATTAACACAGCCTCACTGTTATTTGAGGTTATTCTCTTGATTTTTCTTTGTTCTTCTTTTTCCTCTGGGGATGGAATAGGGATGCAAGTGGAGAAAAACAACAATATTAATTGACTACAAAATGTTGCTCAGACACAAAGTTTCAACACCTTCCAAACAGGGATGATCTAATCTAACATATATCAACAGGTCCTTTTTAAAATCACAACATATTGTCCAAAATACTTTTAATGTAATAATAGATTTTCCTTTACAGCAAATTCAACATAGTTCAATCATTCAATGTAATCTAGAATGATAAACTGAAGATTCAACTAAAAAACAAAATCCTTCCAGCATCTAGGAACAATCAACTTTTGGAGAGCAAAACTAAAATAATATTTTGGATTAACTAAATAAGCTTCTGGATAATTTTGGATAATTAAAAGACAGCTGGACCAAGAGTACAAGCTTTCTGAAGTTCAACAAACAGACAAGAGATCTTATGAATGATTTCTGTTTTCACAGTCTTTATTTTAGGGAAGAGTATATTTCGCAGCCATATGGAAAGCCCCAGAGGAGGGTGAGAGGAACTTTCAATTTTACATAATATTGTTTTAACTGTTTTGTGTTTTAAGTCACTCTTCATCAAGTTGAACGTCAGTTCCCAAGAAAAATGTCAAAAACAACATGGCTGTTACAAATGCAATTATCTTCGCTGTTTCTCAACTGTATCTCAACCCTAACTTTCAGTTTATATCTTTTTTTTTTAAATTTTCTGGTCAAGACCTGTGATTTAATTGGTATAGGGAGCTCCTACCAATGGAGATATCTTCTGTTCAGAAACCTACAGTCCCAAAGTTTCCAGGGGCACTGACGTTGAGTGAGTCAGTATATATCTGAAGTGAAACCTGAATTCATGTCTTCCTGGCTAAGAGTCCTTGATCTGTTGTATCATACTGTTCCTGTCTTTCTTTCTACTCTACTTATCATGCTTCTTCTTCCCATCCACAATATGCTCTTCTATCTAATACTAGCTTGCTGGCATAAACCATACATGCAATGATACCTAATCATGGGTTTCTTTGAGAGTGAAACAAAGGAAAGACTATATTATTTCTCATCCAACTTATGAAAATCCTTTTTTTCTGCATTTTGTTTGAGAGGTTATGACCATAAATTTCATAAAGAGTGTACATGGAGATAAAAAGGTTTTGAGAAGCATTGTTCTGCTGTCCTAAAAAGACCAAGTTTCTAGATTTAAAATGTGAAGCCAATTTCTTTGTTGCTATAGTAATTTGTGGCACTTCTAAACTATATAGATTCTTCAAGTTTCTTTTTTTTTTTTGCCAGTCTAAAGGATTAAGAAGATAGTTTTGTTGAGATGTAGCAAAGAAACCTTCTTTAAGACTCAAATATCAAATGTATATTATTTATCTGAAAGTTCCTTTCACGGACCCAGAACACAACTGATAAACATTTGTCTATTTTTTGCAATTTTTGTCCATGTCCTCATTTTAGTTTGACAAAAAGGGTCCACTGCACGCACTAGAAGACTTCCTCAATTTCTTATGACATTACAAGGGTACCAGGGGAGTACTATGTCTGTCCATCTCTCATGCCCCACCTTCTACATAGGACTAGTCATCCTTTTCTTCCTGTCATACAATTCCTTAATCTGTTATTCCTTCTTTGGAGTTAGATTTCTTTTTTTTATTTTTTGGAGGGGGAAAGGCAAGGCAATTGAGGTTAAATGACTTGCCCAAGGTCATGCAGTTAGTATGTCAAGTGTCTGAGGCTGGATTTGAACTCAGGTCCTCCTGACTTCAGGGCCAGTGCTCTATTCACTGAACCACCTAGATGACCCTGGAATTAGATATTGTACCTTACTCATACCCGCCATGCATCTCTCTTCTGACATTTGTGTGATATCCATTTTCAATTCTTTATAGGCTGTTATGTTCTATATATTACTGCCATACCATCAATAATATGTTAGTAGTAAAAAGATGGACTTTTGTTCATTTTGAAATGGTTGAGATGTGACGTAAACGTAAAGGTTGGTCATTGTTGATTTTCTCATGGGCACCTTTTTGAAGTATTATTAAGGTCTGAAATTTTTTTTTTCCATTCTTTTGGTATCTTCCCTTCCTTTAGATATTGATTTTTCAATATCCTCACATTTGTGTTGCTTCCAGAATGGATCTCTCCTCTACATCCTTGGTCCAATCCAACGTCCTTAGTGCCATTTTCAACTTCTGCTATAAGCACATTTGGAACTGTGATGTTGGGGTCCAAATGTGGTTCCTCTGGTCTTGATAGGGGAAACATTTTGTTATAATGATTTTTACAAAGTTTTCTCCATTTTTCTTGCATTTGTTGTTTACTTTTTTTCTTGAAGTCCTTGGGATAGCATTGTTTAGTTGGATATCTTACCAAACTGTCTTTAAATTGATTTTTATCATCTACTGTCTCTCTCTGCTTTCTGAAGTAATACTGCTCATAATTGTCCATCATCCTTCTGCATAAAATCTGACAAATCAGTCTCTAGTCTAATTCTAACCTAATGTTACTCTGGCAACTAGCTCTCTCCATTTAACAAGTAAGGTAGATGTTTGCTGATGAAGGCACTTTCTGAGTTCTTTTGGTTTCTACTGTGAGTTAATTTGTATTAGTTAAGATTTTGAATTAACTCATTATATTGGACATCAATGTCATTTCTGTTTTTCATTTCCCATTTTTTTTTGCTTTTTTTTTTTGAGAGGGGAAGGCAGGGCAATTGGGGTTAAGTAACTTGCCCAAGGTCACATGGCTAGTAAGTGTTAAGTGTCTGAGGCTGGTTTTGAACTTAGGTCCTCCTGACTACAGGGCTGGTGCTCTATTCACTGTGCCACCTAGCCATGCCACCATTTCTCATTTTTTGTTGTTTTCAATTATTCATTAAAATGGTTTAGGATTAAGTTGCTTCAGTGCTTTGCCTTATTATTATTATTATTATTCCTTCTTTTTTGTTTTTATTTTGCTTAATTTTTTGCAAATTCTGATCTTAACTCTAGTGAATTAATGGTCTAACCACGTGAACAACTGACTCAGGGATAAGAGCTACACCAAAAGCAAACATATTCTGTCAAAATTATAACGCATTTCATTTTTATAGTGTTATTTGGCAGTCACCATATCCAGTGGGCACCTATTAATTTGGTGAAACAAAGACCATATAGACTTGGTGTGAGCATTGCCTAATTCTTTTTTCCAAGGATTCATGATATAAAGGCATGAGGCACTTGTGCAAACTATGAGTCTTTGACTTCTCTCCTTCTTTTATTCTTGAACCAAACTTTACCATATTATTATTACCATTCTCACTTTTCCTCACGTTTTCAATGAAGTCACCACGTTTCAAAATATTGGAGGATTTTATCAAATTCTTTGTAGAATTTGTCAATTTATAATAGCCTTATCCTCAGTAAATGATACTGATACATAAAGGGCAACTATTTTCATGACAGTCTCATTACAAGTACTTCTCATTAGTTCTGCAATACATGATGACCACATCCCTTGTGAAAAAATGTTTCATCTTTACTTTGGGCATGGGATAATACCCATTCTCATCAACTCCTTTCTTTGCCTTCCCAAGGAGTATTTGTGATACATCCTTTCAATACACTGAATCTTCCTACTTTCTTCTAGTTTCATTTATGGCAAGAACATCAATCTTGACAAGATTCATCTCCTCCAGAAACATATCCATATCCAAGAAGGAATGTGCATGCACACACACACACACACACAAACACACACACAACTTAGACTCCAAGCCACTTTTCCCAGAGGACTGATGGACCAATAGACACAAATGCAAAAGCTCAAGAAAAGTACCTACAAATCCCAGACCTTGCTATTATATAGCTCCCCTATCTAGGTTCCTTCTCTTGTACTCTATCCATTCATTTTTTTCCCCCAAACAATAATATGCTAGCACTTGCTCTGTTTATATACTCTGCTCACTGTAGGCCCATCATACAGGAAAAGGGAAGCATTTATAGCCATTTCCTGCATACACTCTCACCTGTGCTCTCTCAACTCCTACCTCCATTACTCTGTATTCATGGCTACACTAATGCCCACAACAATTTTTTAAAAAAAAATCAAGAGGAAGTTGAAGAGAAATATATTCCCTTGTCTACTATCTGTTTCACTCCTTCACTGTTCCTCCTCATCCCCCACTCCTATGACATACATAAACTCACTAAGCTCTTCCTTACAAATTTTTCTTCCAATAGTTCACTCTTTACCCAGAGGAAGGAAAATTGACTTATTTTAGAGATGCATAAAATATTAAAATGAGAATTAGGCAGGGGTGTTGGGAGGTTCAAAGGGGATACTAGACATATAACATTTTTCAAACCTTCAAGTGATTTTATAATGCCAATTATTATTATTTTTATTATCATAATTCTCATCATCATCATTATTGTTATTACTGGCCTCTAGTCACTAGGCTCCAGGCTGGCAATAATTTCACTCTCTGAGTCTTCTGCTAAGCTCAAACAATGTTTAAACAGAAATATAGTGGTATGCTGGCTCTGGGTTTGGGTTAATCTGCATTATTCCCACATTATCAAGCCTAGACAATCAACCAAACAATAATCAAGCCCTGATTTGTAGCCATTGCTGATTTCTGATGTGTAAATGCTCACACTTAAAATTTAACAATGCCTGTCGGCTAGAGCTGGCACCAGCACACCCCTGGAATTAGGGGGCTGGAGCAATACACGACTATAATCAACTACAGGTTACTTTTTTTTTGCTTTTGTTTTGGAGGGCAGTTGGGGTTAAGTGACTTGCCCAAGATCACATGGCTAGTAAGTGTTAAGTGTCTGAGGCCAAATTTGAACTTAGGTCCTCCTGACGCCAGGACCAGTGTTCTATTCACTGCACTACCTAGCAGTCCCAACGGGTTACTTTTCTAGAAGTAATGTTATGGTCAGGAAACAGTTAAGTAATACTCTATGGAATTAGTAATCAGCCAAGTGAAACTCTATGAATCTGGGAAGCTCCCTAGAGTAATTTATCTTTACCTGGGAGGCCAGCCTAGGGTAAGGTCTTTTCTTTGCTCAGTCGTCATGCCCTGTGCCCCTCCGCTCACCTTGCAGACCCCCTCCGCTCACCTCTTCCACTTGCCTTAGTAATCACTTGTTTGTATCTATATGACAACCTGCTTAGTAACAAATTGTGTTAGATACATAAACCTAATGAAATGTATAAAAGGTTCTCCACCCCCGAACTCGAGGCTGCTCCCCCTTTAATTGGCATGGAGTAGCCCCAGCTGGTAAATTAAAGCTCCTTAAAACTTTTTAATTCGGACTCTGTGGTCACTTTGTTAAGACTCCTCAAGTCATGTCATTTCAGTAAAGCCATCTGAAATGATACCAGGGTACCAGGAAACCCCACTTCCTTAAAGTACTTGATGAATGCGTGGAGAAATGTACCCTACATCAAGACAGGCTATGTAAATTCCACATTTAGTTTTGGCTCTTCTACCAGAAGCACAAGCACAACACAACATTTCCATGACGCTATACATTGAAGAGCATTGCTGTTCAGTTGTTTTGTAGTCATGTCTGACTTTTTATGACCCCATTTGGGTTGATTTGTTTATTTGGCAAAGATACTGGAGTGGTTTGCCATTTCCTTCTCCAGCTCATTTTACAGATGAGGAAACTGAGGCAAACAGGGTAAAGTGACACACCTAGAGTCTGAGGCCAGATTTGAAACAGTATTCTATCCACTGTGCCATCTAGCTGTCCTGAAGGTCATTTAATTCAATTCTTTGCATCTCTAAAACAGGGTACTCAGTCCTTCATCCACAGTTTTAAGTTTTTCAATGGCAGCAGATTGATATGCTGACCAGAATTTGCTGATTTAGCCAAGTTCTGTTCCACTACATTTTATAGAGACAGTGTGCAAATATGTTATTGCTACTTGAAACACTCTGAAGGGGAGAATGCGCTTTCCTTATACACAGCAGGGAAAAGCTCCTTTTCCGCATCCTGCTGAGTGCAAGGCACTGTGCTAGGTCTTGGGGACACATTGACAAAATAATAGACAAGCTCTATCCTCAAGATGCTTATGATCAATTAGAAAAATTAAACAAATAAGTCTGTACGTGATTGTTTCAGGGATCAGGGTTTCCCATATACACTGTCAAATGAGCTAAGCCTTAAAAGAGGCCAAAAATTTTAAGATGCAAAGATGAGGAAGGACTATATTCCAGGTATGGGGTACAACCTGGGCAAAAGATGAGATGCCAAGTTTGGGAAATAGTAAAGAAGCCAAGCTGACTAAAATGTAGAGTGTTTGAAAGGGGGTAACGTGTAATAAGCCTGAAAAGGTAAGCTGGAGCCAGATTGTGAAAAGTTTCAAATGCCAAGGGAAGGAGTATATATTTTACTGTGGAAAAAACAGAGAGTCATAATATGGAAATATGGTTTACATGATTATACATGTATAACCTATATCAAATTGCTTACCATTTCAGGAAAGGGGGAGGGGAGGAAGGGATTCAGAGTATTTGGAACTGAAAGTTTTTTTTAAAATGAATGTTAAAAATTGTTTTTACATGTAATTAAGGGAAATATTTTTTGAAAAATAAAATAGAGAGTCATTAAAGGTTCTTGAGAGGGACCTGACATGCTCAGAACTGTGCTTCAGGGAAATTATTTTAACAGGTATGTGGAAGGTAGGTTGGAGAAAAGAGAGGGTAAAAGTAGAGAGACCAATAATGAGGCAGTTGTGATATTCCCAATGAGAGGTCATGAAGGCTACCTAGCATGATAATCAATCAACCAATAAACGGCTATTAATGCCTGCTATGTGCCGAGTACCGAAGGACGGTGCTAAACTCTGGGGTTATACAAAGAAGCAAAAGACAGCCCCTGCCTTTGAGAAGTTTACAATCAAATGGGATAAACAAGATGTAAACAAGTAACAGAGAGAAGACCCTGGGAGCAAGAGGGGTTGGGGAAGGCCTCCTATGGAAGGTGGAATTTTAGCAGGGACTTAAAAGAAATCAGAGAGGTCAGTGTCAGAGAGGTGGAAGGAAACCATTCCTAGCACAGAGGACCAGAGAATATGCCCAGAGCATAAGGTTTTACTCGTGGTACAGTCAAGAAGCCAATGGCAAAGTATTAAAGAGTTTATTTCAGGGAGTAAAGTGTAAAAAGTCTGGAATGGTAGGAGAGGGCTAGGTTATGAAAGTCTTTGAACGCCAAACAAAGCATTTTGTATTTGGTACCTGCTTGGTCCTTGTTGATATGACTTCCTATTAAATCTTCTTTTGTTCTGTCCTTTTTCAGCCATGTCCAACTCTTTGTGACCCCATCTGGAGTTTTCTTAGCAAAGATATTGGAGTAGTCTGCCATTTCCTTCCACAGCTCATTTTATAGATGAGGAAATGAGGCAAACAGGGTTAAATGACTATTTGTAAGTGTCTGAGGCTAAGTTTGAACTCACTAAGATAAGTCTCCCAAACTTCAGGCCCAGGATTCTAGCCATTGCACCACCTAGCTCAGACACTTAACACTTATTTGCCGTGTGACCCTAGGTTAGTCACTTAACCCCAATTGCCTCTCAAAAAAAAAAATTTGCAGCTCTCTCATGATTGCCTTGTCTGCATTATAATAGAGACCTAGTAATTAAAATAACATTAATAAATTGGATACACAATTTCAAACTTTTGCATTAAGTCTATTATGTAGACCTTTTTAATCACTAAAAAGGGGAGTGTGGGTGTGGGTGTGGATGTGTGGGTAGGTGGCAGAAATATGTCACTATATTTGGACCATGAAAATAAATAGGTCCCAACATGTAAAAGAAATAAAGTAGGGTTAAAAAGAGATGGGCTGCAGGGTTCAGTGAAAATTGGACAGTGAACCTGAAGTTAATTCTGTGGACTCCATTCTTCCTTTCTATTCTCTTTGTGTTTATATTTTACAGGGGAATCTGAGTGTGGGGGAGAAACGTGAGGATGCCTTATGCACAGCAGATAAAAAGCTTTAAATGCCCGTCTGTATACCAGTGGGTTCTGGTAGGCCCCTGACCTGGTAAACAGTACATAAAAGTAGGGATGACTTCTAGGGTCAGACCCAGCTCTAACAAAACTTTGGCAAGACCAGTGTAAATTAAACAAGAATTCTTATGGTGCCTGTTTTTGCAACCCACTTCCAAAATCATCATATCTACTTAGTAAGAATACAGAAACCAGGGGCAGCTAGGTGGCACAGTGAATAGAGCAACCAGCCCTAAAGTCAGGAGGACCTAAGTTCAAATCCGGCCTCAGACACTTAACACTTACTAGTCTTGTGACCTTGGGCAAGTCACTTAACCCCAATTGCACTCTCCCCTCCAAGAAGCAAAAAAAAAATACAGAAATCAATTCCACCCTCAAAACTGATACTTTGAACTTAATCACTGCCCAGCCAGATGATTTGTAGTATCATAGAGTTAGAATTTGAGGAGACCCTAGAGATACGGAAACTGAGGGGAAAAGGTAAGAAATAAGAATTTATTGAGCATTTACTATGTGCCAAGCACTCTACCAAGCACTTTACAAATTCCCTCTTGCTCAATCCTCACAAAAACCCTGGAAGTTTGTTGTCCTTGTTAAGTCATTTCAGTCACGTCCAATTCTTCATGACTTCAATTGGAGTTTTCTTGGTAAAGATACTGGAGTGGTTTGTCTTCTCAAACTCATCTACAGATGAGGTAACTGAGGCAAACAGTTAAGTGACTTGCCCAGGGTCACGCTACTGGTAAGTGTCTGAGGCCAGATTTGAACTTATGAAGATGAGTCTGCCTGATTCCAAGCCCATGCTCTCTCCACTGCGCCAACTAGCTGGGACTTAGGTGTTATTATTGTCTTCATTTTACAGTTGATGAAATTGGAGCAGATAGAGGTTAAATGAATTCCCCAAAGTTACAAAGCTATTGTTTGAGGCTAGATTTGAATTCAGATCTTTCAGAGTCTAGGCCCAGCACTCTATGTACCGTGCTACCTAGTTCAGAAAGGGTAAGTGATTTGGGTATAGTCACATAGCCAATAAGTATCCAAAGTGAGATTTGAACCCAGAACTTATAGACTCCAAGGTCAGCACACTATCCATTCCTGCTCTTCTGATTGGTGGTTAGCATCAAAGTGGTGGTAGTAGTGGTTGTCCTTCATTTTTGTAAAGGACCCTAATGACATCACTATGTTGGACTCAGGGTATGTGTCTGACTGTGGCTGATCAGACCAATATGAGCTCAGAAAGCCCTACCACAGGTCAGGCACAAATAGGCCATATGAACATCTAGAGCGGAGATGTCTCTAAATTTGTGCATCTCGTGTTTCTTTTGAGCTACTGCAACTCTGCTTTGCTCATAGAGCACAGGGCCTTCTTTGATGTGGGCACACCATGCTAGGCGGCCCTGTGCCAGTCACACAATCAATTCTGAAGTTCTTCAGAGAGACCTTGAGAATGTCTTTGTATGGCTTCTTCTGACCTCCATGTGAACTCTTGCCTTTTATGAGTTCTCTGTAAAACAGTCTTGGCCTGCCCATAGGAATTGTGATCTTTGAAGTAAAGTTCAAATGCTTGGCAGTTTAGCTTGAGAAAGGACCTCAGTGTCCGGTACTACACCTCACCAGGTGATCTTTAGAATCTTTCTAAGACAATTCAAAGGGAAACAATTCAGTTTATTGGCATGATGCTGGTATACTATCCTTGTTTCACAGGCATAAAACAATGAGGTCAACAGAATGGATCTGTAGATCTCCAATTTGGTAGACAGCCTAATAACACTTCTCTTCCACACTTTCCTTTGGAATCTTCCAAACACCGAGCTAGCTTTTGCAATTCATGCATCAACCTCATCTTCTATATGTACATCCCTAGAAAGCATACTGCTAAGGTCAAAGAACTTAGCCACAGCATTCAGAATGTCCCCATTTGCTGTAACCAATGGTTCCACATCTGGATGGTGCAGTACATGTTGGTGGAGAGCTTGTTTTCTTGATGTCAATTGTTAGGCCAAGCAGAGAATTTATCCATACTCTGTTGTATCTCAGCCTCAGAAACTGCACTGAGTGCACAACCATGTGCAAACAAGAAGTCATACACCAACTCTCCCTCCACTTTAGTAGCCAGCATCCATTTTTAGGTAGAATGGGAGTTTGGCATGTTGCTGAAAAATTAAGATCATATATATGATATATATAAGCTCATATATAAATATGAGCTACCATAAAACAAAGAAAAAATTCTAAATGGCCCTCAGATCATCAATAATCAACACATTCATATACTTAGTATCTGTGTTGGTATTTCTATTTTCATCTTAGTGCTTTATTTAACTGGTGGATTTTATGAGGCCTGGAAAAATTGAGAAGAAAAAAAAAGGCTGTGTTTATTCTTGATTCAGTGGATAAAGTGCTTAGCCTAGAGTCAGGAAGACCTGAGTTTAAATGTAGCTTCAAATGCTCACTTAGCTATGTGAGCCTGGGAAAGTCACCTAATCTGACTCGCTCAGTTTCCTCATCTGTAAAAAGAGAATAATAACAGCACCTACATCCCAGAGTTGTCCCGGGGATAGGATAATATTTGTAATATGCTTTACAAACCTTAAAGCACAATACAAATGGTAGTTATGATTATTTTTATTTTCATTATTATTATTACAAGTTTAATTTTTAGGTTCCTGAACTTTGTTCAGTTTTGCACATTTTTAAGATTGATGATTCTAAATCCAACCGAGGGAAATTTAAATAAGGAAACTATTGGATTGAGAAGGAAATCATAACCTTCCAAACTTAAAAACCATTGATGGACACTAGCTTAAACATGATATAATTATCTCAAATTAACTTGCTTAGATCTTTTGGGGGGACAGTAAACTTGAACTTGTGATTTTATTGATGCGGGGGAATTCCTGGTACTGATGCAGCTTGGCAATTTCTCAGCAATTTATAGAGCACAAGATTTGTGTTTAAGCACTGAAAATGTTAAGTAACTCACCAAGAGTCACCTCACTAGTACCATCACAGGTAGGACTTGATCCCAAGTGTTCCTGACTCCAAGGATGGTCTCATATCCACTGCCGTGGCTCTCACCTTGATCTTAATTACTGTAACACTCACAATAAAGTGACTTTCTATTGAAGTATGAATTAATCCACGTTAGATGATTTTCTAAAAAAAAATAGATCTTGACTATTTTTTCAATGTTCCATCTCCATGAACATCAAGTAAGCTACTATTAATCAATCAACAAGTATTTATTCAGTTCAGTGTCTGCTCTGAGCCATGAACTGTGCTAGGCCTTGGTGATACAGATTACAATAAACAAAACAAACCCTAGGTCCCAAGAGCGACTGTTTTTTCAGGATACCATAACCCCTAGGGGATTTAAAAAAAATAAAACATAAAAGGTGAACGTTCACCCCTAGCTTGCTCTCTGTCTTTCTCAAGAAAAGAATAGATGGTTCCTTATGAAATAGTTCTTAATTTTGTGATCAATTGCTTCACCATCTAAAAAGACAATCTTCATTATTGTTTCCTCACCGCCTTTGTTTTTCTTTTCTTTTTGGCCTCTAATTTATAGCAAGCTCAGGATCAATTTCTTTGAGTAAGCAGATGCAATGGCCCTTATAAAACACTAGGTTTTTATTGCTTTGTTCAGGATTCAAATGTATCAACTATGCTCTTAGAACTGCATAAGCCACCTAAGCAGTCTTCCCTAAAAGAGTAATATTTGAGCTGTCAGAATTTTTTTTTTCGTAGTTAAAACTAACAATTTGGCACCATATGTATTTTTCTACCAGCTAAATTGCTATTGAAAATATGTTCACCTGCTGAGTGACAGACTTGTGATATGTAATTACAAAAGCAACACTTAATCCACCCCAACAGTATTTCCTCTGTTTGCAAGCAACAAACAGAAGGATGTTCATGTTTTTCTCAACTTTATCATGAGGTAGCTGCTCTACTTCTTCCCACCTTACCTGAATAATATGGAGTTCCAGAAGAGAAAATGATCAACATATGACCTCATTATCAGGAGAGGTAAACTGAACATTTCCCCTGAACAAGCACCTGACAGTCTGATGATTTCCCCACCATCACCCCACGGCAGTCTAGGGGTATTTCAATGAGAATAGGAGAAAGAACAAACTTTTATTTCTTGGGGTTTTTTTGGAGGGCAGTTGGGGTTAAGTGACTTGTCCAAGGTCACACAGCTAGTTTTTGTGTTAAGTATCTGAGGCCACATTTGAACTCGGGTCTTCCTGACTCTAGGGCTGGTGCTCTATTCACCACATCACCTAGCTGCCCCTAACAAACTTTTATTTCAAAGTAAAGTAATACACCTCAGCTGTGTTCCTTTTCAAAGTATACTTTCTACTTTCTAAAAGTATACTTTTATAGTCTGACTCATGCCTCACTTTCAGATACAACTTTGGGAGTTTTCATTTTTTAAATGTAATAAACAATTAACATTTTATGGTAAGACAATGGTCTTTGGTTTTCTAGGAACGTTGTTCTTTTTAGAAATGTGCCATGGAAAAAGAGGAAGAAAAACTGTTCATGCTTTGCAAAGTTGTTTTGTTTTAGTTAATAAATAATAGGTCAGGGAGACGTAGGATATGGCTTTATATTGCATGTCATGATCAGCCCTTATTTATATGTTAAGGTGGCCACAAATTGAAAAATGTCTTGGATTTATCAGGCTTGTTAAAAACAAATTACATTGAAATTGAATTGAATATGGCTAAGCACAAATGTGAGAAATAGTCAGGACCATTCACAAATACTAGGATGGTTGGTTCTTACTTCAAATCAGCATCAACAATTCCCTACCAAAATGGAGAGCAATTCTGTCTATCCCATTAGATTTCAAGTTTCCTGAAGGTCAGGGACAATGTCTTAAACTTCTGTGTGTCACACAGTGCCCAGCATAGTGCATTGCACATAGTAGGCACTCATTCTATATTTATTTGATAATTAATTCTGGTGCCTTTCTTTGACTTTCTAATCCGCCCAAACTAAGTTTTCAAAGTCTGAATGTGGCCCAAATCCTTCCAAAGTCAAAAGTGGAAAGGAAGATTTTTTTTTCCATGAAGAAATAAAAATCAGTTGAAAAATGTAAGAGTTTGTTTTTGAGAGAGAAAAATTAATTCTACAAATATTTAGTAAGTGCCTACTATGTACATAATGCATATCTACTATATAGGTAATGCATGTCTTCTATATAGATAATGCATTTGGGATAAGAATTTATTATTTGGCAAAAATTGTTGGGGAAACTGGAAAGTGGTATGGCAAAATGGATACATGGTCTAGATATAAAGAGAGATATTACAAGAAAATGAGGAGAACGTGAAACATATTACTTACAAATCTTATAGATAGATGAATAATGTATGAATAAACAAGAGACAGAGAGCAAAGTTAGATGTAAAATGGATAATTTCAATTACATTAAATTAAAAAAGGTTTTGTACAAATAAAACAAATACAACCAAGATAAAAAGGAAAGCAGATAATTGGGGGAAAGAATTTATAGACAGTTTATCAGATAAAGATCTCATATCTAAAAAATATAAAGAAGTTTGCCAAATATATAAGAATATGAGTCATTTCCCAATTGATAAATGGTCAAAGGATATGAACAGAAAGTTTTCTGAAGAAGAAATAAAAGTAATTTATAGTCATATAAAAAAATGCTCTAAATCATTATTGATTAGAGAAGTACAGATGAAAACAACCTTGAGATATCATTTTACAACTACTTTATTACTAAAATGACAGAAAGGAAAAGTGACCAATGTTGGAGAGAATGTGGAAAACTGGGACACTAATTCATTGCTGATGGAATTGTGAAACCATCCAACCATTTTAGAGAACAATCTGCACTTATGCCCAAAGAGTTATTAAACTGCCCATACCCTTTGACCCAGCAATTCCACTACTAAGTCTATTTCCAAAGATGACTAGGGAAAAAGGAAAAGAATCTATGTTCTAAAATGTTGATAGCAGCTCTCTTTGTTGTGGCAAAGAACTGGAAATTGCAGGGATTCCCATTAATTGGGGAATGGCTGAACAAGTTATGGTATATGATTGTGATGGAATACTATTGTTCTAAAAGAAATGATGAGCTCAATAATTTTAGAAAGACTTGCACAAAATAATGAAGAGTGAAATGAGCAGAACTGAGAAAACACAGTATACAGTAACAACAATATTGTTTTAAGAATGACTTATTTTATCTATTATAAATATTCTAAATTAACTATAAAGGACATATGAAGAAAGATGCTATTTGCAGCCTGAGAAAAAACTGATATATAGAAGTATGTATAAAATAATTTTACATACATATACCTTATGTTTAATGGCAGCCATTTCTAGAGTAGGGGAATGGGGGAGTGAGAAAAAAAGAAATTAACAAAATAGTTTTGTCGTATATTTGAAAGAATAGCAAGTAGATCTGCAGTTTCATATGCAATCATCTTTTTTATTGTACTATGTTAAGGAAATGCTTATTTTATTCCATAAATTAAAAATAAAATAAATTTTAAAATTAAGCATAAATAATAAAATTGAAATATAAATAATATAAGTACATAATATTACATATATTTTAAGTCAGCTCTTCTAGTTCTGCAGCTAATAAAGAGACTCTTTTGTCAAAAATGACACTATGGTAGTTGTGAGGATGCAAGGCTGAATTCAAGTGCTATGCTCAAGAAGCCTAAAGTCAAATGGAGAAACAAGATAAATATTCAACTCATCATTTTTAGGAAATTATTAATGATGAACAAAAACTTAACTGTTGTTTAGAATCATGGAAATTTTGAGCTGGAAGAAGTCTTAGAGATAATTAAAATGGGTTCAACCCTCTCAATTTAAATATGGGGTTAAATTACTCAAGGACACACTGATAATAACTACAAGACCAAGATCCTGGGTCTTCTCATTTCCAGTCCTCCCCCAGTGCAATAAATTCAACTAAGTCATTTTCTTATTCTGGTCAGTTCAAGAGCAGAGGAAGAGAAAGAAGGGAAGAAATAAAGTCAGAGGGAAGAAGGAAGAGAGACATTAGGCCCCGTACTATATTGACCTAAGTATAGACAGTGGTGCTCAAAAATTTTAATAAATGGAACAGAAACACCAAAATAAACTATTTAATCTTAGAATTAAATGGGCCTCCTAGACAGGAATTTTCCCACTTGGTTATAAAAGGTTTCCCTGTTTAATTACCAAAAATTCAGGTAATTTGATATTTCTGTAGCTAATACACCTCTTCTTTCAAAGGGTGTTGATATTTCCATTGGTTTTAAATGGCTCTTGATGATTTACAGATGAGGAAGTGAGGCAAACACGGTTAAATGACTGCTCATAACCAGAATTTTATCAGAGGAACTATTAAAACAAGGATCATAGTAGTATCTACCTCCCAGTTGTGAGGTTAACATTAGTTAAAATGCTTTGCAACCAGAAGCACTATATAAATTCTAGGTATTATCATTATGAAGCTACTAGTTCCCATGACAAAATTCTGGTTGGCAATACTAGTTATAATCTATAAGAGAAACCAGCGTATTTAAATAAAGGTTCATCCATTGGTCACTTACACAAATGTTAAAAATCATCAAGGAGGGATAGGCTCTGTACCATGAGTTACAATGACATATTATTTATTTAAATAACAATGACTTACAAGTATTGTAGTGACAAAAAGTCAGGCAGATAAGGTTATCCTGCGTCCTAAAACTGTACCTTTAAAAATACCAGAATTAGTCAACCTGTAAAATAAGAATTTTTTAATCACAAAAACCATACTATAATTTGGATCCAAAATGTCATAACTGTGATACCGCCAAGTTCCCTTTGAGACTGTTATGTCTTAAAGAATTTTGCAGCATGCTTCCAAAGAAAGGAAATCTCAATGGAACTATACAAGATCATATTTGGATGTCAGACATGCTGAATCCAAAAGTTTAAAAAAAAAAAAGCCCCAGAACAGCTATAAAACCTTCCAAAGAATTTTAATTGCCTATACATGTCACATAATGACAACAGCCCAGCTGTTATTTGTCCTGCCTATGTTATTCTATTCTACAGGTTGAATAGCTAATAACTCCAAATGTTGCTAGACACTTTCTGATAGGACCTGTCTCCCTGGAGCATGCTATGGAAATACAGAAATGCACTGGAGTCCTTCTATTTCCTTTCAACACTACAAGAGAAACTGGAGTTATTTCCCCCTCTTCCAAAAAAGAACTGAAACAATTAGAAGCCAAAGAACATGCAGTATTTAGTCACCATTGTCTTACAAGTTTACCAATACATACAAGGTGAAAGGACTTCTGTTTCCTCCTTTGACGTATGGAGGCCCTGATTCAATCACTCTGCCTTCTCCAACAGACTTCCTTCACGCCTGGCCTACATGATATTGCAGGCCAACCTTTGTCATTCAGACATTTTTTAGTCACGTCTGACTCTTCAAGACCCCATTTGGGATTTTCTTGGAAAAGTTACTGAATTGGTTTGCCATTTCTTTCTCCAGCTCATTTTGCAGATGAAGGACCTGAGGCAAACAGAGTTAAGTGACTTGCCCAGAGTCACATAGCTAGTAAGTATCTGAGGACAGATCTGAACTCAGTAAGATGAGTTTTCCTGACTCTGCCCAGCACTCTCACTGTACCACCTGGCTGCCTAGGCCATCAGAGGACTGCAAAATGTGGGGGTGTCATTCTCCAGATCACTTTGGGGAAAAAGTACACTCCCTACTCACGAGGAGAAAGTATGTTCCCTTAGATGTTGACCCCTGAAACAAAGAACTAGTTTCCCCCCTCCTAGTTATAGCTCTATAAGGTATTAGGCACATTAGGGTATAACCTGCAATGTTATCACAAATGGCTGACACTAGTAAAACATGGAAATTATTTTAGGCCGTTACTACTGATTATAATCAATAATCCTTCTGGGAATGAATTTCTAGAATTTGTTGAAGATGCTCAATCAACTTTTATTTTAGTAAAGGAGTATGGTGATTCAGATAAATGTTTTTCAATCATATTTGGCTTTGAGAATGTTGTGTTACTTACATATGATAAACACACTTGAATGTGGATGTGGTTGATGTTCTACAAATGAAAGAATTAATGGGATCAGAGCTGGAATGGGTCTCAGAAATCACCAATTCCATTATGGTTCCTATGCTCAGTTTACCAAGCCATAAAATGAAGAGGTTAGACTAGGTGATGCCCAAATTTTCTTCTGGCTCTAACCATTTATGAACACCTTCCTTTTACAAAGAAGTGACTCAATTGAGTGATTTGCCCAAACTCTCATGGCAGTGCTAGAACTAGACCATGGGTCTTCTGATTGAGAGTGACAATGTAGGGCAGTGAACAGAGCACTGGAAAGGGAATTTAGGAATAAATAAGTTAAATAAGCATTTACTGAACACCAACTATGTGCCAGGCACTGTGTTAGATGCTGGGAATTCAAGGACAAAATGATATAGTTCTGACCTCTAGATTTTTATATTCAATAGGGAGAGACAATATGAACCAATCTAAGTATTTTGAAAACGAAGATAAGGTTGGTTTGGAAGGAAAGGTATTAGCAACTGGGGGATCAGGAAAAGCTTAAAGAGGGGATACCAGAAAGCAGAGCTAAGGAAGAAATACATTCTTTCCACTGAATTTTCATTAACATCATTTTAGTCCAAAATCGTTTTTCAACACCCCTGCCAAGTCTTTCATCTTTTGCCAAATTCCTCAATCTCTTCACTACAATCTCAGCCTCCTGATTCTCAATGAATTAAATCAGAGCCTCCTAGCAATCAGTAACTAGTCTTTCATTCACAAGGTAAAACTTAACCATATTACTCCCTATGAAATAAAGAGTCCTTATTTAATTAATAATCTCTTAGTCTCCAAAAAGTCATATGAGATTTCATTTTTTGTTTTAAAAAACATATATTTTATTTTATTTTGTCACAGCTGGTTGAAGAAATCAGTAGCAGAAGCAATTAGCTAAGAAGAAGGCTTCGGCAGCTAACCCCCGGTTGACTGAATGAAAATAAGAGCTCTTACTCTTGCCTTTTAGTGTTTCCTAGAATTTATGAAAGGTAAAACCTCTCAGAAGTGCCTGTTGCTCTTTGCTTCCTACTCTTGGCTTGAGACAGAAAAGAAGAAAGGAGAAAGATACGCAATTGTTTTTCCGTAGAAGAAGAGAAACTTCGATCTAACTGGGATGACAGCACCCTTGTTGAGTAAAGAGTTGGCCGAGCCGGTTTGCCTTGCACAGAGAAGCAACCTGAGTTGTTTTGCTGTGATTTCTGCTTGCTACAGTCTGACTTCATTATAAGGCATCTTCATGATTGAATAGCTGACTGAACCATGTAGCCTAATGAATTTTTACAGTTCTCTGGCTTAGAGGGAATTGATAGACAATTCAATACTATAAAATTTTTAAAAGCACTTTTAAGGATGATCATAAGTTGAAAGAACTTGTAAATGCTTTATTATTTTGAGGGGGGCAAAGAATTTGCCCAGCTAGAGTCCACTAAGGACGAGCAGTTAATAGAAATGTGGCTTCATGTGATATAGATGTTCCTGAATGTACCAATAACCTCAAAACCTGAAGTCCTGAATTTTCCTGAGTATGTGAAAGAGATTTTCCTCTCTCATGTGCCTCCTTGACAGGTTTTTTGTGTGCCCTTTTACTTCCATAGATTCCACCGTGCATTGGTGTGCTTTACTGCCTTCCCTATTGATTATTTCTAATTGACCCTGTATGATAGCTTATGTCTATATAGTTGCTTGCATGGTGTCTCCTTTATTAGACTAGGAACTCCTTGAGAACTGGACTGTCTTTTGCCTTTCTTTTTATCCTCAGGGCTCAAAATAGCGCCTGGTATGTGGCAGACATTTAATAAATGTTTACTGACTGTATAAATTATGACATATTTATCATTCTTGCATTTTCTTTATTGTCTGAGTTCTTGTGATGTTATTATATTTCTTTTGCCTTGTTAAAGAATGGATTATGTTTAAGGTCTAAAGGTATCATTGTTATAAGTGGCTAGTATAGATAAATAGAAGTGCTCTGGTAACCGGGGCTTGAGAGAAAATGTAGCAAGAGCAGGGAAAGTGTATTCCCTTACAACATGGTCACTCTGAAGACTGAGAAAATCTGCATGCAACTGCATAGAGGTGATCCTTCCTTGGAATTTAGACCTGCTATTCTGAGAGCATGTTGGAGCAAGTGAGCTGGCCCTGTGAGTCACAGTAGGAGTCCACATATCCTATATGAGAGATGCAAAGTGTTACAATGTGTGTGGCCACCCACACACACCTGTTATATAAATATATAGGGTCAAGACTAAGCTAAGAAGTTTCCCAAATGTAGAGAAATGGCTCTGGACCTACCAATTTTCTTATTTTAGTCACCCCAAGCAGCATCTCATATCAAACGGTAGACTGGGATCCAGACTCTATACAGTGAGGGTTTCTATCTTGCCTTACCATTTGAAGCTAAGACATTAGAAGGGGTAGGACACTTGTACATTCATGAGAGACAGGAGTGTCTGCAGTGATGAGACCACCAGGCTGGGCACTCACATATAGCACCATCTATTGGATAAATTATATATTACACATTCTGATTAATTAATAAAAATGACATCCTTTCCATAAGATTATAGAAGGCAAAATACCAAACAGAAAAGCCTGCTTGCAGTACTACAATATCCCAACCATTATATGGGCTACTGTCCAAGTACATACATAGTGTACACCAGCATTCTAATAGCTATCTATGTCTATTTCCCTGTGAGTTTCTAAGCTCCACAAGAACAGGAATTCTGCCTTATCTAAATGTTATCTTTTTCCCAGCACATGAACATAGTGCTTTGTGTGTAGCAACTACTTTTAAAAGCCTGTTAAATGTTTACATTTTTGTGTTCAAGTTTTTCTCAAGCTAATACTCCCCAATGAAACTCCCCCCCCTCCATTCTTAAATATATAATTTCTACCCATCCTTCAAGGTCCAGCTCAGGTCTTCCCTCCCAGATAACTGTCTTTCCATATTTATTTGTCCTTGGTGAGTCACTCTGCTCTTGGTTAGATGTGTTTTCTCCTGTTGGTCCAATCTCGCTGATGATGTGGTGGGTGGAGGAGGGATGGAAGGAGAGACAGAGAAAGCCTTCCTTCCTGTCACAGCTATTTCCTCGCTCCAGCTCTGGAGTCTTCAACTTTAGAACCTGGAGCCTTCTACTCTGGACTGTCTACCACTTGACTGACCACTGTATTTTTACAGAAGCCCAGAGGTTTGTCTGATTCTTTCAGCCAATCACAAAATATTTCCTGTGTGGTATCATCTGCTTTTATCAGCCAATCAATCAATAAGTCTTTATTAGTGCCTACTCTGTGTCAGGCACTATGCTAGACACTGAGGATACAAGAACAAAGAATAAAACAACCCCTGCTCAAAATGAACTTATATTCTAATGGGAGATAAAACAAATACATATAAGGAAATGAAGACCATAAATATAAATTTAATAGATACAACCTAGTACAAAGGAGTTAAATACAAGGTAGTTTGGGAGAGTGGGCACTAGCAGTTGAGAGGAACAGGAAAGGATTCATATAAAAGACAATGAATGAGCTCCATCTTAAAGAGAGGGATTCTATGAGGCAGAGGTAAGGAGGGAATGCATTATAGATATGGGGGATGGGAGGTACAAAGGCAGCAAGATGGAGGGATGGAACGTCCTGCACGAGGAAGAAAGAAGGCCACTTTGGCTAGATCACAAGGTGCAAAATGGTAAGTAAAGTCCAATGAAGCTAGAAAGGTAGGTTGGGCCCAGTTCATATAGGATTTTAAAAACTGAACAGAGGAAATAATATTTTATCCCAGAGATAACATGAAGTTTCTGGTTCATCCAAAGGCCAAAGTCCTGTAATCCTTTCTAATTGATTAAAACTTATATTTATATAATGTTGTAAGGTTGTAGGAAAATTCCAAAACACTTAGTTTACCCTGTTGATTAACTTAATTAAAGGTAACTTGGTCTTCTGTGATTACATCCATGGACGGAGGAGAGAATCCTGATCCTAACATGTGTCTCATCTGTCTCCCCAGTTAAACTGTAAGCTCCTTGTGGGCAGGGACAGACATTGCATGGGAGTTTTGGTTTGTTCTATTATTCATAGTACCCATCATAGAGTTAGGTA
>CM053586.1:98261087-98275614 GCA_028646515.1 Pseudochirops corinnae
ATATATTTAAAGGAGTCACTCACTCAGCAGATGCCTAGAGGGTTACCCTTTTTCTTTATCTTTTCCTTTTCATTAATGTATTTTAGTTCCTGAAACAGAAGATGATTTTCCATGTGAGTAATACAAAACAATTTTAAACCTGCCTTAAGACTATTGTATTTGTTTGGCTATCCTAAGGTTAAGCTTTTTTTTTTTTTTTTGTCTAAACAAATCTTCCACTGGACTGTAGACTAGAGATGTAAAAGTATACAAGCATCAGTTTGATTATGTTGTTAAATGATTTTATCATCTTTCCTGGAACTGGAGACAGCTTTTCAAACTTTCATAGAAGTTCAGAATAAACTTCCTTAATATTGACCTAGCCACGTCACTTTTCTGTTCGAAAATCTTAGGTGGTTTCCAGTTGTCCCTTGAGTAAAGTTCAGACTACTTTACCTAACTTTCAAAGCCCTCCACAATAGAACTTTAAACAAGGTTGTCCCTGAGTAAGGATAAAGTTGACTTAAATAAAAAGCATTTTAAATATAATAGAGATATTGAATAAGAAAATATTTGTGCCAAAAGCATATCTCATATAAATTTTTTAAATCATTTTTGTAGTTATGTTACAAAGCTAAAAGCAAAATATCTTTAAAAAGTTAATTGTGCCATAATCTACTAATATCTCAGTATCATTAAAAAGAATGATGACATATTAGTAAAAACATTAAAAAGACTTTTATACCTAAGCTTTACAGAAAAGAAGGAGACAGCACCCAAAGACCAGAAAGAAGCATTTCCTATCAGAACAAAGCCCTTACTTCTGAATCCCAAGAAGGATCAGTTTACATTCCCCAAAGACAAATGGCCACAGCTAAAGGTAAGAAGTATTATGAGGAAACTGATGTGGAAAGCAAATAGGAAAGATGAGTAGGGTTTTTTTCTCTTACTAGTTAACGTGAATTCTTCCACAAAGCTGAGGTGTACATAATTCATTACTTCATACTGTGGCTTCTGGATGACACCCTCATTCTGGAACTCTGAAAAGAGTAATCCCTTAGCATTTACAGAGTGTAGCAGGATTAAGAGACACAATCAATCAGCCTATGCACACAAGCAGCTTTAAATCTGATCTGAAACACAGGCAAGGTCTCTACTCTGGAGGCTTCATTAAACATGAACTTTCAAAAATCTCCGCAGTTCTCCTGGGGAGTCATTTGTGGACTGTGGCAAAACTAAAGTATATGAAAGGTGATGCTGCAGAATTGTTCGTGTGTTCCTTATAGAAAGAGGACAAGTGGGCCAGTAGTGAAGCCTCCTATCACAGGTCCCTTCTTTGATCCTAAGGGAAATACAATCAGGCCTATTCCAGACCTCCTTGACTAGAAGAGTTAACTTTCAGCCTTGGGTTTTTTTTCAATGTAAATATTTGATTTACATTTAACCTTTGCATATTCCAACCAACTAAAGAAAACAATCTTTCCCACACTAAGAAAATATGCCTGGTAAACTTTTAATATCTGGAGAAGAAAGGAGTCACTCCCCAAGAGCCATTTCCTAATATAGAGTCTTAGATCTAGTTGTATAAGAGATCCAATCCCTTCATTTTACAAATAAATAAACTGATGATCAAAGTCACAAAATGATTTGTTCAATCACATAGATGATAGGCAGATCTTAGCCTTAAACCCTGGACCTCTGATTCTATGAATCTTGTGCTTTTCCCCCTGCTCCCCATTAATATTTGCTCTACAAATTTCAAAGGGTTGTCTTAAAGAAAGTATATTATAAATCATAAAGCTCTATAACATTGTGAGTTATAATTGCTACTTCCATATTATTAGGAGATAAGTTACTTTCGTTAAATGTAAATTTAGCCACTTATTGCTAATAATCAGCAGGTCTTTGCAAAAGGCTAAATAAAAACTCTGCTAAACTCTCCTCCTCTAAGGACAGAGCATATCACCTACTGCTAAGCTCTATAGTAGGTCATAAGCCATGGAGATCCTCTTTGTACCAGCAGCCAAATCCCCCTATGACTCATCATCATGGATTACTCAGCAATAGCATTTCAGTGTCTAACTAGGGCTACAGCCCTGAGACCAGTGAGCCCACAGAACCCTCAAGGGGGCAAAGTTAATTCTTACGGCCAAGGGCCTAATTATTCCTACAGTAAGCACATTGCTTTGGCTGTTTTTAAACTGGGTTTAAAACTAGATTAGAGAATAATAGTAACACAGTATTTTAAGGCTTATAAACAGTTTTCTTTACAACCACCCTAGAGAGAAGCTATGCAAATATTATTTTTTATTTTACAGGGGAAAAAAGGTGGCCAGGATGAGCCAAAACAAATGTTAGCCCCCAAACTACATTTAGATTTTAATACCTAGCCCTCCTCACTTCTCAAGTGGTTTAACAGAATGGCAAGGATAAAGTGGTGGTAAAACATTATTAGGTTAAAAAAACTCAGTATCAAAAAACAAGGGAGTCATTTTCTTTTTAATGACAACTTTTCATCGAACTTTCAAAGCTATTTAGCATGTCAAAGATTTCTACTAATTTTTCCAAAATTTTTAGGAACATAAATCACAGGACCATAATCTAGAGGATTATAGGAATTCCTCCTCCAGTTAAGATCTTTTTAATAAGTTTTATTGATATATTTTGTTTTTATAATACAAACATTTACAGACTATCCTCACTCCTTGAGAGGTCTCCTGCAACAAAGTAAAACAACTAAAAAATCAAGAATAAAACAACCTCATCTGAAAGTACATTCATTTCACATTTGGCACACCATTCCCAGTCTCTCCTTTGGAGACATGATTGTTAAACATTTACCAGCACACTCCTAGTTACAGGACACACAAGAAAAGGAGAGTAACTTGGTGAGTGAGACAAAGGCTTGTAGCAGGGGGCCTGGGCATCCTTACATGCCTCAGTGTAAAGCCCTGTTTCCATAACTAAAAAGAAATTATTTTTGCCTAGTATCTTCCCAGCAAAAGAATGAGTTTGTCTTGCAAGAACAAGTCTGACTAGGCATAGTCTCATCACCACAAGGTTGGCCTCTTGGTGATGAATTCTCTGGACACCACAATCCACAAAACAAAACAAAAAAAATAAAAATGGCCTCAGTCCTGTGTGGTCCCCTTGTGATTCTTCATCGACCGCTGCAGAGAGGAAGAAAAGGGGATAGAAGGGACCAAGAGACATCATTTTTATTATTAATAACAACAACAACGATAATAGAATTTGTATAGCTCTTTAAGGTTTTCAAAGAGTTTTATAAATATCATCTTACTTTATCCTCAAAACAAGCCTGGAAAATAGATGCTACTATTATCCCAGTTTTCCAGATAAGAAAACTAAGTAAGTCAGGGGTTAAATGACTTGCCCATAGTCACACAGTTAAGTTTCTATGGCCAAATTGGAACTTAGATCTGCCTGACTCCAAGTCCAGTATCAAATTCACTGGAGAACCTAGCAGCCACATTTATACATTTAACTACTGTCTACCCTAAATGTGAGATCCTTTTTCCAACGATCAATGAATGGACATACTAAAAGAACTGAATGAGATCCATCTCAACATTCTTTACCATTTGAGTTGTTCCCCTTCCCTACCCAGTGGATCTATAATGAAATCCACGTGAATTTATCTGCCAAGGGGTGAATTGAAATCTACCCACACTTTATCCTATGTAGTTTTTTTATCCATGTTCTCTCCTATGGTATAATTGTAATATTATCTATATAGCAACTCAGGTATAGCATTTGAAATGTTTATCTTATTTGATCCTCATAATAGTTCTTTGAGGCAGGCAAACCTGATATTAAGAGCTCCACAAAGAAACACAAATATTTGTTCTAGGTTTTATATAAAGGTGAGTGCTAAAACAAAACTTTTTTTGGACAGGGAGGGCAATGATGAAAAAAGAACTAACCAGAGAAAAACTCATATATCACTTCTGATAAAATCATGTCTGTTTCTCCTTTTCTCTCATGTTTAATTACAGCAAAGTTAGATGATAAACATTTATTATGCACCTACTATGTACTGGCACTATGCCAAGTTCTGGGGATACAAAAAAAAAGGGACAAAAAACCAGTCTCTTTTCAAAGAGCTTACAGTCTAATGAAGGAGGCAACATGCAAAAAACTATGTACAAAAAAAAGCCATATAAGGGATCAATTGGAAATTATCAACAGAAAGACAAAATAGTACAGTGCATCTGGATTCAAATTTCAGTTCTGCCACTTACGACTACCTTTACGACACTATGTTTTTCATTTACATAGATGTCAGAGATGAGACTTGAACCCAGAGTCCTTCTGATTCTTAGGCTGGTTCTCTCAATCTATATACATTTTTCCCTCTATGATTATTTTGGAGAAAGGAAGAAAGAAAGAAAGAAAGAAAGAAAGAAAGAAAGAAAGAAAGAAAGAAAGCAGAAAGGAGGGAGGGAGGGAGAGAAGGAGGGAGGAAGGAAGGAAGGAAGGAAAGAATCAAGAAGTCTTCATTCTACAGAAGAGAAACAACAAGTACACTGATAAATATATGCAGAATAAACACAGTGATTTGGGGGTGGGGGAGAGAACTAATAGATGGAGAGATAAAAGCTCCTTTGGGAGGTGACTCCTCAGCTGTTCTTAGAAGGAATCAAGGTCTTCTACAAGAGAAAAGTGAGGAGGATTAAACTCCAGCCTATGCAAACACCCACAAGTGGGAGATGGATTGACATCTACAGGGAACCACAAGTAGGCTTGTTTGATGGGAATGCAGAGTGTATAAGGAAGGATAACATGAGATTAGTCTGGAAAGATAGATTGGAATAAGGAAACAGCTGGTGATGAGAGATTATAGTTCAGATAATAGAAAAAGGCAAGTCATTTAACTTTTCAGGGTCTCAGTTTTGTCATCTGGGAAACGGGGGGTTTAAATTGCCTAACTTCTAAGTCTCTTCCAGCTCTAAATCTATGAT
Source organism: Pseudochirops corinnae (assembly GCA_028646515.1). Classification (NCBI taxonomy): domain Eukaryota; kingdom Metazoa; phylum Chordata; class Mammalia; order Diprotodontia; family Pseudocheiridae; genus Pseudochirops; species Pseudochirops corinnae. The sequence goes on from CM053586.1 coordinate 98,266,049, forward strand.
GCTGATGATATGGAAATGACACAAATCTTTCCTATAGGCATAATTCCCCCAAACAGCTACAACTATGTTCTCAGCTTCAGGATATTTAGGTAGAATTTTTCCTCAATCTCTCATCCTGTAGGTGAGTGGCTATGACAGGAGAGAAATCAGAGAAGGAAACAGAGCACCCAAGGGAGGCACTTGGATAATAAATGTTGATTGATTGATTGACTGGATGATGAATTACTCAGACCAGTGTGATATACAGTGAAGAATGCCCATACAGGCTACAGAATGCATAATTTCTCATTCAAACTAATCACTATTGAAATAATCTATGCTTGGTTGAATGTCTATAGTGCCGCTAATACAAGGAAGGAAAAAATTAAAATCAACAAAAATTAATTAATTAAATTTTAACTTTTAAGATTAATAACCCTCCTGTACCCCCTCCAACAAAACCAACAAAATTAGTAGATATCAATTTACTAAATGCCTACTGAATTAAGATTCAATTCAATCACCGAAATATTTATTGACTACCTACTGTATGCAAATCACTACACCAGGCCCTATGGCAGATACAAAGACAAATAAGACATAGTTCTTGTCCCTGTGGAAGTTACAGGTAGAGAATATAAGATATGTATACAATTAACCATAACATATGGTGCTATGGAAAGAGTGCTAGACTTGGAATAAGAAGAGTCTTATATTCAAATTCCATTTTCAAGTTTCCTAAAATGCACAATGAGATAGCAGGCATTACCTGAGGCAGAAGGGGCAGGAAGGAGCTGAAGCAAAACAATTCGTAGTGCTTTGCAAAATACTTTGCATATGTCATCCAATTTGGCCCTCATAACAGGAAGGAACTGTAGGATTATTATGCTCTGTCATCTCTTTTCTAGATGAAAAAACTGAGCTTCAAAGATTAAAAGATCTGCCTAGGCTGACCCAGTTAGAAAGCATCATGGCAAAGCATCACTCATCTCTAGTGAGGTCTTTGCTGACTCCCAGTCCACAATCTTTCCACAACCCAGAGTAACTAGTTTCTTAGTTGTTTTAGAAACCTCAGCTCCCCGGGAGTTGGCTTTCCTACCCACTGACTCATTCAGTTTACCGAGCAGCTGGTCAGATAGATAACGGCATGGTGCCCTCTGGCACTTCACTAGCTGGCACTGCTATCCAAATGGAAAAAATTGGGTATAATACAGGTACAATACTTTAGAACTTGTTTCAGCTTACTAAAACTATATTGTCTGAATGCTCTTAGTTTACCTTTTAGCACAGCTTGTATTCATAGCAGGTGCTTAATAAACACTTGTTGACTTGACTTTTAATGAGGCTTTAGATCTTATTTTTACATATATGTCTATGCTAGGTAAAAAGAAAGAAAGAAAGAAAGAAAGAAAGAAAGAAAGAAAGAAAGAAAGAAAGAAAGAAAGAAAGAAAGAAAGAAAAAGAAAGGAAAGAAGGAAGGAAGGGAAAGACAGAGAGAGAAAGAAGGAAAAGAAAAAGACATACAACATCATAATTCAAAATACACAGTAGTGTGGGGTTATTCAAAGTAGGGTTAAACAGATCCATACTTTCAGTTCCTCTGAGGACACCACAACTGATAAACCTGAGTAATCAAGATAAGGCTAAATTACGTTCAGTAATCTTTGTTAAGGAAGGGAAAGAAGGGTGAAACACAGTTGTAAAGATGTCCATCAAAAATTATTAAAATAACACATTTTTTCTTTAAAGAAATAAGTTCTAATGGTATTAGAAAATTCCCTCATTTGGGATATTTCATTCACCCACCAATACTGGATGAGTGAGGTATTTATATATAGAAAAGTTTGAGGATTTGGAGAAAAAAAGTATTTGACTACTTTAACATTAATGTCACAATATTCCTTGAGTTTCACCCTACCAGCCAAGTACAAATAAGCAACCCATCTTTGGAAAATACAAATCCATAAATATGAATAAATTTTAAATAGTCCTAATTAAAAAAATAAAAGCAATTACCAGCCTGGGATATGGGAGTGGAATCGTGTTTTCAGGGACATTTTTCCTCTCCTGCTCCTTCATGGATACAGGAAACTAAGAAAATTACTGTTAAATGAACAAATGTCAACAATGATTTCAGATTACACTTAGAGCAAATAAAACATGCTGTTCCTTAACAGTAACCTTATCAAGAGTTCCCAGGCTATGGCTCCTAAAAGGGTTAGGATGGACTGTTTGCAACCAGATACTGACAAAACTGAAAGAAAAAAATCACATTTTTGTTTGTGATAGCTGACTGGGAAAGTACAAAAAGTTTTGAAAATCATTAGGAAATTTTTTTAATCGTGAAATCACAAATATTATAAGTTTTGCCTTTTCTATTCCAAGGCAGTATAATAGTAAAGAAAAGGGAGGTATCTATTTTTCTGCTAAGCACTCAAACCTAGAATCCATATTTACCTTTGGAGATGAATTAACTTAGACAGAGAGAAAGCTAGGATGGCACAATGAATACAGGGTTGGGCCTGGAGTCAAGAAGGCTCATCTTCCTGAGTTCAAATCCAGTCTCAGACATTTACTAGCTGTATGACCCTGGGCAAGTCACTTGACCCTGTTTGCCTCAGTTTCCTCATCTGTAAAATGAGCTGGAGAAGGAAATGATAAAACATTCCAGTATCTTTGCCAAGCAGAGAGAGTCAGCTGTGACAAAAACAAGCAAACAAAAACAAGAGAGGTTCACACAAACATCCAAAATGGGCCTGACTCTGTTTCATAAAAGGATAGATCATCTCTTTAGAAAATCTCCTCTCATCATCCCTCTCTGGTATAGGTGATGACACCCTGCTATAATAGAATCCCAAGTGTCAAGTCAAAGGATATCTTGGAGGCCACCTAGTGATAGGATCATGGCTATAAAGATGGATGACATATTGATCACCCCACAGTTTTACAGATGAAGAATCTCAGGGCCAACATGTTAAGCCACTTGCCTAAAGTCAGTAAGTATCAAACGAGGAATCTGAATCCAGGGATGCAGGTACTATTATTCTTCCCATTTTGGAGTTGAAGAAACTGAGACAGTCAGAGGTTAAATGGTTTGTCCAGAGTCACACAGCTAGTACATGTTTGAGGCCAGATTTGAATGGTATCTCTGACTTCAGGCACAGTGCGAAACAACTTAGCAAGCCCTAGAGGTATATGGAGTGTTACAGGAGGACTAAAATCTTTGGTGTGAGGGCTCAATAAGTCCTTTTGGGGGCTGCTCATTAACCTTTGGCTTCCACCTAAATCTCATCTGTGGTTCCAAGAAGCTGTAGCATGTGTAGCAGCCTCATCACAATAATCCATCTAAGCCAGTGGTTCTCAACCTGTGGGTCACGACCTCTTTGGGGGTCAAACGACCCTTTCACAGGTGCACAGGGGTCACCTAAGACCATCGGAAAACACATATTTCCGATGGTCTTAGGAACCGAGACACCTTTCCTCTATCCGTCTCCAGGCAGGTCCGCCCACGTGCAGATATGTCCTCATGAGAGTATTAAAGGGTCGTGGCATTAGGAAGGTTGAGAACCACTGGTCTAAGCAGATAGACTAAACCAGGTTAAGGGTAACCAAAAGAACCCAAACCTGTCAGTAAGTTAGGGAGATGTCTACACCAAGCATGTGAAGACTTCCCCTAGTGGAATGGGCAGATGAGAACAATTTTGTTCCAATGACCGAGGAAGCAGCTGAAGCAGGTACTATGAAGTACTTAGAGCTTGGTCAGACATTGTAGACACCAAGGTCATCCACTACATCCCAGGCCATCGACAGTCATCCTGACCTTTGTCCTGCCACTGGGCTTGGGTAACTCTGGAAGAAAAAGTAAAGCTGATGACTATGCAACTCTGCCTCGATTAAATCCAATTCACACACTAGTCAAGACATCACTTGTGATGCCATTGGTCCTCTTCAAAAAATGAGACAACAACACCACCATGAAGGGCAAGGTCAGAAAGAAAAGAAGGAAAGGTATCCTACCCTCTTCTCTCCTCCTCTAGAGCTTTGTTTTCTGAGATCTGTGATTTCTTCAGCAACCTGAATTTGTCATCAGTAGTTGATCTGAAGATCCCTTTTGGGTTGCTTGCCTGAAGGACCGATTGTGACCCTATACCTGACAATCATAGAACTATATATTTAATGTCTGTTTATAGACATTATAGACATCTATAGTCATCCTGATTTATATCCGACCACTGAACCCAGTTGGCTCCGGAGGATAAAGTGAGGCTGGTGACTGTGCACAGCCCTCCCTCACTCAAATCCAATTCACTTGCATGTCATGGCATCACCTCTCTGATGTCACGGTCCTTTTCAAGAACGAGGACAAACAACAACCACAACAACAATACAGTACTTCAGATGTTATGTAGTCTAGTTTCCTCATCTTACAAGTAAGGAAACTGAGGCCCAGAAATATGAAGTAACTTTTCAAAAGTCATACAAGTAGTTAAGTTCCAGAGCTAGAATTAAAACCCAGATATTCTGACTATAAATCAAGCACTTATTTTCCAGTTTATAAACTGATGATTGTGTGTGCAAACAATTGTATGTGCAAAAAAAAAATATATTGTTAAGTTGAACCTTGACATCACAGTCCTTTTTTTAGATGATCCTCTGTGTGACTGCTATGAATCTCTGCTGTGACTGCTAAGAAGGATAGACAAAATACATCAATTATACTCTGTTTTATTCTTTCCACAAGGGCAGACATAGCCAAGCAGTGGAATTTTTTTTTTTTAAACAAAGCCATTTCCCACACCTGTCCCAGGGGCAAGAGGATTAACCTGAAACTCTTTGGTACTGAGGTCATGTTTTATGCCAAGCTACAGGGTCCCCGAACTGTATAAGTCTCTGATATACAGGCTTATTAACAGCTCAGTCATCACTACAATTTAGCAGAATCCTATTGTTAGAAAACAATTCATTCTTATATGGAGGCAGATTTATTATAGATCAAAACATTTCATGAAATATCACTACATAAAGTAAAATTCAACTTAAAAAAACCCATATATATCTATTCAGAGGCCCTTAGATGTGCTAGGTATTGTGCTAGACTTTCAGGATGCATGTACAAAGAATAAAATAGTCTCTGCCCTGAAGAAGTTTACATTCTATTCAGATTATTTAAGCACTAAAAGCTTAATGTAAGATAGAGGAAGCCTTACTTTCAGTAACTTCTTATAAAATAATTTCTCTATCATTAAATATAATTAAATATGTATAAATATATAATTCTATAAACATATATATAATTAAATAAATATAAAAAATATAACTCATTTTAAACTTTTCATCCTTACAACCTTAAGAGTACTTACCCATAGAGATCGATTCTATATCTATATATTCACATATATATTCTATATAATATATCTAGACATATATATAATATATAGATATATTCACATAATTATGAGCATATTGTCTCTTCTGTGATGTAAATGTGAGATAACAACAGCTAGGGCAGGGTTTCATAATCTAGAGCCCATTCCTACCACATGGATAGTTGGGGGAGCGAGCATGTCCATGAACTTGGATGGGGGGGAGAATCTATCTATCTATCTATCTATCTATCTGTCTATCTATACACACACACACACACACACACACACACACACACACCCCTTTATTTTCACTAATCTCAAACCAAAATTTAGTATTTCCTTCCATTTATTTTTTTAAATGTTTTTTTTTTCTAGGAAGATGTTCCTTTATCTTACCAGACTGCCAAAAGAATTCAAGATACAAAAAAGGTTAAGAACTCCTGATGTTGGTTTTAAGGCTTAAAATTTCCTCTTTTAGTCCCATAGCCATCATTAAAGGCTTTCAGAGTATGGCAAAGTAAGGCATATGTTGAGTTTGGCTTTCCATTAGATTTTAAAAGCCTCTTTGGGAAAGAAAGGCAGATGCATGGGGCTAATTTAAGTATTTTGATTTTTTTCATGTTATATCTGGCTCTTGAGGCTCTGCATGGGAGTATTCTAATTCTCAAAATAAACATATATGCTAGACTAGTTATTTCTATTGTGTGCAGAGAAAAAATCCTAATTTCACCAAAACAGATTAGTATTTTTAACTCCTGAGATATCTATATCTATATTATCTATAAAGAGTAGACAAGAAATATTCCATTTTATGGTAAAAATACAAATACAACTGAGTGAATTATCTTGCTGTTTCCTCTACACCTCTTGATTTTCAGAAGTTTTTAGACATGAAGCCCCTATACTCCATCTCATCCTTCCCCTCTCTACCAAAAATAAGAAAGTTAACTTTGCAAGTACCTACACCATTCCTTTTCATCAGTATAGCAGATGCTAAGACTTGGGAAAGGGGTGAGAGGGAAGAATGTGGGGAAAGACCAGGAGGTGAAGGAGATCTTTTCATGTATTCAGCGACCAGCTGCATTATCGCCGGCATCAGCAAATAGCTATCCAGAACTCCAAAACTCTAGCTTGTATGAATCTTCATCTTATCTCCCCTTGTTCCATTTTCAGAAGCAAGGTTCTAATATCCCTCAGCCTAGGTGAGATAACCTTGCCCTGTTCAGTTACCATCTGTTTGTGCATCTCCTGAATTTTTTATGGTTTCATTTATACTTTCACTGAACTCCCTTCTCTATGAAGGCACAAAATGCACTAACTAAAGTAGGGGGTTCTTTAAGTGCTGGGGTTTTGTTTTTATTGACCTAGTAAATAAAATGTTTGGTACAAAGGCCCATGTCATCATCTCCTCTCTCAGAACATGAGCTGCTGAAGGAGAGTAAAGAGTTTGTTTAACTTACTGGAATAAAAATGTTGAGGGCACATGTCTCATTGTCATTATCTTTCAGAATCTTAGCTGTTTGAAGATAGTCTGTTTAACATCCTTTGTAGAGCCTAATCACAGCACCAGATAAGTGTAGGTGCTTCTTGTTGTTCAGTCAGTCTGCCTCTCTTTGTGACCCCATTTGGGTTTTCTTGGCAGATATACTAGAGTGGTTTGCTATTTCTTTCTCTAGCTCATTTTATAGATGAAGAAACTGAGGCAAGCAGGATTAAGTGATTTGCCCAGGGTCACACAGTAAGAGTCTGAAGGCAAATTTGAACTCAAGAAGATGATTCCAGACCCAGTATTCTATCCACTGCATCACCTCAATGACTAAGAAATGCTATAGTTGATAGTAAAGATTATAGGCACACACATTTCTCTACAGTGAATTCTTAGACCAAGAAGTTTTGGAAGAACCAGGGGAAAGAGCAATTTATCTAGTCTCATAGGACTTATATCCAAAGGCTAGCTCTGCTATCCAAGGGCAAATCAAATCCCAATTCAGGTTTGTTTCCTCATTTGTAAAAAGAATTGGAAGAGACAAGCTCTAAATTTAAGACTCTGTACTAATGGAAAAGGTTACTGAAGTGACAATGAGTAGATCTACCTAAGTAACTAGCAACTTTCTCTGATTAGGAATATCATTTGATACATATAAACCATGTGATTTTGTACCTTCATTCTTCTTCGTTCTAAAGTGGGTTAACAAATGCTTTGTGGTAGTTGTTTTCACAAGACTAAATGTGACTTCAAAGATATTTTGGCTTACTTTTTCTCATCCAAGAGTTTTAGTTTGCTCTGTCACTGAGAGAAGACATGTAAAACTGTTGCACGAGAGAAATAAAAGCTATCAAATTTATTTGTAAATTATTCATTGCAATAGTGCAAGTCGCTATTAAGCCATCTTAAAACACAAATTGTAAAGCACATTTCCTCTCTGTTGGAAAAATGTCATTCTCATATAATCATGATGGTGATTCACTTTGCAGCAGAAAACTTTTAAAGTAAAGGATATTTTATTTCCAAGAAACCTTACCAGCCCTTTCCAAAATCTCATGTTCCACTGGAATTCTAAACTGTACATATGCAAAATCTGATACCTCTTCCACTTCCATATTCTTTACATCTACATAGCATCATTTATGATGCATTAAGTCTAGGATTATATTTCTCTAACAACTTTCATTTTTAATAATTTATAATTTTTTTAAAGTGCATTCTACAATAAAACTTAAGACAGCAGGTTGAAATAACAATGTAGGAATGCTTATTGAAAATGATTTTAAGTAACTAATCTAAGGATTTTTTTTTAATAGCTTGACTAAACAGGAGAGAAAAAAAGATTCCTATCCCCAAAATGAAATCTGACATCTCTGAGCGTACTGCATACTGCCAAATAACTGCCTTGGTTCTCCACTCGGTACTCGGGTTGAAAGAGCAAGAGGTCCCGCGGCTATAGGGCAGGGGGTTGCCGCCGCTCTACCCAAAACTGGAGTCCTCGCCACACCACCCTCAATCCCACACAACCTCTAAGATCTCCTGCCAGTTCTTCCAGGATTTTAACAATACTTGCTTGCCTTTGATAATTTTGGTAAGAAATGTCTATCACCGAATGTTACCGAGGCACATTTCTTTAGAAGGAATGAAACCATTGGCTAAGGGAACTTATTAGTAAGGAAATATATGGGATGACAGATAGATTTAGGGCTAGAAGGGACCCTGGAAACCCATCTAGTTGAACCTCAATTTTACAAATGAGAAAAATGGTCTCAGAGATGTTAAATGATTTGCCCAAAGTCACATAGCCTGAAAGTGTCTGGGGTGGAATTCAGACTGACATCTTCCCTGACAAGAAACTCAGCCCTTTATCCACTACATCACACTGATTGAAACATATTGTCTGGGGGGGGCGGAGCCAAGATGGCGGCGTAGCAGCAGCAACATATCGCAGCTCTCACATAGCCACCCCAAAATACCCATAAAATAGGACTCTAAACCAATCCTAGAACTTGAAAACGCACACAAGGATACTTCCCACTAAAGTCAGCTCGGCTACGAGGAACCATATCAGCACTGCGAACCGAAACCAGCCTGGCCTGAAGCCGGGGCTGTGCCCCGGGGCGGCTGGGCGGGAGAAGCTTCTCAGGTGAGCGGAGATTAGCAACAGCTGCGAGTGGCGATTGTGAAAGGGGGAGATAAGCAGTCCGGCTGAAAGGTCTCCAGAGCGGAAAAGCGGAAGGCAGAGGTTTTGTACCCGCCTCCGCTTTGTAGCTTCCCGCCCGGCCTGCAGACAGCAGGGGGACTGAGCGATTGTTTTCAGGCCAGTGCTCTCACGTTGAGCGGCCTGGATCCGGATCGTCGTCTTGGGCCTCGGTCTTGGAGTCTTCATTATCCAGTCAGCTGGAAGTCTACGGCACCCGGGAGGACCCCAGCAATTTGGGACAGAGCTTTCCCTTCTGGAAGCAGAGCCCCACAGAGATTTTTAAAAAAAAATTCATGGTCTGAACAACCATGAGTAAGAATAAGCATAAGAAGCTAAGTAAGAACAGCTCCCAAAACCTAGATTCCTTTTTTGGGGAAAAGAAAGATCATGGGAGAGAGAGGGAGGAGGAGAGCGCAGCCAGAGCGCCCCCACCAGAGGCCTCCAATAAACATGAAGAATGCCTTAAAGCTAGGGATGAGCTGAAGAAGGATTTTCAAAACCAAATAAGGGAAGTGGAAGAAAAATTGGGAAG